>CM046045.1:10683436-10820936 GCA_025215565.1 Flaveria ramosissima
ATGAGTCTAGTCGTGCGAATGAGTCACTCGTGCGACTGAAGCTGCTGTTTTGCGAAAATTTCTAGGTTTGACGGGTTTCAGCCGTAAAAATTCGAAATTTTGCAAGTCCAAATCGTCTAAGTCCGTAGAAACTGAACTTCAATGAGCAGGAAACGTCCAAGATCACTTTTGATGCAAAAGATTGCGTTTTTCGTGCAAAGACACAAACTTTTATGCAATCTTGATTGAATCAACACGAAATCAAGAGCCTATGCTCTGATACCACTTGTTAGGACCTGGTATTTGAACGAAATACCGAGTGATTGCGTGTTAAACCAACTCAAATAGTGCGGAATCCTATTTGATTGGCGATCCAATCAGTGAGAACACACGATGAATCAATCAAGAATTGATATCAACGTCAGAAATCGATTAGGAACCGATCTGATGTGTTCTATGAACTTGGAGAACGATTTGGGAGGCTTCTGGACGGCTAGGGTACGTCTGGAGTCGTAATGGGATCAATGCTTACGTTTTCCCACGAATCGGGTCTATTTATAGGTTAGTATTGTTCAATCGTGCGACTGGGCCATAAGTATGGTTCAGTCGTGCGATTGAACCATGCGGTTGATTCATCCGCACGACTGAGTGTTCAGTCGTGCGATTGAGTCAATCTTATGTGTCAATCATACGACTGATCCAGTCTCCTGGTTCAGTCGTGCGATTGAGTCAATCGTATGAAGTTATTCATGCGTGTGGTCCATTCGCATGGGCCATCCGCATGAGAACTTCATTAACTTAAGTTTGAATGTTCTATTTAATATAACTTAATGTGCACTCATTCAAACATACATAAACCCAATCAATTCAATCACAACTCATTAATGAAATATTAAACATTACAAGTAACAACCAATTCATATCATTTCATTAATCAATTACAATTACATCAAAATCAGACAGACAAGTTCATTACATTACAAATCATGATCTAGGGACATACATGTATCAACAATCGCCCTCTTGCATAGGTGAGCTAGAGGTTAGGTCAACCACATTCACAGGTTCTTGTGTAACTGGTTGAACTCTTCTTAAAGGTTTCCCAGCTAGTTTTTCCCTAAGATAAGATATCTCAAGTTGCTGATCATTGACCCTGTTTTGAAGGGTAGTCATCTGAGATTCAAGGTGACTAACCTTAGAGACTAAATAGGAGCATGTTTTTGACAGTTTTTGCATCTTTAGTCTCAGATTCCCATCTTTTTCATTAGAAGAATCATTGGGGGATGAGATGATTGGACCAAAGTCCTCTCTCTCACCACCAGCTTCAGGTTCTTGGCTACTGGATTTCCTCTGCTCATTGACATTCTCAGTTGAGATGTCAATGGGCTGAGTTGCCATGGTTGAGGTCTTAATAATGTAATCACTTGCAAAAGTGAGAGCCTCTTCCATATGGATAACCTGAACAGGTTCAGAAGTATCCACCTCAGTTATAGGTGACTGATGTGGGCTAGACTGAGGAGACTCAAAAGTACTCATCTCTCTTTGAGTAGGGGAAGAGAAGAGAGATTCATGGTACTTACTGAAACCTAAGTCTTCATCAGTATAGAATGAAAGGTTGGGAATGGGTTGATTTAGATCTAAAGGTTGGGGATGGTAACTGTCCCCTGAAGGTTATTCACTTGAGTGTTGAGACTCAGAGTGAAGGCTTAAGGCAGTTGGGCTTGTGAGCTCATCAGGGTGAGCATGAGGAACCTCAGCCCTGATTGTTGAAGAGATGGGAGTGGTTTGCTCCTCAGGGGAAGTGGGAGCTCTAGTGTCCACTTCCTCCTGTATAGGTGAGTATATGGGGACCTACACAGACTCAATAGCTTGAGCAGGGGTTCGTTTGGATTTTCTTTGGTAGGTAAGGGTTACTTTGTCACACCCCGACCGACAGCGAAATCATCGGGACGGACGAATGGGAGACGATTGCTCATAGCACATGGAACTAATTAAATTGAAATAATATTAAATGTCATTATTCATGATACATTACAAGTCAAATAAGTTCATACAATACAAAAGCATCAAACAAAGAAATAACATGTTAAGTTAAACTAGGTCCAAGTCCTATATGAGCACGAAGAGAATCCACAAGAAGTAAACCTGAAACATGATAAAAATAAAAGGTCAACTAAAAAGTTGGTGAGTTCCCAAGGTTTCATAAATGATATAACAAGGTTACAAGTAGCAATTCATGTCATAGGTTATAAGTTAGTAAGGTTATAAAACACATATCGTTACAACCAAACCTCGACTTGATTACATGTATATAAGATTGGCTAAGTGTATTTGGTTCCCATGATGAACAAGCATACGTCATCAGGAGTCGGCAATACATCGACTTTAGCACCAAATAGGCTTGTCAGGCCCAAAGATCTAAGACGTCGCCAGGCTAGCAATAGTTAATGATTGTAAACAAACTATGTATCTCATATAATCACTTACAACACACAAATAACCATGACAAAATATAAAGATGAATTGCAAGTGCTTTACAAGTCTCAAACGTTTATAAGTGTATGATGTATAAGTATCATGTTTCACCCCAAAATAGTGTGAAATAAAGTAAAAAGGGGGCAAGGAAACTCACATTATATATATAAGATGATGATAAGAAAACAAACGAGGCTCCAACGATTTCTCTTACAAGATGCCTAAATGTATATGTTCCAAGATTAAGTTCGATAATAAGATTTATTATGAGACGTGAACTAGGGTTTCCATTGGAATTTGGGGGTTTAAATAATTAAATAAAATAATGAATCGCTTACGTTTTGGTTTAATAAAGATAATATAAATCAATTAAGTTTACGAATAAAAATGTCTCAACAATTTAAGTTATTGATTTAATAGAAATTAAGTATAATATGTGAAAAGAAATAATTAATTTAATAATTAATTATTTAAAACTTGGTAAAGAGAATTAATACAATACTTATTTAAGTGACATTAAAATTATTTAAAATCATTTTATTAAGTTCTGAGCTTTTAAATGATTTATCACAAAGGTTTTATTATACGAAACCCAAAAAAAATAAGAATAAAGCAAACTATATTTTTATAAATTTTAAGAATTTAAATAAAAGTTAACAAATAAATTTATTAACTATTTATGATTTAACATGCTTAAATAATTAGATAAATAATTAATTATTGAAATAATTATTTCAATAACTACTTGAATAATTAGTTATTGAACATATAAATTTATAATGTTTTGAAATAATCGAAATTTGAACCATAACATACTTTTAGCATTTAAATTACATAAAAGAATTAATAATGTTTTATAATTTTTGTTACTAAAAAAAATAATTAAATTTAAAATCATAAGTTTTTAATACATTTAAAATTAATTTAATAATTTCTGAAATATTTTAGTTATTAAAATAACTTTTACTTTGATTTAATAACATATTGGTATAATTTTTGAAGTTTAAAATATATGAAATTGGCTTTTAAAAAAATATGCAGGAGGCCGGGTTCGAACCCGCGACCTCATGTATAGAAAGCTGATATGGTAACCGGTTGGGCTAAAGCCCAGAACTTGTTTTAATTTACAAATCAATTAATAAAAACCATCTTTCAAATAACCCCTAATCCATATGAACCCTAAAATCAATTCGATCCAATTGAACACCGAATCGCGAATGATAATGGAATCAACCTTAGGGCTTTTGTTCCCTAGATGAAATCGAGTGTGTGGGTGTGTGTATTTACCAGAAAGATGATCGAATTGATGCTACACGATGAAGAACCAGTCGCGACCACGGATGAGTATGATTCGAGATGCAATCGTTGTTGAAAATCAAATTAACTTTGCAGTTATCTTCTAAGGTCGATGATAAGCAAAAGCCCTCTATCAATTTGGTATAAAAGAGCCTCGAACATGCTTCACGATTAAGTTGCAGGTCGTGATGAAGGTGGTGTTCGAACACGATGATTCAGTGTGTTTCAGGAGGAATTGAGAATTGTAGAAGTTTAGGGATAGATAGAAGATCGTGTAGGTTCATTAAATTTGATTGTTATTAGTTTTTAGTGTTCGAACGGCTATGAGTTTAAGGAGTTTCGGTTATTCACTCGATTCACCTAGTAACCGATGATTAAACGCGTTTAATTGGTGCCTTTAAGTTCGAAGCGGGTTCTAGATAGATTGGGAAACGGTTTGGGTCTCGAATCGACCGATTTCAATAGTTTAAAGCCCCGCCGGAGTTGGCCGGAGATGGCCGGAATTTTTGCCGGAAAAAAGAAGGGGGGAGTGGGTTGGTTTGGGTATTTTACAATTTGGTCCCTCATGTTTACCATGCTTAATATTTTATGTAAAAACCTTTTAAATTCAAGTTTTAATATCTAAAATTTTTACCCTTAAACTTTTAAAGCCCTAATTTAAAATAACCCAAATTATTTATAAAGTTATATACTTTATAAGTCTTGTAGGAACTTTAAAAATATAATTATTCCTTTTGAAATTAGACTCATATATGAAAATTAAGACTTTATAAATTTATAACTCTTTACTTTATAAAATAAAAAAAATATAGTAAATTGTTTAAAAGATTACTTACATGTTGTGATTAGATAACCCCATTTTTAAAAGGTTAAGCTACACTTCTAATTCATTAGAATAATATAATATTAATTTGATAATGAACTTTCTTGGCATGAAAGTTTAAAGAGCTCGGGTTTTGGATTTTAACTTGAAAAATTGCGGATGTTACAGTCTCCCCTACTTTAAGAAATTTCGTCCTGAAATTTAATCACAAGAGGACTAATTTCAAGGGCATGAAGAGACTTGGGTTCGATTTCACGTTTGCACGTAAACTCTTGGAAGCATTTAAATTCAACAAGAATAATATGACATTTTGATATGCTTAAGTTTGTTAAGTTCAATATTTATGATTTCATGTGCTACTAGACAAAGGTTACAAGATTATTAATCTAAAATGTTTAATTGATAAACGTTTGTATCTTAAATGATTCAAGACATTCGGGAAGGTTTTGTCACGCGAAAAAAAACACTTGGAATTAGTGTGACACGAGACTCGGAGATAAGTTTAGGATGTTTTTTTTGATGGAATATAAAAGCTTTTCAAGTAATAACTTTAACATAGATCTTAGATGGTTGATTCTTGTCTACTTATATCATTAAGGTTTCAAAGTTTTATTAGTTTAATGCTGATACAAGTGTTGTGTTTGTTAAGATTAAAGATTTAATTTGGAATGAGAGCACCATTGTAATAGGTTTTCAGGATAAGAGCGATTTTGAGGGGAAAGCGTTTGGAAAGGTTTTTAAGGGTTATTAAGAGAAATGGGATAATGAGTTTCAGATTTTAGGGAACAAAATCAATGAAGAAACGTGTCAAAATAACAAGATGTTTTGAGTGTACGTTCGGTTTACAAACCAAAAACATTACATTGACTTATCAAAGTATTCAGTCAACTACAACTTTAATGAAGACATGCGTACCTATAAGCGCACACTCACCCCAAGGGTTCCCAGGTAAGGTAAACGGATCCATCGGTTGATTTGGATTTATATGAATACCTTGCCTAGACTGAACACCTCGAGATACAGGCATCACACTCTTCCAGCATTACATGTTTCAAATTGTAGGACACAACTTTGACGAGACTTGGAAATCACGAATAACGATTCAAAGCTCATTTTGAAAACCATTTGATTTAGGCACATAAGGCCTTAGAATATGATTTAAGATACGTGTGTGCATTGATAAGATTCAAGGTATAAGCGTAAACACATAAGGCATATAATCACATAATCAAGTATAAACACATAAGGCACATAAAATCCTATCTAAGCATATGAAATACATGAGAGGACTCATGTGTGAGGGTACTTAGTTATAGTCTAGGTCATTCCATTTCTAATAACCTAAATCCCTATAACCATGGCTCTGATACCAATCTGTCACACCCCGACCGACGGCGAAATCATCGGGACGGACGAATGGGAGACGATTGCTCATAGCACATGGAACTAATGAAATTGAAATAATATTAAATGTCATTATTCATGATACATTACAAGTAAAATAAGTTCATACAATACAAAAGCATCAAACAAAGAAATAACATGTTAAGTTAAACTAGGTCCAAGTCCTATATGAGCACGAAGAGAATCCACAAGAAGTAAACCTGAAACATGATAAAAATAAAAGGTCAACTAAAAAGTTGGTGAGTTCCCAAGGTTTCATACATGATATAACAAGGTTACAAGTAGCAATTCATGTCATAGGTTATAAGTTAGTAAGGTTATAGAACACATATCGTTACAACCAAACCTCGACTTGATTACAAGTATATAAAATTGGCTAAGTGTATTTGGTTCCCATGATGAACAAGCATACGTCATCAGGAGTCGGCAATACATCGACTTTAGCACCAAATAGGCTTGTCAGGCCCAAAGATCTAAGACGTCGCCAGGCTAGCAATAGTTAATGATTGTAAACAAACTATGTATCTCATATAATCACTTACAACACACAAATAACCATGACAAAATATAAAGATGAATTGCAAGTGCTTTACAAGTCTCAAACGTTTATAAGTGTATGATGTATAAGTATCATGTTTCACCTCAAAATAGTGTGAAATAAAGTAAAAAGGGGGCAAGGAAACTCACATTATATATATAAGATGATGATAAGAAAACAAACGAGGCTCCAACGATTTCTCTTACAAGATGCCTAAATGTATATGTTCCAAGATTAAGTTCGATAATAAGATTTATTATGAGACGTGAACTAGGGTTTCCATTGGAATTTGGGGGTTTAAATAATTAAATAAAATAATGAATCGCTTACGTTTTGGTTTAATAAAGATAATATAAATCAATTAAGTTTACGAATAAAAATGTCTCAATAATTTAAGTTATTGATTTAATAGAAATTAAGTATAATATGTGAAAAGAAATAATTAATTTAATAAATAATTATTTAAAACTTGGTAAAGAGAATTAATACAATACTTATTTAAGTGACATTAAAATTATTTAAAATCATTTTATTAAGTTCTGAGCTTTTAAATGATTTATCATAAAGGTTTTATAATACGAAACCCAAAAAAAATAAGAATAAAGCAAACTATATTTTTATAAATTTTATGAATTTAAATAAAAGTTAACGAATAAATTTATTAACTATTTATGATTTAACATGCTTAAATAATTAGATGAATAATTAATTATTGAAATAATTATTTCAATAACTACTTGAATAATTAGTTATTGAACATATAAATTTATAATGTTTTGAAATAATCGAAATTTGAACCATAACATACTTTTAGCATTTAAATTACATAAAAGAATTAATAATGTTTTATAATTTTTGTTACTAAAAAAATAATTAAATTTGAAATCATAAGTTTTTAATACATTTAAAATTAATTTAATAATTTCTGAAATATTTTAGATATTAAAATAACTTTTACTTTGATTTAATAACATATTGGTATAATTTTTGAAGTTTAAAATATATGAAATTGGCTTTTAAAAAAAATATGCAGGAGGCCGGGTTCGAACCCGCGACCTCATGTATAGAAAGATGATATGGTAACCGGTTGGGCTAAAGCCCAGAACTTGTTTTAATTTACAAATCAATTAATAAAAACCATCTTTCAAATAACCCCTAATCCATATGAACCCTAAAATCAATTCGATCCAATTGAACACCGAATCGCGAATGATATTGGAATCAACCTTAGGGCTTTTGTTCCCTAGATGAAATCGAGTGTGTGGGTGTGTGTATTTACCAGAAAGATGATCGAATTGATGCTACACGATGAAGAACCAGTCGCGACCACGGATGAGTATGATTCGAGATGCAATCGTTGTTGAAAATCAAATTAACTTTGCAGTTATTTTCTAAGGTCGATGATAAGCAAAAGCCCTCTATCAATTTTGTATAAAAGAGCCTCGAACATGCTTCACGATTAAGTTGCAGTTCGTGATGAAGGTGGTGTTCGAACACGATGATTCAGTGTGTTTCAGGCGGAATTGAGAATTGTAGAAGTTTAGGGATAGATAGAAGATCGTGTAGGTTCATTAAATATGATTGTTATTAGTTTTTAGTGTTCGAACGGCTATGAGTTTAAGGAGTTTCGGTTATTCACTCGATTCACCTAGTAACCGATGATTAAACGCGTTTAATTGGTGCCTTTAAGTTCGAAGCGGGTTCTAGATAAAATGGGAAACGGTTTTGGGTCTCGAATCGACCGATTTCAATAGTTTAAAGCCCCGCCGGAGTTGGCCGGAGATGGCCGGAATTTTTGCCGGAAAAAAACGAAGGGGGAAGTGGGTTGGTTTGGGTATTTTACAATTTGGTCCCTCATGTTTACCATGCTTAATATTTTATGTAAAAACCTTTTAAATTCAAGTTTTAATATCTAAAATTTTTACCCTTAAACTTTTAAAGCCCTAATTTTAAATAACCCAAATTATTTATAAAGTTATATACTTTATAAGTCTTGTAGGAACTTTAAAAATATAATTATTCCTTTTTAAATTAGACTCATATATGAAAATTAAGACTTTATAAATTTATAACTCTTTACTTTATAAAATAAAAAAAATATATAGTAAATTGTTTAAAAGATTACTTACATGTTGTGATTAGATAACCCCATTTTTAAAGGTTAAGCTACACTTCTAATTCATTAGAATAATATAACATTAATTTGATAATGACTTTCTTGGCATGAAAGTTTAAAGAGCTCGGGTTTTGGATTTTAACTTGAAAAATGGCGGATGTTACAGTCTCCCCTACTTTAAGAAATTTCGTCCCGAAATTTAATCACAAGAGGACTAATTTCAAGGACATGAAGAGACTTGGGTTCGATTTCACGTTTGCACGTAAACTCTTGGAAGCATTTAAATTCAACAAGAATAATATGACATTTTGATATGCTTAAGTTTGTTAAGTTCAAAATTTATGATTTCATGTGCTCCTAGACAAAGGTTACAAGATTATTAATCTAAAATGTTTAATTGATAAACGTTTGTATCTTAAATGATTCAAGACATTCGGGAAGGTTTTGTCACGCAAAAAAAACACTTGGTATTAGTGTGACAAGAGACTCGGAGATAAGTTTAGGATGTTTTTTTTTATGGAATATAAAAGCTTTTCAAGTAATAACTTTAACATAGATCTTAGATGGTTGATTCTTGTCTACTTATATCATTAAGGTTTCAAAGTTTTATTAGTTTAATGCTGATACAAGTGTTGTGTTTGTTAAGATTAAAGATTTAATTTGGAATGAGAGCACCATTGTAATAGGTTTTCAGGATAAGAGCGATTTTGAGGGGAAAGCGTTTGGAAAGGTTTTTAAGGGTTATTAAGAGAAATGGGATAACGAGTTTCAGATTTTAGGGAACAAAATCAACGAAGAAACGAGTCAAAATAACAAGATGTTTTGAGTGTAACGTTCGGTTTACAAACCAAAAACATTACGTTGACTTATCAAAGTATTAAGTCAACTACAACTTTAATGAAGACATGCGTACCTATAAGCGGACACTCACCCCAAGGGTTCCCAGGTAAGGTAAATGGATCCATCGGTTGATTTGGATTTATATGAATACCTTGCCTTGACAGAACACCTCGAGATACAGGCATCACACTCTTCCAGCATTACATGTTTCAAATTGTAGGACACAAACTTTGACGAGACTTGGAAATCACGAATAACGATTCAAAGCTCATTTGAAAACCATTTGATTTAGGCACATAAGGCCTTAGAATATGATTTAAGATACGTGTGTGCATTGATAAGATTCAAGGTATAAGCGTAAACACATAAGGCATATAATCACATAATCAAGTATAAACACATAAGGCACATAAAATCCTATCTAAGCATATGAAATACATGAGAGGACTCATGTGTGAGGGTACTTAGTTATAGTCTAGGTCATTCCATTTCTAATAACCTAAATCCCTATAACCATGGCTCTGATACCAATCTGTCACACCCCAACCGACGGCGAAATCATCGGGACGGACGAATGGGAGACGATTGCTCATAGCACATGGAACTAATTAAATTGAAATAATATTAAATGTCATTATTCATGATACATTACAAGTCAAATAAGTTCATACAATACAAAAGCATCAAACAAAGAAATAACATGTTAAGTTAAACTAGGTCCAAGTCCTATATGAGCACGAAGAGAATCCACAAGAAGTACACCTGAAACATGATAAAAATAAAAGGTCAACTAAAAAGTTGGTGAGTTCTCAAGGTTTCATACATGATACTCTAAGGAGTCCAAGTTAGCAAGCAAATTGGTATAGACAAATTGAGAGTACCTGAACTTGACCCCTTGAACCATTCCATGCACTATGAAGGAGAGATCCTCAGGAATCTGGTCCAACCCTCCATGCTTGTTTGACAAGCTGTGGATAACCACATGGAGTAGGTATTTCCACTGGGATGAGACCTTCCCTTTCCTGAAGGTCTTTATAGAGAAATCTCTCTCATAATCCATCTGCTCAAAGGATTGATTGACAGCTTCTTTTGGGAAGGACAACTAACCTTCTTCATCATCCGGCTGCAAATGAGTGTTGATGATGGCCGGAGTGATGAAGATTGTCCTCCCTTGCACTATGGCAGACAATGCCTTCTCCCCATCCATGATGACCTCTTGGCAGGTCTTCTAAAATCAAGCAGATGATCCTTATAGAGAGTAGGATCAATGGTTAGGGAGGTGAAGTAATTTGATAAAGCTAAGAACTGGCAAATCTCTGAGAAACTTTCATCTTTCTCAGAGCATAACAGAGCAACCTGGTTGGGTTGCCTGTGAAGTTGCATGGAGAAATCTGGGTTGTTTCTGCGGTTAAGGTTGGCCATTTGAGAAGCTTAAGGATGAAGAAAGGTAAAAAACAAAGGCGGTTTGGGAATTAGGTTTGAGGAATAGTAGAATTGAAGAAGATAGTGAGGGAGAGGGGGAACCGTTGGGTATTTATGTGAAAAGAATTTGAACCAAAGTTAATGAAAGAGGATAAACTTTGAAATCCAAATGTCGGTCCCACCTCTGAAAAAGTAGTTTGCTTTTGCTCAAAAAGTAGTTTTCTTGGAATTCGAAAAGCTTCCGAAGGTAAATTATCTTCAGAAGTTTTAATGAAAAAGCTTCCGAAGCTAAAATGACTTCGGAAGATTTTCCTGAGAATCTTGAAAATTTTGCTTCGGAAGAGAAATAAACACTTGAATGCTTTGTATATAAAACAGCAAAGCTTCCGAGAGTTAATTTTGCTTCGGAAGGAAAAAGTCCTTAAAAACAAATGTGTCTGAGACAAGTATTTAAGCTTCGGAAGATAGATTGAAACCTCTTCCGAAGGTAAAATTTCTTAGACAGTTATTTCTTTTGAAGACATGATTTGCTTCCGAAGGTAAAAAATATATCTTCCGAAGGATCCGAAAATTTTCAAGAATCTAAGGAAAGTCTTCAAAAAGGATTTTATATCCAAAGAAAACATGAGCTTATGAAAGTGATGAACTAGACAACTTAGGACACACATATTTTAAGAAATAATAAGAATTAGTTTTAATAAAAGATCTACTCAAAGTTGATCATCCCAATAGCTGATATTAGATATTTAAATATCTGTTCATCAAAAGCTTTTGTAAACAGATCAGCATATTGTTCATCTGTATGAACTTTGACTAGTTTAACTAATCCCTTTTCATAGTTATCTCTTATTAAATGATACCTGATATTGATGTGTTTGGTCCTTGAGTGCTGCACAGGGTTCTCAGTGATAGAGATAGCACTATTGTTGTCTATGTGGATAGGAGTCTCCTTGAAGTTAAATCCATAGTCCAGCATCTGATTTTGAATCCAAAGCACTTGAGCGCAGCAACTTGCAACAGCAATGTATTCAGCCTCAGCAGTTGATGCAGACACACAGGATTGTTTCTTGCATTGCCATGAGACAGCCCTTCCACCAAGGAATTGACATCCCCCAGATGTAGACTTTGCAGTCATATTGCAACCACCATAATCACTATTTGTATAAGCATACAGGTTGAAGTCAGGATTCTTTGGATACCATAAACCAAGTGTTGAAGCACCTTTGAGGTATCTTAGGAGCCTTCTGATAGTGATGAGGTGAGACATCTTAGGGTTGGCTTGATATCTTGCACAAATACATGTAGCAAACATGATATCAGGCCTGCTAGCTGTAAGATACATAAGAGACCCAATCATAGCCCTGTATAAGTGTTCGTCTACACACTCCCCCTCAAGATCAGGTCCAAGGGAGTGGTTTCTGGCTATGGGTGTCTTAGCAATCTTACAATCAGTCATGTTGAACCTCTTGAGTATGTCCTGAACATACTTTGACTGACTTATGAAGATGTCATCTTCAAATTGCTTCACTTGAATTCCCAGAAAGAAATTGAGTTCTCCCATTGCACTCATTTCAAATCTGTCTTTCATCAGCTTCTCAAAGTCTTTGCAGAGCTTTGGATTAGTTGAACCAAAGATGATGTCATCTATATACACTTGAACTAGCAATAAGTCATTCCCTTGTCCTTTGATGAAGAGAGTTCCATCTATAGTACCTATCCTGTATCCATGTTTGCAAAGATACTCAGACAATGTCTCATACCACTTCCTGGGTGCCTGATGCAACCCATAAAGAGCTTTGTCAAGCTTGCAGACATAATCAGGATGATCAAGATCTACAAAACCAGGTGGCTGTTTGACATACACCTCTTCATCAATCACTCCATACAGAAAAGCACACTTCACATCAAGTTGAAAGACCTTGAAGTTCTTGGATGCAGCAAATGCCAGGAATATCCTAACAGCTTCTAATCTTGCTACAGGAGCAAAGACATCGGTGTAGTCAATCCCTTCTTCTTGAGTGTATCCTTGAACAACTAGTCTAGCCTTGTTCTTGATGATAATGCCTCTATCATCCTTCTTATTCCTAAACACTCATTTGGTTCCAGTGGTAGTCTTCCCATGAGGAAGAGGACAAAGGTTCCAAAGTTTTTGCCTTTTGAATTGAAGCAACTCTTGTTGCATAGCTTCAACCCAACTTCCATCCTTTAGAGCCTCATCAACTTTCTTTGGCTCTATCTGGGATAAGAAACAAGAGTGAAGACAAACATTTGCTTCATGGGTTTGTCCTCTTATTCTTACCCCTGTGACGACATCTCCAATGATGTTTGTGGTGGGGTGAGACTTGCGGATCCTAAGCTGAGGGATCACAGCAAGTTGCTGAGAAAGATCCAAATTTGAGAAATTTAGATCTGGCATAGATGATTCACCCTCCACATCACCACACTTATCAAGATTGACTTGATCCATAGAGTGTGTGACATCATTGATGTTGTCATCTATGGTGTGGTTATTAGCATCAAGAAATTCCTGATCACTTTCACCATCACCATTGTTGTCTTCCACAATTGAGGTATCTTTATATGGTTGTGGAGCCTCTGAGCTGGAATTTGAAGGCATCCCAGATGTATCAGCTGAATTTGTCATTGTAGTGCTAATAAAAACCTCGTTTGCTGAAGTGGTTCCAACTAGAGCTGAAGATGTATGAGTTGAAGGTCTTCTCAACTCAAATCTTGGATCAGGATCACCTGTATTTAAATTTTCTTCAGATCATGAAACATTCTCACAAGATTTGTTAAAACAGTTGGTAACTAAATCAAGATCAAATAGCCAATCAGGACCAGAACCAGCCACACAGGGTGTGTGTTCATTGAAAGTCACATTGGCTGACTCCTCAACAATTCTAGTTCTGAGATTGTATACTCTATAAGCCTTAGCTTGGGGAGAGTATCCAATGAAGTGTCCATCATCTAATTTCTCAACAAACTTGGCAATTTGATCTTTGGTATTCAAGATGGTGCAAGGACATCCAAATGACCTGAGAAAACCAATGAAAGATTTTCTCTTGTGCCAAAGTTCATAAGGAATCTTACCATGTGTCTTAACTACTAAAACTCTGTTTTGCACATAGCAAGCAGTGTTTACTGCCTCTGTCCAGAAGGTGATGGGCAGTTTAGAGTCAGACAACATAGTTCTTGTAGCTTCAATTAGTGTCTTGTTTCTCCTCTCAGTAACACCATTTTGCTGAGGAGTCCTGGGAGCACTATATTGTCTTGTAATACCTTTTTCATCACAAAATGTATCAAGGATTTGATTCTTGAATTCAGTCTCTTGATCACATCTTATGGTTTTGACCTTGTGATCACTTTGATTCTCAATATTTAAGATGAAATTCTTCAGAATCTCAGGGGTCTCATCCTTAGTTCTAAGAAAGAAAACCCAAGTGAACCTTGTAAAATCATCTGTGATCACCAAACAATAAGAGGTCCTTCCAAGACTCATTACGCTGGTGAGGTCAAAGAGATCCATATGTAATAAGTGTAGGGGAGTAGTGATGGAGTTCCTTTCCTTAGGCTTGTAAGATACCTTATGTTGCTTCCCTTTCAGGCATGCAACACAATGATCATCACTTGTAAACTCTTTCTTTGGCATTCTAGTTACCAAATCATGTTTAATTAGTTTATTCATGTTCTTAAAGTTTACATGGCACATTCTTTTATGCCATAGGAAAGACTCATCACTATTGGCTTTAGACAGAAAGCATGAAACTTCTCCAGAGGGAGATGCTTCTTGCAAGTCCATCTTGTACATGTTCCCTTTCCTGGGGGCTCTAAGAAGGATGTGCTCATGAGGAATGACCACTCCAGGCTTGACAATAATGCACTCATACTCAGTAAAGAGCATCTTATGACTCTAATCACAAAATTGGGATACACTCAGAAGATTGTACCCAAGCTCCTTGACAAAGTTTACCTTTTCAATGCTGAGCTTACCATTTGTGACCTTGACCCTTCCAGAAGTGTAACCACCTTCATCTCCTCCAAAAGCAACTAGTCCTCCATCAATCCTCTCAAAGTTATGGAGTAGTAACCTATTGCTTGTTATGTGCCTGGAACAGCCACTATCAATGATCCAGACATTCTTGTTTGTCTTGAGCTGTTCCTTCACAAAGAAAATGATTAGTTACATTTGGAAACCCAAGCCTTATTTGTCTTGGGCTCACTAAGTATAATAGAAGGTAATGCAACAGTAATAGATTCTATGGTTGTGCTAAGAGGATCTTGAGCTGTTGTTGATGGAGAAACTTCAGTCACTTGGCTTTCTTAGACTTCCACACCACCTTTGGAGTCTTGTACTTGACCTTCAAAACTTCGTAAGCTTTTGGGACTTCGGAAGTTTTGATGACTGAACCTTCAAAAGATTCTACAGTCACTGCAGCAGACTTCAGTGCTTCGGAAGAATTCCTTTCTTCCGAGACCAACTTCTCTTCCGAAGGTAATTTTCCATTTTCCTTCTTATTTGATTTGGAGCTTCCGAAGGAAACAGACTTTCCTTCCAAAGCTTGAATCTTCTTGGAACTCTTTGAAGTCTTTGTCTTGGTCATATGGACAGTACTTTTAGGATTATATGGACAATCCTTAGCAATGTGAGAGGTACTTTCACACGTGACACACAACATTTTTTTCTTCACAAGAGTCTCCTTATGAGAACAAGACTGTCTTTGGTCACATCCCTTCTCCACCTTCATCTTTGCAGATGCTGAGACAGTTCTTATGGGCTGAGAACTGTTCTTGGAGTTTAATGGTCCAGGCTGTGCAGCAGTGGTACACAGCAGATCAATCTTCTTCTTGGTACTGAGATGATTTGAACAAGAACCAGAACCCTTAGCTGAAGAGTTTTGGTTGATGTCTTTAGTCTTTACTACTTCAAACCCTACAGAGATAAACACTTGTTTCTGCTTAGAGTCAAAAGTAGCCTTGATCTCTTGAGCCTTCCTTGCTTTTCTTTTGCTCTTCCTGATCAAGTTCTTTCTCATTGACTTGGTCATCATAGTAGTCTTCTTCTCCTCAAAAGGATAGTGGCCCTTCTTAGAATCCTCCTCTTCACTCTACTCAGAGGAATTCTTCACTATCTCTTCTTCATCCTCTTCACTTATAGGATCTATGAGAGGAAGCTCATCTTCACAAGTTCCACACCTAGGAGATCTTACAGACAAGCTTGTGTGTGGAGGAGCTATCTCATTGGATCCTAGTCCTTGTCTATTTTGATAACACACCTTGTTGTGCAGGGATGAGGATATCATGTTCTTGAAGGTCTCTTATTCAAGAACACTCTTTTCTGCCCTGGCTCTGCTGATCACAAGCTCAGCCTGGCACTCAGTCAGCTTGGTTATGAGATCCTGGATTTGAGTCCTAAAATCTGTATGCTCATGTTTTAGAACTGAAATGGTTTTCTCTAAGTCCTCTATCTTTAGTTTTTAATCATTTTCAGACTTTCTAAAATCAGATTTTAAAATGTTTAAGGACTCAAGATCAGATCTCATCTCCAAGTTATAAGACCTGTATCTGTTAACTTTTGCAATGCATTCAGGAGTACAGAGATGTTCCAATACCTTAGCTTCATCATGATCTGCCATTAGTGCTTGGTTTAGAGAAGCATCTTCCACCTGAAAGCTCCAGTCAGAGCCTCCTTCTTCAACAGCAACAGCAGCCTGTTGCTTTGACTTTTCATTCTGAGGGGCTTTCTCAATGTAGTTTGGTCTGGTTTGTGCTTGGCCACCATTTGTTTTAAGTGCCTTACACCCTCTAGCAAAGTGGCCCATCAGGTTACAGTTGTAACACTTGACTTTGCTTTTATCCAAGCCAAACTTTCCACTGATTGCATTGCTTGGAAACCTCCTTCCAGTTCTCTTGTAGAACTTCTTGGCTCTATGAGTGAGAAGAGCCATCTGCTGGACTATTTCCATATATTCCAGATCATTGGGATGGATACAATCCAGGTCTTCAAGAGTGAAAAGAGAGTTGCCATAACTTTCATCAGAAGACACAAAGGCTTGAGAAGAGCTTGTCTCTTGGAATGGGCTTCCTTGAGTGTAGTTCTCCCTGGATGTCTCTGGGAAGGTGATGAAAGGACCCTTTGGTGAATTGTCAGGGTAGCATATGTGATGATGTTGGGGTTCTATGCTATCCCTTTCAACCACATGCAGGGCTGAACCCAATTGATTGTTGGAGTTGCCAGATGAACCTTGCATGTTCATCTCCATCTGGTAGCCACTGAGAATCCCATATAACTCTGTCAGAGTAAGAGTTTTGAGATTTTCAGTCCTCTTGATCACCACACAATAGTGTGTCCATTGCCTAGGAAGTGAGACATGAACTTCCTTAAAATGTCTTTGTTTTCAAGAGGAACTCCATCCACAAGGGTATCCACTATCTCAACATACTTGAAGTATTGTTGAGTCATTGTTTCACCTGTTTTGAAGGTGAAGTTTTCAAACTATTGCTTCAGGAGATCCTTCTTGTTCTCCTTTGCTTCAGAGGAGCCTTCATACATCAGTTTTAGTGCATTCCACAGCTGTTTAGCTGTTTTGCACTTCTTGAAACCTCTGTACATAGAGTTTGGAAGGGCAGTTTGAAGAGCAGTCATGGCTTTTCTATCAATCTCTACTCTCTTCCTATCTTCATCAGAGTAGTTAGCCATATCTTTGGGGATCATACCAGCACCAGTCGTAGAAGGAGTGTTGGGTATGAAAGGTCCATTTTCAACAGACTTCCACATTCTTGAGTCTAGAGACCTGATGAAACCTTCTTTTCTCATACACCAGGTATCAAAGTCATCAAGAGTGATCAGTGGGGACTTGTTCATGGTTCCAGATTCCATTTCAGTCTTAGAAATGGCTGCCATTTGAAAGTTTAGTATTTGTGTGTGTGAGGGATCTTAAGATGGTGAGATCTTATATCAAGAGCCTGAAATGCTCTGATACCAATTACAGGACCGGTGAAGGGTGGTCACGTACAACATAACAACACAAAGAGGAGATTAACCAAACTTAATCAAACAATAAACTGGATTAACCACAATAATGATACTAAGAACACAAGTAATGAGTAAGAGACAGAACAAGAGAACACAAGAGATTGGGTTTCAAGGATGCAGTATATTGCTTTCTCAAGTTCTATTACAAGTGTTACAAAGCATAAAGAAAGATACTAGAACATGGAATACTTATACTACAACCTACAGCTAGCTATACTTTGAAAGCCAGCTGGATACAATTGACTAGACACAAACAAAATCAATTGTAGAATCAAAAGGCATATCTGCCTTTTGACTTGTGACTATGACATGCCATAGCTCACATCCTAAAAAATTACAAAAAGGATAAAAGTACATAAAGTAGAAAGCATGGACTCAAGACTTCAATGTACAGTTACCAAAAGCATGGACCTTTCACCAACTCATGTAAGTTGGTGACTTTACAGAGTTGCAGCGGAAAGGTGGTCCAGCTTTATGGTAAAGTACATCGGATAAAGGCATATCTATAAAAGTCTTCGGAAGAAATCTGTCTTCACTATTTGGCTTCGGAAGACTTTGTCGCTGAAGCTTCCGAAGACTTCACTTTTGGCTTCGGAAGATATTGGTCTTGGCTTCGGAAGATTTTACACTTAGAATATTTCTAGTGCATGGTGTAAAACTTCCGAAGCAATTCTACTTCAGTTCTTTAGTGCATTGCTTGCAGAGAGACTTTGGATGTTTTGGTTGCATCAGACTTATAGGAATCCTTACATAGATCTTTGGGCCTGACAAGCCTATTTGGTGCTAAAGTCGATGTATTGCTGACTCCTGATGACGTATGCTTGTTCATCATGGGAACCAAGTACATTTAGCCAATCTTATATACTTGTAATCAAGTCGAGGTTTGGTTGTAACTGTATGTGTTCTATAAGCTTGCTAACTCGTAACCATGGACATGAATTGCTACTTGTAACCCTTTTTACATATATATATGTATTCGTGTGTTTAAACCTTGGGAACTCACCAACTTTATAGTTAACCCTTTATTTTTAACATGTTTCAGGTTTCCTACTTGAAGATCTTCTTGTGCTCGTATAGGACTTGGACCTAGTTTAAATTGAAAGTCTTACGTTATTGGTTGTATCTTGATTGTTTTGTAATTACTTATTTGTCTTGTAATGTTTAATGAATAATGATATTTAATATTATTTCAACTTAATTAGTTCCACGTGCTATGAGCAATCGTCTCCCATTCGTCCGCCCCGATGATTCCGCCGTCGGTCGAGGTGTGACATTGAATGAACAAACTTTTGATTTTTGGATGTGTTGGATCTAGAAAGGCTGTTGCAACTAAAGCCAAGTCACTTAGAAGATTTTGGTACAACAAACAAAGGACTTCCGAAGCTAAGTATGGAACTTCCGAAGGAAGAAGGAGCTCTTCCGAAGACTAAGTGTAAAACACACTTCCGAAGGAAAACTCCAACTTCCGAAGACAAAGAACCTACTTCCGAAGATCAAGACTTAGAGAGAAAGATCTGAAGTCAACTTTCAAAGTACAAGAAGTCCTCAAAGCCTCGGAAGCATAGAAGCATCTTCCGAAGTATAAGTGGCTTCGAAAGAACAAGTTCTTCCGAAGCCAGTTATCCAGTGGACATAAGTATGGCCTCTCTGACACTCCGCTGCAAATCTCTGAGATACTGCATGGCGTTTTCTCAAAAGCCATGTAGTTGACCATACTTTAATCCACTGTTTACCTTTTTATGTTAGTACAGTTGCCATCTTTAGTTGGTGACAAAAGGTAAGTCATGGACATGTCATGACTACCATATCTTAGATAATACTTTATCTAAGATACCTTAACTTTAGCATTGTAGCATATGCTTTAGTCTTAGGTTTCCAGTTGGTATCAAAGTATATCCGGCTGTAGGATCTAGTATATATAGTTTCTCATTGTAACTCTTGTTTCATGCTTGTAAGTGTCTTGCAATCTTGAGTTGAGAAGTAATATATACAAGTGCCTTGAAAATATAACTCTGCTTGTTCCTTTGTTACTTATTATATTATTATCAACTCTTGTAAATGACATTGCTTCATCTGATTTGAGTGTTTGCATAAGTGAGTTTGAGAGAAATACAAGTGTTTAAGTGACAAACCCGATCCTGCAGGATGTCTAATAGAATTTGATAAAACCAAATGTTATAATAGTTATAGACAAATGATTCTAAGTGAAAACAATAATCAATTTTATATAATAATCACCTAAACTCAGATTTAGATGATGAACATATGAACAACACAATGAAGAACAAAAACTCAGATCTGAGGATCAATGTTCAAAAATGAATGATTTGGATGTTAAAAATGATAAATGAACCTCAGATTTGATGTTTCTAAGCTAAAACCACTATCAATTTCAGCTAAAAAACATCAGATTCGTGGATTTTGATGATTTTTCCTCAAGAACAGTGAACTTTTCTCAAGAACACAAAATTTTCAAAAATCTTCAAATTCAAGAGTTATGGTTGTTCAATTGTTATAAAACTTTGCAGATGTGTTAGTTGTAACAAACTAAAGCTATTAGAAGCTTAAATTTGATCAAATAATAACAAAATCAAAATTTCATGTTCATGAGCATTTGAAAACTTGAGGAACAAGTTTGCTTAAATCTTCAAATTAATGGCTCAAATAAACTTCAATTGATGTGAAAACTTGCAGATCTTCACGAAATAACAAATCTAAGCTAATGGTAGCTTGATTTCATCAAAAACAACAACAATTTTCAGATCAAACTTATGGTTCAAATTTTTGAGAAAATTTTGAAGAACAAGGAGCCATGGTTCTAATACCAACTGTTGAAAATCGACTATGTGATGGATCGAATAATGCAATCGTATTATTGCCGTTTTATCAAATCTGTGATGCAGAATCTCACAAACCCGTTATGATTTCAAATGAAGATCTATACAAGATTTAGTGTATGATGATGAACCAATGATTAACAATTCAAAAACACATATTCATAAAAATTTCATTCATTCATATGGATGATTAATGCTAGGAGATTACTAAGGGAGTTTGTAAGAAAATTGTCTCTCACACACACCTCAACCTAATTGTTTCTTTCCCTAGCCTCCATTCTCTCTTGTTTGTGCTTAATTCCCTTTGTCTTCGATTACCCATATAAAAGTGACTACACATAGTCAATTTATACTCTTTATATAAATGAACAAAAACTACATTTAATCCCTAATGATTACACAAATATTCTTCTAAGCCTGATAAATTCTCTGTTGTTGATGAGGGACTCCGGGTGCTGACGTCATTCAGGACGACAGCTGATGTTGACTATTGACTTTGATCACGGTTGACCAAGTTTGACTTTGGTCAATTTTCTTCTTTTTGATCGTATTTTCAGCATAGCTTCATCGTTTTAGGGTTTGGTAAGTATCATCTTCAAATAGTCTAACACTTCATAAGGATACACCTAAGTCTGAACTCAGAAAAATTAGTTGAGGTAATATTTGGTCAACCGGAGGTTGAAACTGAAGCCTAGTTGACTCTGAGGTGAACATGGAGACTGATGGCCCAGAAGTCACTAATGAGACTGAAAGAGCTCAGACAACTAGCGATGACCGTAAGTCAACTGTTGAGGCTTCAGGTGTAACTCTTAGGCCTTAGACAGTCAGACCTACTAAAATCTCTACTTCTAACAAAGGTAAAAGACCTATGACTACTGAAGAGCATATAGAAACCAAATCACAGAAATCAAAGGCCATATTTCTGATGACCAGAAAGGTGAAATTCTTCCCATGTTGATACATCATGTTCCTAGTTTATGTTCTTAATTGTAAAAGTCTTTCATTTCTTACACATATGTAATGTGAACTCTTAATGAAATATGATATGCTTCTTGATGTTTATTTGTCTTTAAATATTTCATATTATTATTGTATTTAGTATAATTCATATGTATGAATATCATATATAGGTTTGAGGTTGTTGTACATAGTTCTAAGTCAATAATGATTGAGAAATGTGTTCAACTTAGTCGGGTGGTTATTCATGCTAATGGACCATACTTATGGACCATACGCACGAATGAATCATTCTTATGGATCAGTCGCACAACTAAACCAGGAGACTGGATCAGTCGTATGACTGAGACATAAGATTGATTTAGTCGCACAACTGAACCTTCAATCGTGCGTATGAATCAACCGTATGAGTCAGTCGCACGACTGAACCATACTAATGGTTCAGTTGTACAAATGAAACTGAAAACCTATAAATATCACATAATTCGTGAAAAAAAGAGAGACTTCAAAGATTTACAAACCCTAGCCGTCCAGAGCGTCCTAAACAGCCTATCCAACTTCATAGTTCGTTCCTGATCGATTTCTAATCAATTCTTAACATTTGTTTCATCGTTAGATCGATCAGGTTGTTGTTCTCACTGATTGGATCGCCAATCAAATAGGATTCCGCACTATTTGATCTGGTCTCACGTAGAATCCGTTAGTACTCCGTCCGAAGACGGTCCTAACAAGTGGTATCAGAGCCTTGGCTCGTGATTTTGCGTGGATTCAATTGTTTTTGGTGTTAAAACCTACGTTTTCAATCAAAAGAGTCACCTTTTTTGCTCCAAAAAAGTGTTTTTGACATTTGCATGTGTTAAAGTTTCGATTGTTCATCAAACGGCAGATTAGGGTTTCTGGAAAATTCGTATTTTGTGTCAAAGTGTTCAAAATATTTGATTTTTCAAACACAGCAGCCTTCAGTCGCACGATTGGACCATTCATACGACTAAACCCATTCGTATACTCTCATTCATACGACTGAACTCAGTCGTATCTCTCATTCACACGGTTAAGCAGCTCCAGTCGGTTGATTACAATCGTCCTGCTCATTCGCACGACTGAATCCAATCGCACGATTGAATTCATTCGTATCTTTCATCCGCACGAGTGACCCATTTGCATAGCTTATTCGCACGAGTGAATCTGTTCTGTTCCAAGTTTACCAAGTTGAAAGCAATGGAAGACCAGTTTGTTGCATTCACTGCTGGAAAGGACTCGCGTATCCAGAACCTTCTACTTCTAGAGAATGAGATTGGAAACCACAACAAACCGCCAACAACTTTGGATGAATACCCATAGTGGAAACAACGGTTTGAAATCTACTTGAATGGAGTTGACCCAAACCTTTGGACATCCATTGAGACTGGTTACACGGTACCAGTCAGTGCTAATGGAGTTAAATTGACTTCGGGGGGAATGAGTGAATCCCAGAAGACTCTGCATAATGGTGAAAAGAAAGCATATGCCGTGTTGACTCAGTCTATACCTAAGGACATATTTCATTAGTTTTCTGAGAACAAGCAGTCTAAGAAATTATGGGAGGCCTTGGAAAAGAGATACGAAGGAAATTCAACTCTGAAAGCACTGAAGGCAAAAGCTCTTAAGAAAGAATTTGACAATTTCTCTTCGATTGGGAATGAAAGCTTGGATGACATCATTAATCGATTCTATCATCTGATGAGTGAGTTGCACACTCATGGCGTGACCACATCCATGGAAGATAAAGTCTCTAGTTTTGATGATGGTCTGCCAGACAAATAGGATACATTTGTGTCTAATCGGAGACAAAACGACACTGCAGGACCGGTTAAGGGCTTAACAATTACAACACAACAACACAAAGAGGAGATTAATTAAACTTGATCAAACAGTAAACTGGATTAACCAAGATAATGATACAAGAACACAAGTAATCTAAAAGAGACAGAACAAGAGATTTGGGTTTCAAGGAGGCAGTATATTGCTTTCTCAAGTTCTATTACAAGTGTTACAAAGCATAAAGAAAGATACTAGAACTTGGAATACTTATACTACAACCTACAGCCGGCTATACTTTGAAAGCCAGCTGGATACAATTGACTAGACACAAACAAAATCAATTGTAGAATCAAAAGGCATATCTGCCTTTTGACCTTGTGACTATGACATGCCATAGCTCACATCCTTATCTATTACAAAAAGGATAAAGTACATAAAGTAGAAAGTTACATACTCAAAACCTCAATGTACAGTTACCAAAAGCATGGACCTTTTCACCAACTCATGTAAGTTGGTGACTTTACAGAGATGCAGCGGAAAGGTGTCCAGCTTTATGGAACAGTACATCAGATAAAGCATGTTACTAAAAGTCTTCGGAAGAAATCTGTCTTCATAGGATGAAGCTTCGGAAGACTTTGTCTCTGAGGCTTCGGAAGACTTCATATTTGGCTTCGGAAGATATTGGTCTTGGCTTCGGAAGATTTTACACTTAGAATATTTCTAGTGCATGGTGTAAAACTTCCGAAGCAATTCTACTTCAGTTCTTAGTGCATTGCTTGCAGAGAGACTTTGGATGTTTTGGTTTGCATCAGACTTAAAGGAATCCTTACAAACTCCCCTCTAGGCTGATGCTACCAAAACATTTAGAAGATCTTCAGATGTTAGTATCTTCTCAGCCATCATGACCATACCCTTCTTCATTAGATGGTCAGGATCATTCAGACTTTCATAGTATCTTCTCATCTCAAAGAGATCATGCAGAGGTAAGTTGATTATGTCTTGCCATGTATAACATGAGACTTCTCAACACCTTGATCTCTGATTACATGCCATCTTTCTGGATTGGTAGAGAAGGTCCAGGATAAGATGGGTGTCTCAGCTGCAGAGGAGCCACTTGCATTGGAGTTGATTGGGCTGCCTCTTCATGCACTTCCTCAGGTTGATCTGACTCAGCCTGAGGTGTAGAGGTAGATGATTAGGCTTCTTCTCTTAGACTTTGGTTTAGAAGCCATCCTCTTCTTCCTCTTAGATGACTTTAACTGAGAAGACTGGTCTGCAGCACCTTGTTGATCATCCTTGTCTTTCTCAGTTGGGTGTTCCTCCCTCACAGGTTCAGAAGGAGAGGGAGTTTGACCCTGCTGTGGATCAGAAGATGAAGCTTGCTGAGGCTCAGCAGGAGGTCCGGGTTGTGTTGTCTCAGGTTGTTCAACCTTAACCTCCACTTCAGGTGGGACTTGACTTGGAAGAGAGTGTAAGTCAATCAGTTCACCACTCTTATCTTCTGCTTGATTACCTTATATGCTCATCCATTGTGGATAGAGACATAGGGCCAAGTCTCCTTCCGGAGAATCCATATAGCTTCAAGAAGCTCATCATCCTTTGTCTGTCAGCAGACTTCTTCATACTCTTTTGGATGATGGCTCTTGACTTTGCAGCTTCTTCCCTTAGCTTCTTCTTAGTTGTCTTTCTCTCCTTGACTAACTCAAGCTCAAGTTGTTTTAAGTACTCAAACTCAACAAAGTCATAGGACAAGGGAAAGTGCATCTGCCTGATAGAAGCCTGTGGCACTCATAGTTGATCATTGATCCTATCTTCTTCTTTGTCTACATGAGGTTCTTGTTGAACCACATCTTCTTGTACAGGGCTTTCTTGAACTGGGGAGAGAGTGGGAGCATGCTTGTAGAGTCTTTTCTGTCTCTTCTCCTCTTTGAATTGGAGAAGTAACCTTGCATCCTCTTTTTCTTTCATCTCTCTTGACACTTCCATGTCAGCCAGTTCATTTAGTTGTTCTAAGGGGAGAGAATGATTTCATCAATGTCATAGTTCCTGGTCTGCAGATAAGTAATCCTGACTGCCCTCAACTCATCATCTTGAGTATTTGGTCTGGGGGCAGCCCTGATTGCAGCTTGCATAAAACCTGAAGACCCAGAGGAACTTTCTCCCCTTAGCTTCCTCTTCTCTCTCTCTCTCTTCCTCCTCAATTTCCTCAGGAGTCAAAATCCTTTTCCTTTGTCACCCACAGACCTTTGTGACTCAGGGTGGATAGAGGTTTGGCCTTCATTGCTTGGTGTAGCATCCATGCTCTGGCCAGAGAGAGGCTGAGAAACACATTCACCAGCAGGTGTCTCAGAGGGAATGTGAATCTCTGCAGCAGTTGATGATGATGAGACAGGGGTCTCAGGTTCTGCCACTGGGCCTTCAGTCAAGGTTTCCCCTATGAAACTAATCTTAGGGTCCACCTCAACATCCAGTTGACCGATGACATTGCCTGATTGCCTAAGTCTCCTTCTTAAGCTAACTCTGCAGTGATCCTGTCTTGGATTCTTTGAGCCAATCTGTCAGCCTGTCTTGAGGTGCTTGGATTGACAAGTGGCATATTGACTAGATCCAAATTTTCGTAGAAGTTCAAGTTTGAAAGTCAAATACTCTTTGTTGCCTTTGAACTCTATGAAGAATAAGGGCTCTTCTATCAGCATCATACCTCCACCTTATGATGTAGTTTGAAGTTCCTTGAGGTGGAGATGACACAGCCCTTGGTATACCTTCCTCAAAGAGACTCCTGATGATAGAGTCTATAGAGTCCACATTAATGTGAACTTGAGGAAGTTGCTGAGAATGCACAATTGCAAGTGAGGATGGTGAGTCCTCTATGTCCATTCTCTGTGAAGAACTCCCAGGTTCTGTGGCTGCAATAACTTTCTCCCCCTTTTTGGTAACATCACCCACTTGCATGTGAGCTGGAGGATAAATCAATCACATCCACAGGTTCTTGTGTTCCTGGTTGAGCTCTTCTTAAAGGTCTCCCAGCTAGTTTTTCCTTAAGATATGAAATCTGAAGTTGCTGATCATTGACCCTGTTTTGTAAGGTAGTCACCTGAGATTCAAGGTGACTGACCTTTGAGACTAGGTAAGTGCATGTTTTAGACAATTTGTGCACCATCAGTCTCAGATTCCCCTCTTCTTCATCAGAAGAATCATTGGGGGATGAGATGATTGGACCAAAGTCCTCTCTCTCACCACCAGCTTGAGGTTCTTGGCTGCTGGTTTTCCTCTGCTCACTAGCAATCTCAGTTGAGATGTCAGTGGGCTGAGTTGCCATGGTTGAGGTCTTAATGATGTAATCACTTGCAGAAGTGAGAGCCTCTTCCATATGGACATCCTGAACAGGTTCAGAAGTGTCCACCTCAGTTATAGGTGACTGATATGGGCTAGACTGAGGAGACTCAGAAGTACTCATCTCTCTTTGAGTAGGGGAAGAGAAGAGAGACTCATGGTACTCACTGAATCCTAAGTCTTCATCAGTATAGAAGGATAGGTTGGGAATGGGTTGATTTAGATCTAAAGGCTGGGGATGGTAACTGTCCCCTGAAGGTTGTTCACTTGAGTGTTGAGACTCAGAGTGAAGGCTTAAGGCTGTTGGGCTTGTGAGCTCATCAGGGTGAGCATGAGGAACCTCAGCCCTGATAGTTGAAGAGATGGGAGTGGTTTGCTCCTCAGGGGAAGTGGGAGCTCTAGTGTCCACTTCCTCCTGTAAAGGTGAGTATATGGGGACCTGCACAGACTCAATAGCTTGAGCAGGGGTTCGTTTGGATTTTCTTTGGTAGGTGAGGGTTATTTGAGGCCTTTTTAGTGGTAAAGAGGTAAAGGTGTGGGTTCAACACTAGCTTGTGTTGCTAGGTTGTCACCTTGAGCAATGAGCTCTAACATTTTGGGGACAAGGGCTGTTTCTACCCCTGAGAAGCCTACAGTTGGCTTCTTCATGATTTTAAAGATGTCGGGCTTCATCTGTCCCAATTTAAGAATATTATCTGTTTCCCTCAACTGTGAGCCCAGTTCACAGTTGAGAATGTGTTGAACATATCTAGGAAACATGTAATACTCTAAGGAGTCCAAGTTTGCAAGTAAATTGGTATAAACAAATTGAGAGTACCTGAACTTGACCCTTGAACCATTCCATGCACTATGAAGGAGAGATCCTCAGAATCTGGTCCCACCCTCCATGCTTGTTTGACAAGCTGTGGATAACCACATGGAGTAGGTATTTCCACTGGGATGAGACCTTTCCTTTCCTGAAGGTCTTTACAGAGAAATCTCCCTCATAGCCCATCTGCTCAAAGGAATGATTGACAGCTTCCTTTGGGAAGGACAACTCACCTTCTTCATCATCCAGCTGCAAATGAGTATTGATGATGGCCGGAGTGATGAAGATTGTCCTCCCTTGCACTGTGGCAGACAGTGCCTTCTCCCCATCCATAATGACCTCTTGGCAGGTCTTCCAGAATTCAAGCAGATGATCCTCATACAGAGTAGGATCAATGGTTAGGGAGGTGAAATAATTTGATAGAGTTAAGAATTGGCAAATCTCTGAGAAACTTTCATCTTTCTCAGAGCTTAACAGAGCAACTGGTTGTGTTGCCTGTGAAGTTGCATGGAGAAATCTGGGTTGTTTCTGCGGTTAAGGTTGGCCATTTGAGAAGCTTAAGGTTGAAGAAAGGTAAAAAGCAAAGGCGGTTTTGGGAATTAGGTTTGAGGAATAGTAGAATTGAAGAAGATAGTGAGGAAGAGGGGGAACCGTTGGGTATTTATGTGAAAAGGGATTTGAACCAAAGTTAATGAAAGAGGATAAACTTTGAAATCCGAAAGTCGGTCCCACCTCTGAAAAAGTAGTTTACTTTTGCTCAAAAAGTAGTTTTCTTGGAATTCGAAAAGCTTCCGAAGGTAAATTATCTTCGGAAGTTTTAATGAAAAAGCTTCGAAGCTAAAATGACTTCGGAAGATTTTCCTGAGAGTCTTGAAAATTTTGCTTCGGAAGAGAAATAAACACTTGAATGCTTTGTATATGAAACAACAAAGCTTCCGAGAGTTAATTTTGCTTCGAAGGAAAAAGTCCTTAAAAACAAATAAGTGTCTGAGACAAGAATTTAAGCTTCGGAAGATAGATTTAGACTTCTTCCGAAGGTAAAATTTCTTAGACAGTTATTTATTTTGAAGACATGATTTTCTTCCGAAGGTAAAAGTATATCTTCCGAAGGATCAGAAAATTTTCAAGAATCTAAGGAAAGTCTTCAAAAAGGATTTTATATCCAAAGAAAACATGAGCTTATGAAAGTGATGAACTAGACAACTTAGGACACACATATTTTAAGAAATAATTAGAATTAGTTTTAAGAAAAGATCTACTCAAAGTTAATCATTCCAATAGCTGATATTAGATATTTAAATCTCTGTTCATCAAAAGCTTTTGTAAACAGATCAGCATATTGTTCATCTGTATGAACTTTGACTAGTTTAATTAATCCCTTTTCATAGTTATCTCTTATTAAATGATACCTGATATTGATGTGTTTGGTCCTTGAGTGCTGCACAGGGTTCTCAGTGATAGAGATAGCACTATTGTTGTCTATGTGGATAGGAGTCTCCTTGAAGTTAAATCCATAGTCCAGCATCTGATTTTGAATCCAAAGCACTTGAGCACAGCAACTTGCAGCAGCAATGTATTCAGCCTCAGCAGTTGATGCAGACACACAGGATTGTTTCTTGCATTGCCATGAGACAACCCTTCCACCAAGGAATTGACATCCCCCAGATGTAGACTTTGCAGTCATGTTGCAACCACCATAATCACTATCTGTATAAGCATACAGATTGAAGTCAGGATTCTTTGGATACCATAAACCAAGTGTTGAAGCACCTTTGAGGTATCTTAAAATCCTTTTGACAGTGATGAGGTGAGACATCTTAGGGTTGGCTTGATATCTTGCACAAATACATGTAGCAAACATGATATCAGGCCTGCTAGCTGTAAGATACATAAGAGACCCAATCATAGCCCTGTATAAATGTTCATCTACACACTCCCCCTTAAGATCAGGTCCAAGGGAGTGGTTTCTGGCTATGGTGTCTTAGCAATCTTACAATCAGTCATGTTGAACCTCTTGAGTATGTCCTGAACATACTTTGACTGACTTATGAAGATGCCATCTTCAACTTGCTTCACTTGAATTCCCAGAAAGAAATTGAGTTCTCCCATTGCACTCATTTCAAATTGTCTTTCATCAGCTTCTCAAAGTTTTGCAGAGCTTTGGATTAGTTGAACCAAAGATGATGTCATCTACATATACTTGAACTAGCAATAAGTCATTTCCCTGTCCTTTGATGAAGAGAGTTCCATCTATAGTACCTCTCCTGTATCCATGTTTACAAAGATACTCAGACAATGTCTCATACCACTTCCTGGGTGCCTGATGCAGCCCATAAAGAGCTTTGTCAAGCTTGCAACATAATCAGGATGATCAGGGTCTACAAAACCAGGTGGCTGTTTGACATAAACCTCTTCATCAATCACTCCATACAGAAAAGCACACTTTACATCAAGTTGAAAGACCTTGAAGTTCTTGATGCAGCAAATGCCAGGAATATCCTAACAGCTTCTAATCTTGCTACAGGAGCAAAGACATCAGTGTAGTCAATCCCTTCTTCTTGTGTGTATCCTTGAACAACTAGTCTTGCCTTGTTCTTGATGATAATGCCTCTATCATCCTTCTTATTCCTAAAAACCCATTTGGTTCCAATGGTAGTCTTCCCATGAGGAAGAGGACAAAGGTTCCAAACTTTTTGCCTTTTGAATTGAAGCAACTCTTGTTGCATAGCTTCAACCCAACTTCCATCCTTTAGAGCTTCATCAACTTTCTTTGGCTCTATCTGGGATAAGAAACAGAGTGAAGACAAACATTTGCTTCATGGGTTTGTCCTCTTGTTCTTACCCCTGTGACAACATCTCCAATGATGTTTGTGGTGGGGTGAGACTTGTGGATCCTTAGCTGAGGGATCATAGCAAGTTGCTGAGAAAGATCCAAATTTGAGAAATTTAGATCTGGCATAGATGATTCACCCTCCACATCACCACACTTATCAAGATTAACTTGATCCAATGAGTGTGTGACATCATTGATGTTGTCATCTATGGTGTGGTTATTAGCATCAAGGAATTCCTGATCACTTTCACCATCACCATTGTCTTCCACAATTGAGGTATCTTTATCGGTTGTGGAGCCTCTGAGCTGGAATTTGAAGGCACACCAGATGTATCAGCTGAATTTGTCATTGTAGTGCTGATAGAAACCTCATTTGCTGAAGTAGTTCCAACTGGAGCTGAAGATGTATGAGTGAGGGTCTTCCTAGCTCAAATCTTGGATCAGGATCACTTGTATTTAAATTTTCTGCAGATCCTGAAACATTCTCACAAGATTTGTTAAAACAGTTGGTAACTAAATCAAGATCAAATAGCCAATCAGGACCAGAACCAACCACACAGGGTGTGTGTTCATTGAAAGTCACATTGGCTGACTCCTCAACAATTCTAGTTCTGAGATTGTATACTCTATAAGCCTTGGCTTGGGAAGAGTATCCAATGAAGTGTCCATCATCTGATTTCTCAGCAAACTTGGCAATTTGATCCTTGGTATTCAAGATGGTGCAGGGACATCCAAATGACCTAAGAAAACCAATGAAAGGTTTTCTCTTGTGCCAAAGTTCATAAGGAATCTTACTATGATTCTTAACTACTAAAACTCTGTTTTGCACATAGCAAGCAGTATTTACTGCCTCTGCCCAGAAGGTGATGGGCAGTTTAGAGTCAGACAACATAGTTCTTGCAGCTTCAATTAGTGTCCTGTTTCTCCTCTCAGCAACACCATTTTGCTGAGGAGTCCTGGGAGCACTGTATTGTCTTGTAATACCTTTATCATCACAAAATGTATCAAGGATTTGATTCTTGAATTCAGTCCCTTGATCACATCTTATGGTTTTGACCTTGTGATCACTTTGATTCTCAATTTTCAAGATGAAATTCTTCAGAATCTCAGGGGTTTCATCCTTAGTTCTAAGAAAGAAAGCCCAAGTGAATCTTGTAAAATCATCTGTGATCACCAAACAATAAGAGGTCCTTCCTAGACTCATTACACTGGTGGGGTCAAAGAGATCCATATGTAACAAATGTAGGGGAGTAGTGATAGAATTCTTTTCCTTAGCTTGTGAGATACCTTATGTTTCTCCCTTTCAGGCATGCAACACAATGATCATCACTTGTAAACTCTTTCTTTGGAATTCCATTACAAATCATGTTTAATTAGTTTATTCATGTTCTTAAAGTTTACATGGCACATTCTTTTATGCCATAGGAAGACTCAACCCTATTTGTTTTAGAAGAAAGCATGAAACTTCTCCAGAGGGAGATGTTTCTTGCAAATCCATTTGTACATGTTCCCTTTCCTGGGGGCTCTAAGCAGGATGTGCTCATGAGGAATGACCACTCCAGGCTTGAGAACAATGCACTCATGCTCAGTAAAGAGCATGTTATGACTCTGATCACAAAATTGGGATATACTCAGAAGATTGTACCCAAGCTCCTTGACAAAGTTCACCTTTTCAATGCTGAGCTTACCATTTGTGACCTTGCCCCTTCCGGAAATGTAACCATTTTCATCTCCTCCAAAAGCAACTGGTCCTCCATCAATTCTCTCAAAGTTATGGAGTAGTGACCTATTGCCTGTCATGTGCCTGGAACAGCCACTATCAATAATTCAGTCATTTTTTTTGTCTTGAGCTGTTCCTGCACAAAGAAAATTGATTAGTTACATTTGGAAACCCAAGCCTTACTTGTCTTGGGCTCACTAAGTATAATAGAAGGTAATGCAACAGTAATAGATCCTATGGTTATGCAAGAGGGATCTTGAGCTATTGTTGATGGAGAAACTTCAGTTACTTGGTCTTTCTTAGACTTCCACACCACCTTTGGAGTCTTGGACTTGACCTTCAAAACCTTGGAAGCTTTTGGGACTTCACAAGTTTTGATGACTAAACCTTCAGAAGATTCTTCAGTCACTGCAGCAGACTTCAGTGCTTCGGAAGAATTCCTTTCTTCCGAGACCAACTTTTCTTCCGAAGGTAATTTTCCATTTACGTTCTTCTTTGATTTGGAGCTTCCGACGGAAACAGATTTTCCTTCCGAATCTTGAATCTTCTTGAAACTCTTAGAAGTCTTTGTCTTGGTCATATGGACAGTACTTTTAGGATTGTATGGACAATCCTTAGCAATGTGAGAGATACTTTCACACATGACACACAACATTTTCTTCTTCACAAGAGTCTCCTTATGAGAGCAAGACTGTCTTTGGTCACATCCCTTCTCCACCTTCATCTTTGTAGATGCTGAGACAGTTCTTTTGGGCTGTGAACTGTTCTTGGAGTTTGATGGTCCAGGCTGTGCAGCAGTGGTACACAACAGATCAGTCTTCTTTTTGATATTGAGATGATTTGGACAAGAACCAAAACTCTTAGCTGAAGAGTTTTGGTTGATGTCTTCAGTCTTTACTACTTCAAACCTTGCAGAGATAAAAACTTGTTTCTGCTTAGAGTCAAAAGTAGCCTTGATCTCTTGAGCCTTCTTTGCTTTTCTTTTGATCTTCTTGATCAAGTTCTTTCTCTTTGAGTTGGTCATCACAGTAGACTTCTTCTCCTCAGAAGGATAGTGGCCCTTAGTAGAATCATCCTCTTCACTCTTCTCAGAGGAATTCTTCACTATCTCTTCTTCATCCTCTTCACTTATAGGATCTATGAGAGAAAGCTCATCTTCACAAGTTTCACACCTAGGAGATCTTACATACAAGATTGTGTGTGGAGGAGCTATCTCATTTGATCACAGTCCCTATCTATTTTGATAACACACTTTGTTGTGCAGGGATGAGGATATCATGTTCTTGAAGGTCTCTTCTTCAAGAACTCTTTTCTGCCCTGGCTTGCTGATCACAAGCTCAGCCTGGCATCAGTCAGCTTGGTTATGAGATCTTGGATTTGAGTCCTAAAGTCTGTATGTTCATGTTTTAGAACTGAAATGGTTTTCTCTAAGTCCTCTATCTTTAGTTTATAATCATTTTCAGACTTTCTAAAATCAGATTTTAAAATGTTTAAGGACTCAAGATCAGATCTCATCTCAAGTTATAGGACCTATATTTGTTAACTTTAGCAATGCATTCAGGAGTACAGAGTTGTTCCAATACCTTGGCTTCATCATGATCTGCCATAATTAGTGCTTGGTTTAGAGAAGCATCTACACCTGAAAAACTCCAGTCAAAGCTCCTTCTTCAACAGCACAAAAGCAGCTTGTTGCTTTGGCTTCTCATTCTGCGGGGCTTGTCAATGTAGTTTGGTCTGGTTGTGTTGGCCACAATTTGTTTTTAGGGTGCCTTACACTCTCTAGCAAAGTGGCCCATCAAGTTACAATTGTAAACACTTGACTTTGTTTTATCTAAGCCAAACATTCCACTGGTTGCATTGCTTGGAAAACCTCCTTCCAGTTCTTTGTAAAACTTCTGGGCTCTATGAGTGAGAGAGCCATCTGCTGAACTATTTTCATATATTCTAGGTCATCTGGATGGATACAATCCAGGTCTTCAAGAGTGAAAAGAGAGTGTTGCCACAACTTTCATCAGAAGACACAAAGGCTTGAGAAGAGCTTGTCTCTTGGAATGGGCTTCCTTGAGTATAGTTCTCTTTGGGTGTCTCTGGAAGGTGATGAAAGGAACCTTTGGTGAGTTGTCAGGGTAGCATAGGAGATGATGTTGGGGTTCTATGCTATTCCTTTCAACCACATGTAGGGCTGAACCCATTGATTGTTGGAGTTGCCAGATGAACCTTGCATGTTCATCTCCATTTGGTAGCCACTGAGAATCCCATATAACTCTGTCAGAGTAAGAGTTTTGAGATTTTCAGTCCTCTTGATCACCACACAGTAGTGTGTCCATTGCCTAGGAAGTGAGGACATGAACTTCCTTACAATGTCTCTGTTTTCAAGAGGAACTCCTCCATCACAAGGGTATCCACTATCTCAACATACCTGAAGTATTGCTGAGTCATGGTTTCTGTTTGAACCTGAAGTTTGAAGGTGAAGTTTTCAAACTGCTGCTTCAGGAGATCCTTCTTGTTCTCCTTAGCTTCAGAGGAGCCTTCATACATCAGTTTAGTGCATCCCATAGCTGTTTAGCTGTTTTGCACTTCTTGAAACCTTTGTACACAGAGTTTGGAAGGGCAGTTTGAAGAGCAGTCATGGCTTTTCTATCAATCTCTACTCTCTTCCTATCTTCATCAGAGTAGTTTGCCACATCTTTGGGGATCATACCAGCACCAGTAGCAGAAGGAGTGCTGGGTATGAAAGGTCCATTTTCAATAGATTCCACATTCTTGAGATAGAGACCTGATGAGGAGATGATGAAACCTTCATTCTCATACACCAGGTATCAAAGTCATCAAGAGTGATCAGTGGGGGGACTGTTCATGGTTCCATCTCCATATCAGTCTTTGAAATGGATGCATTTTGAAATTTTAGTATTTGTGTGTGTGAGGGATCTTAAGATGGTGAGATCTTATATCAAGAGCCTGAAAAGCTCTGATACCAATTGCAGGACCGGTTAAGGGCTTAACAATTACAACACAACAACACAAAGAGGAGATTAACTAAACTTGATCAAACAGTAAACTGGATTAACCAAGATCATGATACAAAGAACACAAGTAATGCTAAGAGAGACAGTTTAAGAGATTTGGGTTTCAGGGAGGAGGCAGTATATTGCTTTCAAGTTCTATTACAACTGTTACAAAGCATAAAGAAAGATACTAGAACAAGGAATACTTATTCTACAACCTACAGCCGGCTATACTTTGAAAGCCAGCTAGATACAATTGACTAGACACAAACAAAATCAATTGTAGAATCAAAAGGCATATCTGCCTTTTGACCTTGTGACTATGACATGCCATAGCTCACATCCTTATCTATTACAAAAAGGATAAAGTACATAAAGTAGAAGGTTAGAGACTCAAGACCTCAATGTACAGTTACAAAAGCATGGACCTTTTCACCAACTCATGTAAGTTGGTGACTTTACAAAGATGCAGCGGAAAGGTGTCCAGCTTTAGGAACAGTACATCTGATAAAGATTGTTACTAAAAGTCTTCGGAAGACACTGTCTTCATAGGATGAAGCTTCAGAAGACTTTGTCTCTGAGGCTTCGGAAGACTCATATTTGGCTTCGGAAGATATTAGTCTTGGCTTCGGAAGATTTTACACTTAGAATATTTCTAAACCATGGTGTAAAACTTCCGAAGCAATTCTACTTCAGTACTTAGTGCATTACTTGCAGAGAGACTTTGGAGGTTTTGATTTGCATCAGACTTAAAGGAATCTTACACTAAGTTGTTACCCCCATCATATTATACATACATTTACTCGAGTAGGGATATATATATAGAGACTATACGAGATAGATATATAGATATATATATAGATATATATATATAGATATATATATTATATATATATATATATATATATATATATATATATATATATATATAGTGCTCCATATATTGTGCATAGTGCATTATCTTTCTAAATTCAAGAATGATTTTTATCTAAAACCCTTAATACCAAACACAGTAATAGAGCTGAAATCTAGCCTAATCCGGTCGACATTGTAACACCCGGTTATTTATTTATTTTGAAAACGACGAGTGAAGAAAAAGAAATAAAGTCCAAAGTCGAGGGACGAAACTCGCCACAGAGAGAAAGTCGAGTGTGTTGGTATTTAAAGGGAGAGGGCAGCCATAACCCTTTCCCCACACTCATTTTCAGCCAAAAAAAAAGAGGAGACGAGAGAAAGGAAGAAGAAAGAGAAGAAGAAAAGTTGGTTCGGGTTAGTTCGAGTGAGCAAAATCATTGAGGAGTGAGTCAAACGAAGCTCTTATCGTTGTGGTCGCTTGTGTGAGTTCTAGGACCCCTCTTTTACTTGTTTTCAAACGATTTTAAGGTTGGAAAGCATGAAAAATACTTATTGTATGTGTGTGTTTGTCCCATTTGGGTGTGTGTTGTGTGTGATGCGCTTGGAGTTTGTTTCCGGGCTTGTGTGTGCTTGTATGGTGTGGTGGTATGCATTTCTAAGGTTTAGGATGGTTGATTTAGGCTTAGAATGGGTTTGGATGAGCTTGGAGGCCGAAAATGGCAGATTGGGTTCGGGATGAAATCCTTTCTACATCAGCTAGGGCTAGGCGACCGACTGGAGGCATACGACCGACTGAGGTGCGATTGAGGTTCATTCGCACAATTGAGTTCTCACGATTGAGGTTCATTCGCACGATTGAGGGTTCATTCGCATGACTAAGGTTTCATTCGTACGATTGGGAGTCTAGTCGCATGGGGAGTCATATGACTGAGGGTCCAGTCGCATAGGTGCTTAGTCGCATTAGTTCCAATCGCATGGGACTCATTCGCATTGAGTCCATTCGCATGAGGTTAGTCGCATAGGTTCTCATTCACATTAGTTCCATCCGCATGAGGTCCATATGCACGACTGGGTGTTCATTCGCATAGATGTTCATCCGCATAAGTCCAATCGCATGATGTTCAGTTGCCTGGATGCCATGTGACTGAAGGGTGTCCATACGCCCAAATAGGGCTGTTGCACCCGAGAGAAGCTTAGTTCAACTTCTAACTTTTGGGGAAAGTGCAGATGTAAGCATTGACGTAGAAGTTCCCGTAAGTTCATGTATGATGACTATAGAGGCCTTAGAGGTTATGTTGGGCATGAAGATAATGTTGCATATTTATGTATGATGTTATGTATGTATGATGTTGCCATGTATGATGTTGATGACTGTGTATGCTATGTTCCTTGTTGTGATGTATGTTTATCTTTCTTGTGGCTTTACGTGTCATGTTAATGAACAAAATGAAGTGTTATGTAACGTCAAGTGAAAGATAAAGAAAAGAGGAACATGAAGTAAGAATTCATGCATTAATGAGTAATGAAAGTAAAGAAAGTCTTGCAAGCATGGTATGCATAGGGTCTTTCTTGTGATTGACCATTTGTATAGAACTATTGCTGCATACCTTAGGTACTGTGACCACGAGGTGCGATGCACCGTTATAGAAGGTCTATGATAGGCCTAGGTCTAGAACCATGAACAGAAAGGTATTGCATATGCAATGGTACACCTATACTCATACCTTAGGTACTGTGACCATGAGGTCTGGTGCACCGTTATAGAAGGTCTATGATAGGCCTAGGTCCAGAACCATGAACAGAAAGGTATTGCATAGTACACCTAAACTTTACCTTAGGTGCTGTGGCCATGAGGTGCGGTTCACCGTTATAGAAGGTCTATGATAGGCCTAGGTCCAGTACCATGAACAGAAGGGTAAGGTTTATGGTTGATGGAAAGAAAAAGTTATAATGATAAAAGAATGTAAAAGTTAAAGTATGAATGAATGATGAAGATAATAATGATATTATCTGTGTGTACGTATGATGTATGATCGCATGTGGGAAATGAAAAATTTTAATGAAATTAAAGTATGTTTATTATAAAACTAGAACTCACTCAGCAACGCTGACTTTTAATGTGCTTCCAGTTGGCAGGTAATGATTGCTGAGGATAGCACTGCGGCTACTCGGCTCTTTGGGATGGCATTCTTTTGAAATGTTTTTGCATTGTAATGCGAACAAACTGCGTTTTGTAATGAATGTTGTATTAACTTGCAAAAGCATTTACATGGAAATGAAAGATTATTTTAATGTTCCGCTGTGGTGTTTTATGAAATACGAATGTAAACATATGTTTTATGTGCGATGATGATCCAACTGTAAGCGTCATGGGCACGGGCCTTACAAGTTGGTATCAGAGCCAAAGTTTAAGTGAAATGGGTAAATTTTCAAATAAACCTTAACTTAAACTGAGAATGGGACAGAAAGGGAATGAGATGCCAATCTGAGTAGCTGTGTGCCATCAGGTATTTCTTAATGATAACCGGCATTATGTGCTCATGTTATGTGGTTTATATGTTGTATGTAGATTAAGATACTAATGTAGTCAGGATAGGTAATATTCGGTGTATGAAGAGTAAAGTAAGTGGCTAATCCCAACTGGCCACTGTAATTAGGGACTTACTATACTTAACATAAACTGAGCTGTTTCCTTGAATGACCGTGTTGGTGTTTGAATCTTTCAGTGTGGTAAAATGGCCGGTGGTAGATCTTCTAAAGCTTCAAGGGGTGGAGGCCGTGGTGGGCCTGATGTTGAGCCGCGACCCAAAAGAGGAAGGCCTAGAGTAGAAAAGGTAGTTCCTGAAGAACCTGAGACCCCTCATCCGGAGGCTGGGGATGAGAGTGCTAACCCCGTTTTTATGAATTGATCTCTATGCTCGGGTTAATATCCTTTTAATTTTCATTTTCTGTCCTTTCTGATAACAATTAATAATAATAATAATTAAATTATAAATATTTTTTCATAATTTATATAAATTATCTATTCTTTGAAAATAAAATTGGCCCCTTTTGAAATATAAAATTTTGGGGGAGTAATTTCATATCCTGAGATCGGAATTTAAAATGACGAGAAATGATTGTATATCCTCTAAGTATGTTATTTATACATGACCGGTGCTTCAATGAGAAATGATAGTAACTGATACTGGTTTCTGTTTCACATAAAATTTTTTTAAGAAGAAACGATCAAATTCTTTAACGATGTGCTTGGTAGACTCAGCCTGAAGAATAAAGTAGACAGCAGCTCTATGATTAAAATTAAAACATCATGCTTAAGAATGTCTGGAATTACTCAATTGTTTTGGCCTGCACAAAAACTGAGTCCTGACAAAAATTGGATTGAGAATGAATCTTTCACCCAATCTGCTCTTATAAGTGATATCCCTGGACCATATATGGTATATTCTTGTATTTGTGCATCTTGTGTCTGTGCTTATCTCCTCTGTTGTATGATAGTACTAACCTAGAGTGATGATCTCCTCTGCTGTACGATAGTACTGACCTGGAGCTCTCATCAGCACATGTTTAAATGGTCATCTCCTCTGTTATACGTGAGTATAGATCTGGAGCTCTCACCATTTTGATATAATTACGTCAAATCATCTAATCGATGAGTTATTTTCAGAATGAAATATTCTGTTTATAATCATTTGCAAACTAATGCACAAGCCTTGCTCCGTATTGATTGATTCAAAATTCAAGAAATCCTGAGGTTGGGTGAGGGTTTTTGCCATATGATTGTAGGGTCCTAACATTCTAATGCATCTAATAGAACCTTAACAAATCATAAGCTGTTTGTTGAAAAAAGATAAGGCATGAGTTTAAGTGGAAAAATATATCAGCAATCGTTATTGATTTGTTCTAATTTCAGTTGTTCCTGTGCAGATTGTGATAAGATCTCGTATTCAGTATGATCTCATTGCCGGTCGATGATTTTTGATCATCTGTATGTTCATAAATACCTAGAGGATGTGATCTCTGATTAATTTAGATCTCATTGTATGAAGTTCTTCATTATGTTAATAAGAAAAAATAATAATAATAACAATAATAATAAATATTATAAAGGGGTGCCGAAACTACTCTTTCGCTACTTGTTTCGCATGGCGAAACTGCAATTTCGCTAGGTTTTCTAATTAGTTTTCATCTGGCTATCTCTTAGCGAAATTGCAGATTCTCTGGGCGAAACTGTAAATTCGCCCTGCGAATCTATAGTTTCGCTCTCTGCGAAACTATTTGCTATTTAAGTCGTTTTGCGAAATTCTTCTCTCATTTTCACAAGATCGACCTGTGTAGTGGTTTAGGGCATTTCCGTGACTTTCGTTGGCGATTCTGAGTATTGTTTGTGTTTTGGACCGATTGATTGTTTCTTTTACTTCGCATGTGAGTTTCGAACAGTGTTCAATCATTTAATCTAGTTAAAATTAACTCCTTTTAAGACATTTGGATTTTGACTCTTCGGTGTCTTCGTTGTTCATCCAGCGAAACTGCAGATTATTCTGCGAAACTGAATGAAAGTTCATTACTTCTCAGCGAAACTGTAAAGTTATGCTGTCCGCGCGAACTTAACAGTTTCGCCAAACTATTTTCAGTTTCGCAAAATCTGGACTTAAGCTTGTACAGTTTCGCCTGGTCATATTTTCTTTTTGAACAGCGAAACTAATATGTTTTTGCCAGCAAAACTATGTTTTTGCTTGCCGAAACTAATAGCGAATCTATTTGAGATTATTTTCGCCTGGTCGAAACTGTTTTTTGTTCAGCGAAACTAACATGTTTTAATGAGCGAAACTAGTGTTTCGCTTGCCGAAACTGTTAGTTTTCATTGTTTTATTATTATTTCCTTCTCTTCTTAATTTCTCATTCAACTTATCTTATTTCTTCATCAGGTTATCATGGCTAATCTCAAGTTTGACGAGCGGAATAATATCACCGCTATTTTAGATGATACTCATCCAAAGGCAGCTGGATTTAAAGATTGTATCAGATGGCTTCAAAGATCACCTATAGCTCATGCCATATCTCATTCGCCTACCATATATGATCTTCATATCATAGACTTCTGGCGATCTGCAGAGTATGATACTCGAGGAGATTCACAGCGGATTACTGCTAAAGTCATTGATCAAGAAGTGACGATCACTGCTGAGACTGTATCGAGGATTCTAAGACTTGAAGAAGATTCAGGAGATGAAGTGACTATGACAGATTCTGAGGTGTTCCAAGCCTTTAGAAGTATGGGATATGAGGGACCAGCCTTTGGTTCCTGGAAGGAGATCAAGAAGTCATTTTTATCTAAAGAGTGGAGATACATTGCTCATGTTTTTATCATGTGTCTTGATCACCGTAAAGGTGGATTCGATGGTCTTAACATTGATTGGGCTAAGGCAATGGTGTTATGTTGTAAATGTGAAAAGGCCAATATTTCCAGACTGAATTTTGCGTGCATGGCGAAGAATGTGATGGCGTTAAAGAAAGACAAATGGCTGCTGTATCCTCGATTTCTTCAGATGATATTTGATGATCTTATACCTCATGTTCCAAAACATGGAGAGATCAAGAGGCTGGTACAAATGAATCCCCGTATCTTTGCTGACTGTTGTGCCATTCGCCACGACTTCAGTGGAAAGATCACCCATCTTTGGGAAAACATGTATCCTCCAGAACGCTGGAGCTATATTAAACGGGTGGATGAATCAGAAAATAAACGAGCTGAAGAAACAAGAGTACATCAAGTTGATGCTACAAAGAAAAGAAAGAGATATGCCAAAGAAAAAGACTATGACTTTAAGGAGGATATTGCTGCACAAGCTGAGGAAGTAAGGGTTGAAAAAGAAAGAATGTCTAAGAAGAAAACTGATTTTGCTGAACCTGAGCGACGAACCAAGCATAGACATGAAGGATTTACAACTAGAAGAGAGGCTAGTGAAAATCTTGATGAAGATATGATACGCAATTTGAATACTTCGTTGGCTAATGAACTGAGTATGATCAAGACTAAACTCACAAACCAGGAAATCAGAGAAAAACAAAAAGATGAAGTGATTGAAGGTATGCAGAGCATGTTAGTTGATCAAAACCGACTGGTGAAGAAGTTGTTTGAGGAGATTACATAGTTGAAGGCTGCAGCCGGCCTACCTAATCAACTAACTCAATCTGAGTTAGATGATTTGACTAATACATCAAAGTACTCATTTTTGAATGTGGGTACTTCATCTAAGGTAAGAGAGGGTACTTCTAATGCAGCAACTACTGATGCTGGAGAGCGGGAAGCTCCAAGAGAGGATGTTGGAAGAAATGATGAGAAGGATATTATAGAGGCTGGGTTTGTAAACATGCAATTTGACTTTGAAAAGGATCTGGTTGGTGAAGAAGTTATTGTAACAACTACTACTGAAGGAGTACCTGAGAAAGGTAAAGGGTTGGTTGATGAGGAAGAGGAAGATGAACAACTCATAGACTATGATTCAGAACCTGAGTTCTATGAAGTTGATGAACGACCATTGATCTATGTTGCTAAAAAGGGAGAGGATGATGCAGATATATTTGAGATGGATAAAAATGATTGGTTTGTGAAAGAGAAGGAGGTAGAAGAAATCACTCCTCTTTTCCAACACTTGGAGGGATTGAGCAGGAAGGAGGCTGACAAGAAAATCATAAGGTGGTGTTATAAATCAAGCTTAAAGATGTTTATGATTAAGAGACGGGGAGGCAATATAAGTTATATGCTTAAAAGGAAGGCTTTTAAGACCTTGCCTAAATGGGATTTAAGGCGTTTGGCAACTCTACCTTTGATCAATGCTCATCTGAGTGAAAGAGCCACATTTCTTGAAAAAGAGATAAAAAATGGGCTTAATGACAATTTTGAGTCTTTCGGGTATATGAAGGCAAAAAGAAAGAGGTCAAAGAAGGATAAAGACAAGGAGACGGGAAAAGGGAAGGATTGTTCTAAGAGTTAAACCTCCAAAGACTGTAAATAGGGTAAGATTGGCTGGTCCTCTTCCCCAACAACTACAGGACTTTGAGAAATGGTTTTATGATAACAACACTGGAGAAGCTGTGATCAGAGTTAAACATGGAAAGGAGTTTAGAGTATTTGATCCGATGGAGTTGTTCAGTTTCTGTGATGAAGATCTTCTGGTATTATATGAAAATCACATTAAGGCTGGGGCTGGAGAGGAAACTAGGAAAGAAGCTAGTTTGTTTATGAATGCTGCCAACAAGATCAGGGGAGTAAGGTCTGAGGTAAAGAAGTTAGCTGAAAGGGTGAGGGCTCAGGATGACTTTAATATAGATGTTCAAGATCTGACCAGGCAATTTGCAAAGGCTAGTGGTTATTCCGAAGAAGCTAGTGATGCAGGAAAGGACCATGGAGGATCATTTGCTGAAGCTTCTGAGGACGTAGCTGCAGGAGGTGACGAAGACAGATCAATCGCAGCAGAGGAAACTGGAGCTGACAAGTCAAATCAAGAAGAGTGAAGACGGTGCGATCCAACCTAGGGGAGTATTGAAGATCATGTATAGGTTGGACTCACCTTAGTATAGATTGTTTACTTTACTTGTAATAGGAATTTTTTTAGTTTCCTTTTGTATGTTCTTAGTTTTGTGTGTTCTTAGCAGTCCAGCGAAACTGTGAGCGAATCTGTAAATTCGCTCACAGTTTGCTGTTCTAGTTTACCCGGCGAACTTATGTTCTGCCGGGCGAAACTGTAGTTTCGGCATGACAGTTTCGCTGGCAGCGAAACTGTCTGCGAAACTACGACTGCTATATACACTTCTGTTAATTTTCATTGTAAGGTAAGCTTGCAAAACCCTAATCGTGGATCATTGTTGCAAGTTACCTATTCCAAGCAGTTATTACACAGAAATATCATTGTGCTTTATTGCAGGACCGTTTAAGGGCTTAACCACAATTACAACACAACAACACAATGAGGAGAATAACTAAGCTCTAATCAAACAGTGAACTAGGTAACCAAAGTGATACAAAGAACACAAGTAAAGCAAGAGACAGAACAAGAGAGTATGGGTTTCAAGGAGGCAGTATATTGCTTTCTCAAGTTCTTTTACAAGTGTTACAAAGCATGAAGAAAAGATACAAGAACTTGAAATACTTATACTACAACCTACAGCCGACCATACTTTGAAAGCCAGCTGGATACAATTGACTAGACACTAACAAAATCAATTGTAGGATCAAAAGGCATATCTGCCTTTTGACCTTGTGACTATGACATGCCATAGCTCACATCCTTATACAATACAAAAAGGATAAAGTACATAAAGTGGAAAGTTGAATACTCAAGACCTCAATGTACAGTTACCAAAAGCAAGGCCCTTTTCACCAACTCATGTAAGTTGGTGACTTTACAGAGATGCAGCGGAAAAGGTGCTTTATGGAACAGTACATCAGATAAAGCATGTGTACTAAAAGTCTTCGGAAGAAATCTGTCTTCATAGGATGAGGCTTCGGAAGACTTTGTCTCTGAAGCTTCGGAAGACTTCATATTTGGCTTCGGAAGATATTGGTCTTGGCTTCGGAAGATTTTACACTTAGAGTTTTTCTAATGCTTTGTGTAAAACTTCCGAAGCATTCTTCACTTCAGTACTTAGTGCATGTTGCTGAGACACTTAAGCTGTTTTGGGTTGCATCAGTGTAAAAGGATAGGTTGGGAATTGGTTGGTTGAGATCCAAAGGCTGGGGATGGTAGCTGTCCCCTGAAGGTTGTCCACTTGAGTGTTGAGACTCAGAGTGAAGGCTTAAGGTTGTTGGGCTATTGAGCTCATCAGGGTGAGCTTGAGGAACCTCAGCCCTGATAGGTGAAACAATGGGAGTGGTTTGCTCCTCAGGAGAAGTGGGAGCTCTAGTGTCCACTTCTTCCTGTAAGGTTGAGTATTTAGGGGCCTGCACAGACTCAATAGTCTGAGCAGGGGTTCGTTTGGATTTTCTTTGGTAGGTGAGGGTGATTTGTGGTCTTTTAATGGTAGGGACAAAAGAGGTGTGGGTTCAACACTAGCTTGTGTTGCTAGGTTGTCACCTTGAGCAATGAGCTCTAACATTTTTGGGACTAGGGCTGTTTCTACCCCAGAGAAGCCTACAGTTGGCTTCTTCATTATTTTAAAGATGCCGGGCTTCATCTGTCCCAATTTAAGAATATTACCTGTTTCCCTCAACTGTGAGCCCAGTTCACAGTTGAGAATGTGTTGAACATATCTAGGAAACATGTAATACTCTAAGGAGTCTAAGTTTGCAAGTAAATTAGTATAAACAAATTGTGAATACCTGAACTTGACCCCTTGAACCATTCCATGAACTATGAAGGAGAGATCCTCAGGAATCTGGTCCCATCCACCATGCTTGTTTGACAAGCTGTGGATAACCACATGGAGCAGGAATTTCCATTGGGATGAGACCTTCCCTTTCCTAAAGGTCTTTACAGAGAAATCTCCCTCATAGCCCATCTGCTCAAAAGAATGATTTACAGCTTCTTTTGGGAAGGACACCTCACCTTCTTCATCATCCAGCTGTAGATGTTGGTTAATGATGGCCGGAGTGATGAAGACTGTCCTCCCTTGCACTGTGGCAGACAGTGCCTTCTCCCCATCCATAATGACCTCTTGGCAGGTCTTCCAGAATTCAAGCAACTGATCCTCATATAGAGAGGATCAATGGTCAGGGAGGTGAAGTAGTTTGACAGAGTCAAGAATTGGCAAATCTCTGAGAAACTTGCATCTTTCTCAGAGCTTAACAGAGCAACTTGATTATGTTGCCTGTGTAGTTGCATGGAGAAATCAGGGTTGTTTCTGCGGTTAAGGTTGGCCATTTTAGAAGCTTAAGGGTGAAGAAAGAAGAAAGAAAGCAAAGGCGGTTTAGAGAATTAGGTTAGAGAAACAGTAGAATTGAGGAAGATAGTGGGAAAGAGGGGGAACCGTTGGGTATTTATATGAAAAGGGATTTGAACCAAAGTTAATGAAAGGAGGATAAACTTTGAAATCCGAAAGTCGGTCCCACCTCTGAAAAGTAGTTTACTTTTGCTCAAAAAGTAGTTTTCTTGGAATTCGAAAAGCTTCCGAAGTTTATTTGTCTTCGGAAGTTTTGATTAAAAAGCTTCCGAAGCTAAAATGGCTTCGGAAGATTTTCCTGAGAGTCTTGATAATTTATGCTTCGGAAGAGAAATAAACCCCTGAATGCTTTGTATGAAAAAGACAAAGCTTCCGAAGGTTAATTTTGCTTCGGAAGGAAAAGGTTCTTGAAAATAGATAAGTGTCTGAGATAAGAATTTTAAGCTTCGGAAGATAATCTTTACTTCTTCCGAAGGTAAAATCTTTAGACAGTTATTTATTTTAAAGACATGTTTTTCTTCCGAAGATAAAATTTATCTTCCGAAGTATCAGAAATTTTCAAGAATCTAAGGAAAGTCTTCAAAAAGAATTTTACATCCAAAGAAAACATGAGCTTATGAAGTGATGAACTAGACAACTTAGGACACACATATTTTAAGAAGAAATAATTAGAATTAGTTTTAATAAAAAGTCTACTCAAAGTTAATCATCCCAATAGCTGATATCAGATACTTAAATCTCTGTTCATCAAAAGCTTTGGTGAACAGATCAGCATATTGTTCATCTGTATGAACTTTGACTAGTTTAATTAATCCTTTTTCATAGTTATCCCTTATTAAATGATACCTGATGTTGATGTGTTTGGTCCTTGAGTGCTGCACAGGGTTCTCAGTGATAGAGATAGCACTATTGTTGTCTATGTGGATAGGAGTCTCTTTGAAGTTAAATCCATAGTCCAGCATCTGATTTTGAATCCAAAGCACTTGAGCACAGCAGCTTGCAGCAGCAATGTATTCAGCCTCAGCAGTTGATGCAGACACACAGGATTGTTTCTTGCATTGCCATGAGACCACCCTTCCACCAAGGAATTGACATCCCCCAGATGTAGACTTTGCAGTCATATTGCAACCACCATAATCACTATCTGTATAGGCATACAGATTGAAATTTGAGATTCTTTGGTAATACCATAGACCAAGTTGTTTGAAGCACCTTTGAGGTATCTTAAAATCCTTTTCACAGTGATTAAGTGAGACATCTTAGGGTTGGCTTGATATCTTGCACAAATACATGTAGCAAACATGATATCAGGCCTGCTAGCTGTAAGATACATAAGAGACCCAATCATAGCCCTGTATAAGTGCTCATCTACACACTCCCCCTCAAGATCTGGACCAAGGGAGTGGTTTCTGGCTATGGGTGTCTTAGCAATCTTACAATCAGTCATATTGAACCTCTTGAGTATGTCTTGAACATACTTTGACTGACTTATGAAGATGCCATCTTCAACCTGCTTCACTTGAATTCCCAGAAAGAAGTTGAGTTCTCCCATTGAACTCATCTCAAATCTGTCTTTCATCAGCTTCTCAAAGTCTTTGCAGAGCTTTGGATTAGTTGAACCAAAGATGATGTCATCAACATATACTTGAACCAGCAATAAGTCATTTCCCTGTCCTTTGATGAAGAGGGTTCCATCTATAGTACCTCTTCTGTATCCATGCTTACAGAGATACTTAGATAGTGTCTCATACCACTTCCTGGGTGCCTGATGCAGCCCATAAAGAGCTTTGTCAAGCTTGCAGACATAATCAGGATGATCAGGGTCTACAAAACCAGGTGGCTGTTTGACATAAACCTCCTCATCAATCACTCCATATAAGAAAGCACACTTTACATCAAGTTGGTAGACCTTGAAGTTCTTGGATGCAGCAAATGCCAGGAATATCCTAACAGCTTCTAGTCTTGCTACAGGAGCAAAGACATCAGTGTAGTCAATCCCTTCTTCTTGTGTGTATCCTTGAACAACTAGTCTTGCCTTGTTCTTGATGATGATTCCCTATCATCCTTCTTGTTTCTAAAACCCATTTGGTTCCAATGGTAGTCTTCCCATGAGGAAGAGGACAAAGGTTCCAAACTTTCTGCCTTTTGAATTGAAGCAGCTCTTGTTGCATAGCTTCAACCCAACTTCCATCCTTTAGAGCTTCATCAACTTTCTTGGGCTCTATCTGAGATAAGAAACAAGAGTGAAGACAAACATTTGCTTCATGGGTTTGTCCTCTTGTTCTTACCCCTGTGACAACATCTCCAATGATGTTTGTGGTGGGTGAGACTTGTGGATCCTTAGCTGAGGGATCACAGCAAGTTGTTGGGAAAGATCTAAATTTGAGAAATTTAAATCTGGTCTGAAGAGATTCACCCTCCACATTATCACACTTATCAAGATTAACTTGATCCAATGAGTGTGAGACATCATTGATGTTGTCATCTATGGTGTGGTTATTAGCATCAAGAATTCCTGATCACTATCACCATCACCATTGTTGTCTTCTACAAGTGAGGTATCTTTATCTGGTTGAGAGGCCTCTGAGCTGGAATTTGAAGGCATGCCAGATGTATCAGCTGAATTGTCATTGTTGTGCTGATAGAAACCTCATTTGCTGAAGTAGTTCCAACTGGAGCTGAAGATGTATGAGTTGAAGGTCTTCCTAGCTCAAATCTTGGATCAGGATCACCTGTATTTAGATTTTCTGCAGATCCTGAAACATGCTCACAAGATTTGTTAAAACAGTTGGTAACTAAATCAAGATCAAACAGCCAATCCGGACCAGAACCAGCCACACAGGAGTGTGTGCTCATTGAAAGTCACATTGGCTGACTCCTCAACAATTCTAGTTCTGAGATTGTATACTCTATAAGCTTTAGCTTGAGAGAGTATCCAATGAAATGTCCATCATCTGATTTCTCAGCAAACTTGGCAATTTGATCTTTGGTATTCAAGATGGTGCAGGGACATCCAAATGACCTGAGAAAACCAATGAAAGGTTTCCTCTTGTGCCAAAGTTCATAAGGAGTCTTACCATGTGTCTTAACTACTAAAACTCTGTTTTGCACATAGCAAGCAGTATTGACTGCCTCTGCCCAGAAGGTGATAGGCAGTTTAGAGTCAGACAACATAGTTCTTGCAGCTTCAATAAGTGTCCTGTTTCTCCTCTCAGCAACTCCATTTTGCTGAGGAGTCCTGGGAGCACTATATTGTCTTGTAATACCTTTTTCATCACAAAATGCATCAAGGATTTGGTTCTTGAATTCAGTTCCTTGATCACATCTTATGGTTTTGACCTTGTGATCACATTGATTCTCAACTTTTAAGATGAAATTCTTCAGAATCTCAGGGGTTTCATCCTTAGTTCTAAGGAAGAAGACCCCAGTGAATCTTGTAAAATCATCTGTGATCACCAGACAGTAAGAGGTCCTTCCTAAACTCATTACACTGGTGGGGCCAAAGAGATCCATATGTAACAAGTGTAGGGGAGTAGTGATGGAGTTCTTTTCCTTAGGCTTGTGAGATACTTGTGTTGCTTCCCTTTCAGGCATGCCACACAATGATCATCACTAGTAAACTCTTTCTTTGGCATTCCAGTTACCAGATCATGTTTAATTATTTATTCATGTTCTTAAAGTTTACATGGCACATTCTTTTATGCCATAGGAAAGACTCATCACTATTTGCTTTAGATAGAAAGCATGAAACTTCTCCTGAGGGAGATGTTTCTTGCAAATCCATCTTGTACATGTTCCCTTTCCTGGGGGCTCTGAGCAGGATATGCTCATGAGGAATGACCACACCAGGTTTGAGAACAATGCACTCATGCTCAGTAAAGAGCATGTTATGACTCTGATCACAAAATTGGGATACACTCAGAAGATTGTACCCAAGCTCCTTAACAAAGTTTACCTTCTCAATGCTGAGCTTACCATTTGTGACCTTGCCCCTTCCAGAAATGTAACCACCTTCATCTCCTCCAAAAGCAACTGGTCCTCCATCAATTCTCTCAAAATTATGGAGTAGAGACCTATTGCCTGTCATGTGCCTGGAACAGCCCACTGTCATCCCAGACATTCCTGTTGGTCTTGAGCTGTTCCTGCACAGAGAAGATGATTAGTTACATTTGGAAACCCAAGCCTTACTTGTCTTGGGCTCATTAACAGTAATAGAAGGTAATGCAACAGTAATAGATCCTATGGTTGTACTATGGGGATCTTCAGCTGTTGTTGATGGAGAAACCTCAGTCATTTGGTCTTTCTTAGACTTCCACACCACCTTTGGAGTCTTGGACTTGACCTTCAAAACCTTAGAAGCTTTTAGAACTTCATAAGTTTTGATGACTGATCCTTCGGAAGAGTCTACAGTCACTGCAGCAGACTTTAGTGCTTCGGAAGAACTCCTTTCTTCCGAGACCAACTTTGCTTCCGAAGGTAATTTTCCACTTACCTCCTTCTTTGATTTGGAGCTTCCGAAGGAAACAGACTTTCCTTCCGAAGCTTGAGACTTCTTGAGACTCTTTGAAGTCTTTGTTTTAGTCATGTGGACAGTACTTTTAGGATTGTATGGGCAATCCTTAGCAATGTGAGAAGTACTTTCACACATAACACATAACATTTTCTTCTTCAAAGAAGTCTCCCTTTGAGAGCAAGACTGACTTTGGTCACATCCCTTCTCCACCTTCATCTTGGTAGATGCTGAGACAGTTCCTTTGGGCTGTGAACTGTTCTTGGAGTTTGATGGTCCAGGCTGTGCAGCAGTGGTACACAGCAGCTCAGTCTTCTTCTTGGCACTGAGATGATTTGAACAAGAACCATGACTCTTAGCTGAGGAGTCTTGGTTGATGTCTTCAGTCCTTACTACTTTGAAACCTGCAGAGATAAAAACTTGTTTCTGCTTAGCATCAAAAGTAGCCTTGATTTCTTGAGCCTTCTTTGCCTTCTTTTGCTCTTTCTGATCAAGTTCTTTCTTTTGGACTTGGTCATCACAGTTGATTTCTTCTCCTCAGAAGGATAGTGGCCCTTGGAAGAATCCTCTTCTTCACTCTTCTCAGAGGAATTCTTCACTATCACTTCTTCATCATCCTCACTTACAGGATCTATGAGAGGAAGCTCATCTTCACAAGTTCCACACCTAGGAGATCTTACAGACAAGATTGTGTGTGGAGGAGCTATCTCATTTGATCCTAGTCCCTGTCTATTTTGATAACAAACCTTGTTGTGCAGGGATGAGGATATCATGTTCTTGAAGGTCTCTTCTTCAAGAACACTCTTCTCTGCCTTGGCTTTGCTGATCACAAGCTCAGCCTGGCACTCAGTTAACTTAGTGATGAGATCTTGGATCTGAGTTCTGAAATCTGTATGTTCATGTTTTAGTACTGAAATGGTTTTCTCCAAGTCTTCTATCTTTAACTTGTAATCATTTTCAGACTTTCTAAAATCAGATTTTAATATGTTTAATGACTCAAGATCAGATCTCATCTCTAGGTTATAGGACCTGTATCTATTTACTTTAGCAATGCATTCAGGGGAGCAAAGATGTTCCAATACCTTGGCTTCATCATGGTCAGCCATCAGTGCTTGGTTTGGAGAAGCATCCTCCACCTGAAAACTCCTCCAGTCAAAGCCTCCTTCTTCAACAGCAACAGCAGCATGTTGCTTTGTCTTCTCAGCTTGAGGAGCTTTGTCAGTAAAGTTTGGTCTGGGTTGTGTTTGGCCCCCATTTGCTTTAGGTGCCTTACACTCCCTGGCAAAGTGACCCATAAGGTTACAGTTGTAACACTTAACTTTGCTTTTATCCAGCCCAAACTTACTGGCTGTAGCATTGCTTGGAAATCTTCTTCCTGTCCTCTTGTAGAACTTCTTGGCTCTGTGAGTGAGGAGAGCCATCTGCTGAACTATCTCCATGTATTCCAGGTCATCTGGATGGATACAGTCCAGGTCTTCAAGAGTGAAGAGATAATTCCCACAGCTTTCATCTGCAGACACAAAGGCTTGAGAAGAACTTGTCTCTTGGAATGGGCTTCCTTGAGTAAAGTTCTCCCTTGGTGTCTCCGGGAAGGTGATGAAAGGACCCTTTTGTGAGTTGTCAGGGTAGCATAAGAGATGATGCTGAGGTTCTATGCTGTCCCTTTCAACCACATGAAGGGCTGAACCCATTTGATTGTTGGAGTTGCCAGATGAACCTTGCATGTTCATCTCCATCTGGTATCCACTGAGAATCCCATACAACTCTGTAAGAGTAAGAGTCTTAAGGTTCTCAGTCCTCTTGATCACCACACAATAGTGTGTCCATTGCCTAGGAAGTGAGGACATGAACTTCCTTACAATGTCCCTGTTCTCAAGAGGAACTCCTCCATCCACTAGGGTATCCACAATCTCAACATACCTGAAGTATTGTTGAGTCATGGTCTCACCTGCTTTGAAGGTGAAATTTTCAAACTGCTGCTTCAGAAGATCTTTCTTGTTCTCCTTGGCTTCAGAGGAGCCTTCATACATCAGCTTCAGTGCATCCCACAGCTGTTTGGCTGTCTTGCACTTCTTGAAGCCTCTGTATACAGAGTTTGGGAGAGCAGTCTGAAGAGCAGTCATGGCCTTCCTGTCAATCTCTACTCTTTTTCTATCTTCATCTGAGTAGTTGGCCACATCTTTAGGAATCATACCAGCACCAGTAGCAGAGGGGGTGCTGGGTATGAAAGGTCCATTCTCAACAGATTCCCACATTCTTGAATCAAGAGACCTGATGAAGCCTTCCATCCTCATGCACCAGGTGTCAAAATCATCAAGAGTGATCAGTGGGGATTTGTTCATGGTTCCAGTCTCCATATCAGTCTTAGAGATGGCAGCCATTTGAAGAGTTTAGCTTTTGTGTGTGTGAGGGATCTTAAGATGGTTAGATCTTATATCAAGAGCCTGAAAGCTCTGATACCAATTGCAGGACCGTTTAAGGGCTTAACCACAATTACAACACAACAACACAATGAGGAGAATAACTAAGCTCTAATCAAACAGTGAACTGGGTAACCAAAGTGATACAAAGAACACAAGTAAAGCAAGAGACAGAACAAGAGAGTATGGGTTTCAAGGAGGCAGTATATTGCTTTCTCAAGTTCTTTTACAAGTGTTACAAAGCATGAAGAAAAGATACAAGAACTTGAAATACTTATACTACAACCTACAGCCGGCCATACTTTGAAAGCCAGCTGGATACAATTGACTAGACACTAACAAAATCAATTGTAGGATCAAAAGGCATATCTGCCTTTTGACCTTGTGACTATGACATGCCATAGCTCACATCCTTATACAATACAAAAAGGATAAAGTACATAAAGTGGAAAGTTGAATACTCAAGACCTCAATGTACAGTTACCAAAAGCAAGGCCCTTTTCACCAACTCATGTAAGTTGGTGACTTTACAGAGATGCAGCGGAAAAGGTGCTTTATGGAACAGTACATCAGATAAAGCATGTGTACTAAAAGTCTTCGGAAGAAATCTGTCTTCATAGGATGAGGCTTCGGAAGACTTTGTCTCTGAAGCTTCGGAAGACTTCATGCTATTTGGCTTCGGAAGATATTGGTCTTGGCTTCGGAAGATTTACACTTAGAGTATTTTCTAATGCTTTGTGTAAAACTTCCGAAGCATTCTTCACTTCTGTACTTAGTGCATGTTGCTGAGACACTTAAGCTGTTTTGGGTTGCATCAGACTTCAGGAATCCTTACATTTATGTTATTGATTTTCATTGTTCTTTTTGTTATCAAGTATGAGTTAGAATGTATTCAATCTTCTCTATTGTCATTGTTTAGCATGCTTGTTAGATATTGAGCAATTCATCACATCATTTGCACTGTTTTTTGATCACATGGACCAACAGTTTCAGATGTGTTCTAGCCCCAAAATCGACAAAAAACGTTTAAAAGAGGGGTCCTAGAACTCACAGAAACGACCACAACGAGAAGAGCTTCGAATTGACCCGCTACACGACGATTTCCAAGCTTGAACTTACTCGAATCAAGCCTTTTTCTCTCTTTTCTTCCTTTCTTCTTCTCCTCTCTTTTCTTTGCTGAATTTTTAAGTGTGGGGAGAGGGTAAGGGCTACCCTCTCCCTTCAAATACCTCCCTTCACCCAACTTTCTCTCGTTGGCGAGTTTGGTCTCCCCGACTTTGGACTTTATTTCTTTTTCTTTGTCCGTCAGCTTCAAAATAAATAACCGGGTGTTACATAATTTCATCTCATTTTTCTCTTTAATTCCAATATAACCTCGAAAACTTTTAACTTTTTTTTTTCGGACGTTACGTATTACATTACTGTAACTTGTAAACAAATGTATGGTATGGTTGTAATTTCAATGTTACATTGATGTAACACAGTGAAGCATACTTAGTTACAGTTAAGTGCAACATTTTTATTTAATGTACAGTGAATTATATTTGGACTTTGAAGGTTTTGTAATAAAAATATACTTTTGGTTTAGTTTTTTAGTTATTAATAATATAAACTAGTAATTGTTTGTCATGAAACAAACCTTAATCCTGTAAGAAGTGTTGGGCTCTTTTTTGATGGCTTTGATACAAGTTCTAGTAGATCGTTATCCAACTTTAATGTAATTCATTATAAGCGATTATCGTGTGATGTAATTTTTGTAAATATTAGGATTTTAATTCGATTAAACATAATGTAAATTATCGTAACGATGATGCATCACGTCAAGTTTTGTTACAACTTTGGATTTTCATTTGAAAAGGGATTTGAACCCATTTTATAAGGATTTATTTTTGTTATTTTTTATATATGTTTCTTTTATGTAATTCACTATAAGAAATTACAATATAATATAATTCATTGTACACTCAAATAAACATAATGTAAATAATTGTAACTAAGTATGTTGCATTGTGTTACATCACTGTAACATTGAAATTACATCCATACTATACATTAATCTACAACTTATAGTAATGTAATACGTAACGTCCGAAACAAAAAATTTAAAAATTTTCGAGACTATATTGGAATTAAAAAGAAAAATTAGACGAAATTAATGATGTAATTATATAAAAATATAACAATCTATAAAAAAGTTATAGAAGTTATAAAAATAAAAGGGGTAAATTTTTTAAAAAAATTGAAAAATGGGGTGAAGTAAAAGATAGTAGGTAGTGACACTTGTCACCACCATATTAAATCTGAATTATATGACTTTTTAAGAGATATATAAAATGTCTAAATTACCCTGATCTTATCTATACCATTGATTAAGAATCTTTATTATTTTATATTATATCAATGGTTGTGATGGAGAGGAGGGAAAGGGTTCGGGCAATTAGTGAGGGTTCTTACGGAAATCAAGACGAACGAGAGAGAGAGACACACACACACACAGAGAGAGAGGAGAGAAGAGAGAGAGAGAGAGAGAAGAGACGAGATGAGAGAGAGACAGAGTAGAGAGAGACAGACAGAGAGAGAGAGAGAACATGACAGAGGAGGAGAGAGAGAGGACAGAGAGAGAGAGAGAGAGGAGAGAGAGAGAGAGGAGAGAGAGAGATGAGAGAGAGATAGAGAGAGAGATAGGATCGAGAGAGAGAGAGATCTTAGACAGACAGACAGAGAGATAGAGACAGGGACAGATAGAGATAGAGAGAGACGAGAGGGAAAAGAGAGAGAGACATAGATATAACAGATCTAGATAGATAGAGATCATAGAGATATCTACAGATAGAGAGAGAGAGATGAGAGAGAGAGGGAGCGAGGAGAGAGGAGAGAGAGAGAGAGAGAGAGAGAGAGAGGCGTAGAGAGATAGAGAGAGAGCTGAGAGAGAGAGAGAGAAGGAGGAGATGAGAGAGATAGAGAGAGAAGAGAGAGAGAGAGGAGAGAGAGAGGAGACAGAGAGAGAGAGAAAGAGAACAAGCGAGAAAAAAGGGAGAGAGGAGACGAGAGAGAAGACAGGAGAGAGGAGAGAGAGAGAGAGGAGAGAGAAGAGGAGAGAGAGAGAGAGAGAGCCGAGAGAGGAGAGAGACGAGAGAGAGAGAGAGAGAGAGAAGAGAGAGAGAGAGAGGACAGGGAGAGAGGAGACGGAGAGAGAGAGGAGAGAATGATAGAGAGAGAGAGAGAGAGAGAGACAGAGAGACAGAGAGAGAGAGAGAGAGAGAGAGAGAGAGGAAGAGAGAGATGAGACAGAGAGGACAGAGAGAGAATTAGAGAGAGAGAGAGAGAGAATAGAGAAGTAGCGAGAGAGACAGGGAGAGAGAGAGAGATAGGAGAGAGGAGAGAGAGAGATATAGAGAGAGAGAGATAGGCGAGGAGAGAGAGAATGAGAGATAGAGAGAAAGGTAGAGAGAGTTAGAAGGGCTATCGAGGAGAGAGAGGAGAGATATCAGAGGATGGATGAGAAGGAGAGAGATAGACAGGTATGAAATGAGAGAGAGAGATAGAGAGATAGAGAAGAGATAGTGATAGAGATAGAGATAGATATAGAGAGATAGGATTTAAGTAGAGTAGATACTGGAGATATATAAAGTATAGGTATTATACAGATATAGATATAGATATGATATATAGAGATATATTATATATATAATATAAGATATAATATATATATATATATATATATATTATATATATATATATGTATATATATATATATATTTAACACGTTAATTGCATAATAACGAGATTCGAGTTAATTAACGAGCTTAAAAGTGACAGATGTCACATACATATACCCTAACGATCCCGAAATATGATATATAACATCATAACTTTAAAGTCGGTACATATTAAACTCTAAAATAGTAATAACAAAATTTTCATGTTAAAATTATGAAAATATTAGATAGTCTTATTACAGGACCGGTTAAGGGCTTAACAATTACAACACAACAACACAAAGAGGAGATTAACTAAACTTGATCAAACAGTAAACTGGATTAACCAAGATAATGATACAAAGAACACAAGTAATGATAAAGAGACAGAACAAGAGATTTGGGTTTCAAGGAGGCAGTATATTGCTTTCTCAAGTTCTATTACAAGTGTTACAAAGCATAAAGAAAGATACTAGAACAAGGAATACTTATACTACAACCTACAGCCGGCTATATTTTGAAAGCCAGCTGGATACAATTGACTAGACACAAACAAAATCAATTGTAGAATCAAAAGGCATATCTGCCTTTTGACCTTGTGACTATGACATGCCATAGCTCACATCCTTATCTATTACAAAAGGATAAAGTACATAAAGTAGAAAGTTACAGACTCAAGACCTCAATGTACAGTTACCAAAAGCATGGACCTTTTCACCAACTCATGTAAGTTGGTGACTTTACAGAGATGCAGCGGAAAGGTGTCCAGCTTTATGGAACAGTACATCAGATAAAGCATGTTACTAAAAGTCTTCGGAAGAAATCTGTCTTCATAGGATGAAGCTTCGGAAGACTTTGTCTCTGAGGCTTCGGAAGACTTCATATTTGGCTTCGGAAGATATTGGTCTTGGCTTCGGAAGATTTTACACTTAGAATATTTCTAGTGCATGGGTGTAAAACTTCCGAAGCAATTCTACTTCAGTACTTAGTGCATTACTTGCAGAGACTTTGGATGTTTTGGTTTGCATCAGACTTAAAGGAATCCTTACAAACTCTCCCTAGGCTGATGCTACCAAAACATTTAGAAGATCTTCAGATGTTAGTAGTCTTCAGCACAATCATGACCATACCCTTCTTCATTAGATGGTCAGGATCATTCAGACTTCATAGTATCTTCTCATCTCAAAGAGATCATGCAGAGGTAAGTTGATTATGTCTTGCCATGTAGACATAGACATTCTCAACACCTTGATCTCTGATTACATGCCATCTTTCTGGATTGGTAGAGAAGGTCCAGGATAGATGGGGGTTCTCAGCTGCCAAGGAGCCACTTGCATTGGAGTTGATTGGGCTGCCTCTTCATGCACTTCCTCAGGTTGATCTGACTCAGCCTGAGGTGTAGAGGTAGATGATTTAGGCTTCTTCTTCTTAGACTTTGGTTTAGAAGCCATCCTCTTCTTCCTCTTAGATGACTTTAACTGAGAAGACTGGTCTGCAGCACCTTGTTGATCATCCTTGTCTTTCTCAGTTGGGTGTTTCTCCCTCACAGGTTCAGAAGGAGAGGGAGTTTGACCCTGCTGTGGATCAGAAGATGAAGCTTGCTGAGGCTCAGCAGGAGGTCCGGGTTGTGTGTCTCAGGTTGTTCAACCTTAACCTCCACTTCAGGTGGGACTTGACTTGGAAGAGAGTGTAAGTCAATCAGTTCACCACTCTTAATCTTCTGCTTGATTACCCTTATATGCTCATCCATTGTGGATAGAGACATAGGGCCAAGTCTCCTTCCGGAGAATCCATATAGCTTCAAGAAGCTCATCATCCTTTGTCTGTCAGCAGACTTCTTCATACTCTTTTGGATGATGGCTCTTGACTTTGCAGCTTCTTCCCTTAGCTTCTTCTTAGTTGTCTTTCTCTCCTTGACTAACTCAAGCTCAAGTTGTTTTAAGTACTCAAACTCAACAAAGTCATAGGACAAAGGGAAGAAGTGCATCTGCCTGATAGAAGCCTGTGGCACTCAGGTAGTTGATCATTTTGATCCTATCTTCTTCTTTGTCTACCTGAGGTTCTTGTTGAACCACATCTTCTTGTACAGGGCTTTCTTGAACTGGGGAGAGAGTGGGAGCATGCTTGTAGAGTCTTTTCTGTCTCTTCTCCTCTTTGAATTGGAGAAGTAACCTTGCATCCTCTTTTCTTTCATCTCTCTTGACACTTCCATGTCAGCCAGTTCATTTAGTTGTTCTAAGGGGAGAGAAATGATTTCATCAATGTCATAGTTCCTGGTCTGCAGATAAGTAATCCTGACTGCCCTCAACTCATCATCTTGAGTATTTGGTCTGGGGGCAGCCTGATTGCAGCTTGCATAAAACCTGAAGACCCAGAGGAACTTTCTCCCCTTAGCTTCCTCTTCCTCTCTCTCTCTTCCTCCTCAATTTCCTCAGGAGTCAAATCCTTTTTCCTTTGTCACCTACAGACCTTTGTGACTCAGGGTGGATAGAGGCTTGGCCTTCATTGCTTGGTGTAGCATCCATGCTCTGGCCAGAGAGAGGCTGAGAAACACTTCACCAGCAGGTGTCTCAGAGGGAATGTGAATCTCTGCAGCAGTTGATGATGATGAGACAGGGGTCTCAGGTTCTGCCACTGGGCCTTCAGTCAAGGTTTCCCCTATGAAACTAATCTTAGGGTCCACCTCAACATCCAGTTGACCGATGACATTGCCTGATTGCCTAAGTCTCCTTCTTAAGCTAAACTCTGCAGTGATCCTGTCTTGGATTCTTTGAGCCAATCTGTCAGCCTGTCTTGAGTTGCTTGGATTGACAAGTGGCATATTGACTAGATCCAAACTTTCATAGAAGTTCAAGTTTGAAAGTCAAATACTCTTGTTGCCCTTGAACTCTGTGAAGAATAAGGGCTCTTCTATCAGCATCATACCTCCACCTTATGATGTAGTTTGAAGTTCCTTGAGGTGGAGATGACACAGCCCTTGGTATACCTTCCTCAAAGAGACTCCTGATGATAGAGTCTATAGAGTCCACATTAATGTGAACTTGAGGAAGTTGCTGAGAATGCACAATTGCAAGTGAGGATGGTGAGTCCTCTATGTCCATCTGTGAAGAACTCCCAGGTTCTGTGGCTGCAATAACTTTCTCCCCCTTTTTGGTAGCATCACCCACTTGCATAGGTGAGCTGGAGGATAAATCAATCACATCCACAGGTTCTTGTGTTCCTGGTTGAGCTCTTCTTAAAGGTCTCCCAGCTAGTTTTTCCTTAAGATATGAAATCTGAAGTTGCTGATCATTGACCCTGTTTTGTAAGGTAGTCACCTGAGATTCAAGGTGACTGACCTTTGAGACTAGGTAAGTGCATGTTTTAGACAATTTGGCACCATTAGTCTCAGATTCCCCTCTTCTTCATCAGAAGAATCATTGGGGGATGAGATGATTGGACCAAAGTCCTCTCTCTCACCACCAGCTTGAGGTTCTTGGCTGCTGGTTTTCCTCTGCTCACTAGCAATCTCAGTTGAGATGTCAGTGGGCTGAGTTGCCATGGTTGAGGTCTTAATGATGTAATCACTTGCAGAAGTGAGAGCCTCTTCCATATGGACATCCTGAACAGGTTCAGAAGTGTCCACCTCAGTTATAGGTGACTGATGTGGGCTAGACTGAGGAGACTCAGAAGTACTCATCTCTCTTTGAGTAGGGGAAGAGAAGAGAGACTCATGGTACTCACTGAATCCTAAGTCTTCATCAGTATAGAAGGATAGGTTGGGAATGGGTTGATTTAGATCTAAAGGCTGGGGATGGTAACTGTCCCCTGAAGGTTGTTCACTTGAGTGTTGAGACTCAGAGTGAAGGCTTAAGGCTGTTGGGCTTGTGAGCTCATCAGGGTGAGCATGAGGAACCTCAGCCCTGATAGTTGAAGAGATGGGAGTGGTTTGCTCCTCAGGGGAAGTGGGAGCTCTAGTGTCCACTTCCTCCTGTAAAGGTGAGTATATGGGGACCTGCACAGACTCAATAGCTTGAGCAGGGGTTCGTTTGGATTTTCTTTGGTAGGTTAGGGTTATTTGAGGCTTTTTAGTGGTAAAGAGGTAAAAGGTGTGGGTTCAACACTAGCTTGTGTTGCTAGGTTGTCACCTTGAGCAATGAGCTCTAACATTTTGGGGACAAGGGCTGTTTCTACCCCTGAGAAGCCTACAGTTGGCTTCTTCATGATTTTAAAGATGTCGGGCTTCATCTGTCCCAATTTAAGAATATTATCTGTTTCCCTCAACTGTGAGCCCAGTTCACAGTTGAGAATGTGTTGAACATATCTAGGAAACATGTAATACTCTAAGGAGTCCAAGTTTGCAAGTAAATTGGTATAAACAAATTGAGAGTACCTGAACTTGACCCTTGAACCATTCCATGCACTATGAAGGAGAGATCCTCAGGAATCTGGTCCCACCCTCCATGCTTGTTTGACAAGCTGTGGATAACCACATGGAGTAGGTATTTCCACTGGGATGAGACCTTCCTTTCCTGAAGGTCTTTACAGAGAAATCTCCCTCATAGCCCATCTGCTCAAAGGAATGATTGACAGCTTCCTTTGGGAAGGACAACTCACCTTCTTCATCATCCAGCTGCAAATGAGTATTGATGATGGCCGGAGTGATGAAGATTGTCCTCCCTTGCACTGTGGCAGACAGTGCCTTCTCCCCATCCATAATGACCTCTTGGCAGGTCTTCCAGAATTCAAGCAGATGATCCTCATACAGAGTAGGATCAATGGTTAGGGAGGTGAAAAATTTGATAGAGTTAAGAATTGGCAAATCTCTGAGAAACTTCATCTTTCTCAGAGCTTAACAGAGCACCTGGTTGTGTTGCCTGTGAAGTTGCATGGAGAAATCTGGGTTGTTTCTGCGGTTAAGGTTGGCCATTTGAGAAGCTTAAGGTTGAAGAAAGGTAAAAAGCAAAGGCGGTTTTGGGAATTAGGTTTGAGGAATAGTAGAATTGAAGAAGATAGTGAGGAAGAGGGGGAACCGTTGGGTATTTATGTGAAAAGGGATTTGAACCAAAGTTAATGAAAGAGGATAAACTTTGAAATCCGAAAGTCGGTCCCACCTCTGAAAAAGTAGTTTACTTTTGCTCAAAAAGTAGTTTTCTTGGAATTCGAAAAGCTTCCGAAGGTAAATTATCTTCGGAAGTTTTAATGAAAAAGCTTCCGAAGCTAAAATGACTTCGGAAGATTTTCCTGAGAGTCTTGAAAATTTTGCTTCGGAAGAGAAATAAACACTTGAATGCTTTGTATATGAAACAACAAAGCTTCCGAGAGTTAATTTTGCTTCGGAAGGAAAAAGTCCTTAAAAAAAATAAGTGTCTGAGACAAGAATTTAAGCTTCGGAAGATAGATTTAGACTTCTTCCGAAGGTAAAATTTCTTAGACAGTTATTTATTTTGAAGACATGATTTTCTTCCGAAGGTAAAAGTATATCTTCCGAAGGATCAAAAATTTTCAAGAATCTAAGGAAAGTCTTCAAAAAGGATTTTATATCCAAAGAAAACATGAGCTTATGAAAGTGATGAACTAGACAACTTAGGACACACATATTTTAAGAAATAATTAGAATTAGTTTTAAGAAAAGATCTACTCAAAGTTAATCATCCCAATAGCTGATATTAGATATTTAAATCTCTGTTCATCAAAAGCTTTTGTAAACAGATCAGCATATTGTTCATCTGTATGAACTTTGACTAGTTTATTATCCCTTTTCATAGTTATCCTTATTAAATGATACCTGATATTGATGTGTTTGGTCCTTGTGCTGCACAGGGCATGCTGCACTCAGTGATAGTTCTCAGTGATAAGAGATAGCAATATTGTTGTCTATATGGATAGGAGTCTCCTTGAAGTTAAATCCATAGTCCAGCATCTGATTTTGGATCCAAAGCACTTGAGCACAGCAACTTGCAGCAGCAATGTATTCAGCCTCAGCAGTGATGCAGACACACAGGATTGTTTCTTGCATTGCCATGAGACAACCTTCCACCAAGGATTGACATCCCCCAGATGTAGACTTTGCAGTCATGTTGCAACCACCATAATCACTATCTGTATAAGCATACAGATTGAAGTCAGGATTCTTTGGATACCATAAGCCAAGTGTTTAAGCACCTTTGAGGTATCTTAAAATCCTTTGACAGTGATGAGGTGAGACATCTTAGGGTTGGCTTGATATCTTGCACAAATACATGTAGCAAACATGATATCAGGCCTGCTAGCTGTAAGATACATAAGAGACCAAATCATAGCCCTGTATAAATGTTCATCTACACACTCCCCCTTAAGATCAGGTCCAAGGGAGTGGTTTCTGGCTATGGATGTCTTAGCAATCTTACAATTAGTCATGTTGAACCTCTTGAGTATGTCCTGAACATACTTTGACTGACTTATGAAGATGCCATCTTCAACTTGCTTCACTTGAATTCCCAGAAAGAAAATTGAGTTCTCCCATTGCACTCATTTCAAATTGTCTTCTTTCATCAGCTTCTAAAGTTTTTGCAGAGCTTTGGATTAGTTGAACCAAAGATGATGTCATCTACATATACTTGAACTAGCAATAAGTCATTTCCCTGTCCTTTGATGAAGAGAGTTCCATCTATAGTACATCTCCTGTATCCATGTTTACAAAGATACTCAGACAATGTCTCGTACCACTTCCTGGGTGCCTGATGCAGCCCATAAAGAGCTTTGTCAAGCTTGCAAACATAATCAGGATGATCAGGGTCTACAAAACCAGGTGGATGTTTGACATAAACCTCTTCATCAATCACTCCATACAGAAAAGCACACTTTACATCAAGTTGAAAGACCTTGAAGTTCTTAGATGCTGCAAATGCCAGGAATATCCTAACAGCTTCTAATCTTGCTACAGGAGCAAAGACATCAGTGTAGTCAATCCCTTCTTCTTGTGTGTATCCTTGAACAACTAGTCTTGCCTTGTTCTTGATGATAATGCCTCTATCATCCTTCTTATTCCTAAAAACCCATTTGGTTCCAATGGTAGTCTTCCCATGAGGAAGAGGACAAAGGTTCCAAACTTTTTGCCTTTTGAATTGAAGCAACTCTTGTTGTATAGCTTCAACCCAACTTCCCATCCTTTAGAGCTTCATCAACTTTCTTTGGCTCTATCTGGGATAAGAAACGAGAGTGAAGACAAACATTTGCTTCATGGGTTTGTCCTCTTGTTCTTACCCCTATGACTACATCTCCAATGATGTTTGTGGTGGGGTGAGACTTGTGGATCATTAGCTGAGGGATCATAGCAAGTTGCTGAGAAAGATCCAAATTTGAGAAATTTAGATCTGGCATAGATGATTCACCCTCCACATCACCACACTTATCAAGATTAACTTGATCCAATAAGTGTGTGACATCATTAATGTTGTCATCTATGGTGTGGTTATTAGCATCAAGGAATTCCTGATCACTTTCACCATCACCATTGTCTTCCACAATTGAGGTATCTTTATCGGTTGTGGAGCCTCTGAGCTGGAATTTGAAGGCACACCAGATGTATCAGCTGAATTTGTCATTGTAGTGCTGATAGAAACCTCATTTGCTGAAGTAGTTCCAACTGGAGCTGAAGATGTATGAGATGAGGGTCTTCCTAGCTCAAATCTGGGATTAGGATCACTTGTATTTAAATTTTCTGCATATCCTGAAACATTCTCACAAGATTTGTTAAAACAGTTGGTAACTAAATCAAGATCAAATAGCCAATCAGGACCACAACCAACCACACAGGGTGTGTGTTCATTGAAAGTCACATTGGCTGACTCCTCAACAATTCTAGTTCTGAGATTGTATACTCTATAAGCCTTGGCTTGGGAAGAGTATCCAATGAAGTGTCCATCATCTGATTTCTCAGCAAGTTGGCAATTTGATCCTTGGTATTCAAGATGGTGCAGGGACATCCAAATGACCTAAGAAACCAATGAAAGGTTTTCTCTTGTGCAAGTTCATAAGGAATCTTACTATGATTCTTAATACTAAAACTCTGTTTTGCACATAGCAAGCAGTATTTACTGCCTCTGCCCAGAAGGTGATGGGCAGTTTAGAGTCAGACAACATAGTTCTTGCAGCTTCAATTAGTGTCCTGTTTCTCCTCTCAGCAACACCATTTTGCTGAGGAGTCCTGGGAGCACTGTATTGTCTTGTAATACCTTTATCATCACAAAATGTATCAAGGATTTGATTCTTGAATTCAGTCCCTTGATCACATCTTATGGTTTTGACCTTGTGATCACTTTGATTCTCAATTTTCAAGATGAAATTCTTCAGAATCTCAGGGGTTTCATCCTTAGTTCTAAGAAAGAAAGCCCAAGTGAATCTTGTAAAATCATCTGTGATCACCAAACAATAAGAGGTCCTTCCTAGACTCATTACACTGGTGGGGTCAAAGAGATCCATATGTAACAAATGTAGGGGAGTAGTGATAGAATTCTTTTCCTTAAGCTTGTGAGATACCTTATGTTTCTCCCCTTTCAGGCATGCAACACAATGATCATCACTTGTAAACTCTTTCTTTGGAATTCCAATTACAAAATCATATTTAATTAGTTTATTCATGTTCTTAAAGTTTACATGGCACATTCTTTTATGCCATAGGAAGACTCAACCCTATTTGTTTTAGAAAGAAAGCATGAAACTTCTCCAGAGGGAGATGTTTCTTGCAAATCCATTTTGTACATGTTCCCTTTCCTGGGGGCTCTAAGCAGGATGTGCTCATGAGGAATGACCACTCCAGGCTTGAGAACAATGCACTCATGCTCAGTAAAGAGCATGTTATGACTCTGATCACAAAATTGGGATATATCAGAAGATTGTACCCAAGCTCCTTGACAAAGTTCACCTTTTCAATGCTGAGCTTACCATTTGTGACCTTGCCCCTTCCGGAAATGTAACCATTTTCATCTCCTCCAAAAGCAACTGGTCCTCCATCAATTCTCTCAAAGTTATGGAGTAGTGACCTATTGCCTGTCATGTGCCTGGAACAGCCACTATCAATAATTCAGTCATTTTTTTTGTCTTGAGCTGTTCCTGCACAAAGAAAATTGATTAGTTACATTTGGAAACCCAAGCCTTACTTGTCTTGGGCTCACTAAGTATAATAGAAGGTAATGCAACAGTAATAGATCCTATGGTTATGCAAGAGGGATCTTGAGCTATTGTTGATGGAGAAACTTCAGTTACTTGGTCTTTCTTAGACTTCCACACCACCTTTGGAGTCTTGGACTTGACCTTCAAAACCTTGGAAGCTTTTGGGACTTCACAAGTTTTGATGACTAAACCTTCAGAAGATTCTTCAGTCACTGCAGCAGACTTCAGTGCTTCGGAAGAATTCCTTTCTTCCGAGACCAACTTTTCTTCCGAAGGTAATTTTCCATTTACGTTCTTCTTTGATTTGGAGCTTCCGACGGAAACAGATTTTCCTTCCGAATCTTGAATCTTCTTGAACTCTTAGAAGTCTTTGTCTTGGTCATATGGACAGTACTTTTAGGATGTATGGACAATCCTTAGCAATGTGAGAGATACTTTCACACATGACACACAACATTTTCTTCTTCACAAGAGTCTCCTTATGAGAGCAAGACTGTCTTTGGTCACATCCCTTCTCCACCTTCATCTTTGTAGATGCTGAGACAGTTCTTTTGGGCTGTGAACTGTTCTTGGAGTTTGATGGTCCAGGCTGTGCAGCAGTGGTACACAACAGATCAGTCTTCTTTTGATATTGAGATGATTTGGACAAGAACCAAAACTCTTAGCTGAAGAGTTTTGGTTTATGTCTTCAGTCTTTACTACTTCAAACCTTGCAGAGATAAAAACTTGTTTCTGCTTAGAGTCAAAAGTAGCCTTGATCTCTTGAGCCTTCTGCTTTTCTTTTGATCTTCTTGATCAAGTTCTTTCTCTTTGAGTTGGTCATCACAGTAGACTTCTTCTCCTCAGAAGGATAGTGGCCCTTAGTAGAATCATCCTCTTCACTCTTCTCAGGGAATTCTTCACTATCTTCTTCATCCTCTTCACTTATAGGATCTATGAGAGAAAGCTCATCTTCACAAGTTTCACACCTAGGAGATCTTACATACAAGATTGTGTGTGGAGGAGCTATCTCATTGATCACAGTCCCTATCTATTTGATAACACACTTTGTTGTGCAGGGATGATGAGGATATCATGTTCTTGAAGGTCTCTTCTTCAAGAACTCTTTTCTGCCCTGGCTTTGCTGATCACAAGCTCAGCCTGGCACTCAGTCAGCTTGGTTATGAGATCTTGGATTTGAGTCCTAAAGTCTGTATGTTCATGTTTTAGAACTGAAATGGTTTTCTCTAAGTCCTCTATCTTTAGTTTATAATCATTTTCAGACTTTCTAAAATCAGATTTTAAAATGTTTAAGGACTCAAGATCAGATCTCATCTCCAAGTTATAGGACCTATATTTGTTAACTTTAGCAATGCATTCAGGAGTACAGAGTTGTTCCAATACCTTGGCTTCATCATGATCTGCAATTAGTGCTTGGTTTAGAGAAGCATCTTCCACCTGAAAACTCCAGTCAAAGCCTCCTTCTTCAACAAGCAACAGCAGCTTGTTGCTTTGGCTTCTCATTCTGCGGGGCTTTGTTCAATGTATTTGGTCGGTTTGTGCTTGGCCACCATTTGTTTTAGGTGCCTTACACTCTCTAGCAAAGTGGCCCATCAAGTTACAATTGTAACACTTGACTTTGTTTTTATCTAAGCCAAACATTCCACTGGTTGCATTGCTTGGAAACCTCCTTCCAGTTCTCTTGTAAAACTTCTGGGCTCTATGAGTGAGAAGAGCCATCTGCTGAACTATTTTCATATATTCTAGGTCATCTGGATGGATACAATCCAGGTCTTCAAGAGTGAAAAGAGAGTTGCCACAACTTTCATCAGAAGACACAAAGGCTTGAGAAGAGCTTGTCTCTTGGAATGGGCTTCCTTGAGTATAGTTCTCCTTGGGTGTCTCTGGGAAGGTGATGAAAGGACCCTTTGGTGAGTTGTCAGGGTAGCATATGAGATGATGTTGGGGTTCTATGCTATTCCTTTCAACCACATGTAGGGCTGAACCCAATTGATTGTTGGAGTTGCCAGATGAACCTTGCATGTTCATCTCCATTTGGTAGCCACTGAGAATCCCATATAACTCTGTCAGAGTAAGAGTTTTGAGATTTTCAGTCCTCTTGATCACCACACAGTAGTGTGTCCATTGCCTAGGAAGTGAGGACATGAACTTCCTTACAATGTCTCTGTTTTCAGAGGAACTCCTCCATCCACAAGGGTATCCACTATCTCAACATACCTGAAGTATTGCTGAGTCATGGTTTCACCTGTTTTGAAGGTGAAGTTTTCAAACTGCTGCTTCAGGAGATCCTTCTTGTTCTCCTTAGCTTCAGAGGAGCCTTCATACATCAGTTTTAGTGCATCCCATAGCTGTTTAGCTGTTTTGCACTTCTTGAAACCTTTGTACACAGAGTTTGGAAGGGCAGTTTGAAGAGCAGTCATGGCTTTTCTATCAATCTCTACTCTCTTCCTATCTTCATCAGAGTAGTTTGCCACATCTTTGGGGATCATACCAGCACCAGTAGCAGAAGGAGTGCTGGGTATGAAAGGTCCATTTTCAATAGATTCCCACATTCTTGAGTCTAGAGACCTGATGAAACCTTCCATTCTCATACACCAGGTATCAAAGTCATCAAGAGTGATCAGTGGGGACTTGTTCATGGTTCCAGTCTCCATATCAGTCTTTGAAATGGATGCCATTTTGAAATTTTAGTATTTGTGTGTGTGAGGGATCTTAAGATGGTGAGATCTTATATCAAGAGCCTGAAAAGCTCTGATACCAATTGCAGGACCGGTTAAGGGCTTAACAATTACAACACAACAACACAAAGAGGAGATTAACTAAACTTGATCAAACAGTAAACTGGATTAACCAAGATAATGATACAAAGAACACAAGTAATGCTAAAGAGACAGTTTAAGAGATTTGGGTTTCAGGGAGGCAGTATATTGCTTTCTCAAGTTCTATTACAACTGTTACAAAGCATAAAGAAAGATACTAGAACAAGGAATACTTATTCTACAACCTACAGCCGGCTATACTTTGAAAGCCAGCTAGATACAATTGACTAGACACAAACAAAATCAATTGTAGAATCAAAAGGCATATCTGCCTTTTGACCTTGTGACTATGACATGCCATAGCTCACATCCTTATCTATTACAAAAAGGATAAAGTACATAAAGTAGAAGGTTAGAGACTCAAGACCTCAATGTACAGTTACCAAAAGCATGGACCTTTTCACCAACTCATGTAAGTTGGTGACTTTACAAAGATGCAGCGGAAAGGTGTCCAGCTTTATGGAACAGTACATCTGATAAAGATTGTTACTAAAAGTCTTCGGAAGACATCTGTCTTCATAGGATGAAGCTTCAGAAGACTTTGTCTCTGAGGCTTCGGAAGACTTCATATTTGGCTTCGGAAGATATTAGTCTTGGCTTCGGAAGATTTTACACTTAGAATATTTCTAAACCATGGTGTAAAACTTCCGAAGCAATTCTACTTCAGTACTTAGTGCATTACTTGCAGAGAGACTTTGGATGTTTTGATTTGCATCAGACTTAAAGGAATCCTTACACTAATCTTGTTACCCCCATCATATTATTACATACATTTACTCTAGTATGTATATATATATATATATATATATATATATATATATATTATATATATATATATATATATATAGATATATATATATATATATATATATATATATTATATATTATATATATATATATATATAGTGCTCCTTATATTGTGCATAGTGCATTATCTTCTAAATTCAAGAATGATTTATCTAAAACCCTTAATACCAAACACAGTAATAGAGCTGAAATCTAGCCTAATCCGGTCGACATTGTAACACCCGGTTATTTATTTATTTTGAAAACGACGAGTGAAGAAAAAGAAATAAAGTCCAAAGTCGAGGGACGAAACTCGCCACAGAGAGAAAGTCGAGTGTGTTGGTATTTAAAGGGAGAGGGCAGCCATAACCCTTTCCCCACACTCATTTTCAGCCAAACAAAAGAGGAGACGAGAGAAAGGAAGAAAAGAGGAAGAAAAGTTGGTTCGGGTTAGTTCGAGTGAGCAAAATCATTGAGGAGTGAGTCAAATCGAAGCTCTTATCGTTGTGGTCGCTTGTGTGAGTTCTAGGACCCCTCTTTTACTTGTTTTCAAACGATTTTAAGGTTGGAAAGCATGAAAAATACTTTATTGTATGTGTGTGTGTTTGTCCCATTTGGGTGTGTTGTGTGTGATGCGCTTGGAGTTTGTTTCCGGGCTTGTGTGTGCTTGTATGGTGTTGTGGTATGCATTTCTAAGGTTTAGGATGGTTGATTTAGGCTTAGAATGGGTTTGGATGAGCTTGGAGGCCGAAAATGGCAGATTGGGTTCGGGATGAAATCCTTTCTACATCAGCTAGGGCTAGGCGACCGACTGGAGGCCATACGACCGACTGAGGTGCGATTGAGGTTCATTCGCACAATTGAGTTCTCACGATTGAGGTTCATTCGCACGATTGAGGGTTCATTCGCATGACTAAGGTTTCATTCGTACGATTGGGAGTCTAGTCGCATGGGGAGTCATATGACTGAGGGTCCAGTCGCATAGGTGCTTAGTCGCATTAGTTCCAATCGCATGGGACTCATTCGCATTGAGTCCATTCGCATGAGGTTAGTCGCATAGGTTCTCATTCACATTAGTTCCATCCGCATGAGGTCCATATGCACGACTGGGTGTTCATTCGCATAGATGTTCATCCGCATAAGTCCAATCGCATGATGTTCAGTTGCCTGGATGCCATGTGACTGAAGGGTGTCCATACGCCCAAATAGGGCTGTTGCACCCGAGAGAAGCTTAGTTCAACTTCTAACTTTTGGGGAAAGTGCAGATGTAAGCATTGACGTAGAAGTTCCCGTAAGTTCATGTATGATGACTATAGAGGCCTTAGAGGTTGTTGGGCATGAAGATAATGTTGCATATTTATGTATGATGTTATGTATGTATGATGTTGCCATGTATGATGTTGATGACTGTGTATGCTATGTTCCTTGTTGTGATGTATGTTATCTTTCTTGTGGCTTTACGTGTCATGTTAATGAACAAAATGAAGTGTTATGTAACGTCAAGTGAAAGATAAAGAAAAGAGGAACATGAAGTAAGAATTCATGCATTAATGAGTAATGAAAGTAAAGAAAGTCTTGCAAGCATGGTATGCATAGGGTCTTTCTTGTGATTGACCATTTGTATAGAACTATTGCTGCATACCTTAGGTACTGTGACCACGAGGTGCGATGCACCGTTATAGAAGGTCTATGATAGGCCTAGGTCTAGAACCATGAACAGAAAGGTATTGCATATGGCAATGGTACACCTATACTCATACCTTAGGTACTGTGACCATGAGGTCTGGTGCACCGTTATAGAAGGTCTATGATAGGCCTAGGTCCAGAACCATGAACAGAAAGGTATTGCATAGTACACCTAAACTTTACCTTAGGTGCTGTGGCCATGAGGTGCGGTTCACCGTTATAGAAGGTCTATGATAGGCCTAGGTCCAGTACCATGAACAGAAGGGTAAGGTTTATGGTTGATGGAAAGAAAAAGTTATAATGATAAAAGAATGTAAAAGTTAAAGTATGAATGAATGATGAAGATAATAATGATATTATCTGTGTGTACGTATGATGTATGATCGCATGTGGAAATGAAAAATTTTAATGAAATTAAAGTATGTTTTATTATAAAACTAGAACTCACTCAGCAACGCTGACTTTTAATGTGCTTCCAGTTGGCAGGTAATGATTGCTGAGGATAGCACTGCGAGGCTACTCGGCTCTTTTGGGATGGCATTCTTTTGAAATGTTTTTGCATTGTAATGCGAACAAACTGCGTTTTGTAATGAATGTTGTATTAACTTGCAAAAGCATTTACATGGAAATGAAAGATTATTTTAATGTTCCGCTGTGGTGTTTTATGAAATACGAATGTAAACATATGTTTTATGTGCGATGATGATCCAACTGTAAGCGTCATGGGCACGGGGCCTTACAAGTTGGTATCAGAGCCAAAGTTTAAGTGAAATGGGTAAATTTTCAAATAAACCTTAACTTAAACTGAGAATGGGACAGAAAGGGAATGAGATGCCAATCTGAGTAGCTGTGTGCCATCAGGTATTTTCTTAATGATAACCGGCATTATGTGCTCATGTTATGTGGTTTATATGTTGTATGTAGATTAAGATACTAATGTAGTCAGGATAGGTAATATTCGGTGTATGAAGAGTAAAGTAAGTGGCTAATCCCAACTGGCCACTGTAATTAGGGACTTACTATACTTAACATAAACTGAGCTGTTTCCTTGAATGACCGTGTTGGTGTTTGAATCTTTCAGTGTGGTAAAATGGCCGGTGGTAGATCTTCTAAAGCTTCAAGGGGTGGAGGCCGTGGTGGGCCTGATGTTGAGCCGCGACCCAAAAGAGGAAGGCCTAGAGTAGAAAAGGTAGTTCCTGAAGAACCTGAGACCCCTCATCCGGAGGCTGGGGATGAGAGTGCTAACTTGAGGGCCTCGGTAAAGGAGGCTGTTGTTGAAGAAGTGCATCAGGTCATGCAGACAATCTTACCGTCTGTGGTGACTGAAGTTATCAAGGCAGTGAAAGAAGGAGAAAGAAAGGAGAGGAACAGGGCCTCGGGGGGACGAGAGCAACCGGAGCCTAGAACGATTTTCTCTGATAATGAAGACGAGGAAGAGGAAGATGAGCCTGTGCAAGAGGTGGCACGAGGCTGTAACTATAGGGCGTTTATGAGATGCAAGCCCCCTAGTTTCGATGGTAATGGCACTACTGCTGCTGCTCACCGATGGGTGAGAGAGATGGAGGCTGTTCTCGACATCGGCGAGTGCCGGGAAGATCAGAAAGTGTAGTTTGCGACTCATTCGTTCGTGGACTCAGATTTATGCTGGTGGGACAATATTGTCCAAGCACAGGGTAATCAGGCAATCGGGAGAATGAGATGGCCCGAACTGAAGAAGTTGGTGATTGAGGAGTTCTGTCCTCATGGAGAAATGGATAAAGTTGAGAGAGAGTTCCTGCATCTGGAGGCGGGGACCATGACACATCAGCACTACAATGAGATGGCCCGCCTGGTGCCGGACCAAGTGACACCTTTGTCACGGAAGATTAAAACATACATTCAGGGTTTGCCAGCGGATATTCGTAGGCACATGATCGCTACACGACCGAGCACGTTTAGGTCGGCGGTGGACTTGGCAGGGAGACTGTATGATGAGAGAACGGTGGTGGTGACCGGAGGTAGCAAGAAGGGTGGTGGTGATCGGAACTGGCATGGGAAGAGGTTTGGTCGGGGTGATGCCTCGACGGGTAACAAGAAGGCACGGGTGGACGACCACCGTGTGGTCGCATCGGGTGCTGGTATAAAGAAGTGTGGTAGGTGTGGGAGAGAACATAGCGGGGAATGTAGGCTGGGGTTGAATGTGTGCTTAAAATGTGGGAAGCCGGTGCATATAGCCAAGGACTGTCGTACGGTCCGGTGCTTTAACTGTGGCATGGAGGGCCACGTGAGTAGGGATTGTAAGAAGCCGAGGACTGAGAGTTCCGGGGTGAAGAAGACGGGGAATGAAGGATCGACGGCGAGTGCTAGGGCATTCACCATGACGCAGGAGGAGGCTAGGACGGACCCTGACATTGTGTGGGGTACGTTTCTAGTGAACCAAACTTTAGCTTCTGTGTTATTTGATTCTGGTGCTAGTAAAAGTTTTATTTCTGCTGCTTTCTGTTCTAAGCTACATGTTAGTAGTAGACGTGTTAAGGCGCCCTTTGATGTAGAAACTGCCATAGGTAAGTCTACCAGGATTTCTGAGATGATAGAGAACTGTGATGTGGAGCTAAAGGGTCATAAGTTTCCTGTTAGACCGTTTGTGATGACCTTAGGTGGTTTCGATTTGGTTCTTGGGATGGATTGGTTAGCGGACTATGAGGCGAACATTGTGTGTCGCAACAAGATGATTTAGCTGTCAGCGCCTGACGGGAGTTCGGTGACGGTTTATGGTGATCGGGTCACGAATAAGGCGTGGATGTAGTGCCTACTTGGCCTACGTAAAGGATGTGGACACGCCAACACCACAACTAGCCGATGTACCGGTTGTGTGTGACTTTCCAGACGTGTTCCCAGAAGACTTATCAGAAGTGCCACCTGACAAAGAGATCGAGTTTCAGATTGATCTGATACTGGGTGCCCAACCTGTTGCCAAGGCACCGTATAGGCTGGCTCTGACCGAGATGAAAGAGTTGATGGAGCAATTGCAAGAACTGCTTGATAAGGGGTTCATTAGACCGAGTATCTCTCCTTGGGGTGCTCCGGTCTTGTTTGTGAAGAAGAAAGATGGTAGTATGAGAATGTGTATTGACTACCGTGAGCTGAATAAGTTGACGATAAAGAACCGATATCCCTTACCGAGAATCAATGATTTTTTTGATCAGCTTCAAGGTGCCAGTTGGTTTTCAAGGATAGATCTTCGATCGGGCTACCATCAGTTGAAGGTGAAGGAACAAGATATCCCTAAAACAGCTTTCCGCACGCGATATGGTCACTACGAGTTCCTTGTCATGTCTTTTGGTTTGACCAATGCGCCAACTGCTTTTATGGATCTGATGAATTGAGTGTGTCGGTCGATGTTGGATAAATCAGTGATCGTGTTTATTGATGATATCCCGATTTACTCGAGGAGTGAGACAGAGCATGCCGGCCACATTTGGAAGGTTCTAGAGACGTTGAGAAGGGAGAAGTTGTACGCCAAGTTCTCCAAGTACGCGTTCTGGTTGCGCAAGGTTCAATTCTTGGGTCATGTGGTGAATCCTGACGGGATTATGGTGGACCCGACAAAGGTGGAGGTGGTTATGCAATGGAAGTCACCAAAGACGCCATCCGAGATTCGTAGCTTCTTGGGTTTGGCGGGCTACTACAGAAGATTCATTCAAGACTTCTCTAAGATCGCTTCTCCACTAACTAAGTTGACCCGAAAAGACGTGAAGTTTGTATGGGGTTAGGCTCAAGAGAAGGCGTTCGAGGAATTGAAGACAAGGTTGACTCAGGCTCAAATCTATCATTACCCGATGGAAGCGAAGATCTGGTGGTTTATTCTGATGCTTCCTACTCGGGCTTGGGATGCGTGTTGATGCAGAGGGGAAAGGTTATAGCCTATGCATCCCGAAAAATGAAGGTTCATGAGGTCAATTATCCTACTCATGACTTGGAGCTAGCAGCTATGGTCTTTGCACTAAAAATTTGGAGGCACTATCTTTACGGGACGAAGTGCACCATATTCACTGACCACAAGAGCTTGAAGTACTTCTTTGAGCATAAGGATCTGAATATGAGGCAGGAACGATGGTTGGAGCTCATAAAAGACTATGATTGCAAGATCCATTACCATCCAGCCAAAGCCAACGTGGTGGCGGATGCCCTTAGCCGGAAGGAGAGACCCGAGCCGATTCGAGTGAAAGCATACCAGTTGATCATGACCTCGGATGTGATGAAGTAGGTCAAAGAGTTTCAAGATGAGGCATTGAAAGAAGATCGTCTTAACTCTGAAAGAATGAGAGGTCTGGTTGCGGAATTGGGTGAAAACACACTCGGTGTTAGAACCCGATTCGGTCGTGTATGGATTCCTCGTTTTGGGGATCTACGTGTGAAGATCATGGATGAAGCTCACAAGACTTGATACTCTATTCATCCCGGTGCCGCAAAGATGTACCAAGACATGAAGAAAGATTATTGGTGGCCGGGTATGAAGCGTGACATAGTGGAGTATGTGAGTAAGTGCCTTACTTGCTTGCAAGTGAAGGCCGAGCATCAGAAGCCGTATGGGAAGATCTAACCTTTGGATATACCGGAATGGAAGTGGGAGCACATCACCATGGATTTCATTATGAAGCTACCACGTACCCCGAAAGGGTATGATGCCATATGGGTGATAGATGATCGTTTGACGAAGAGTGCTCACTTTCTACCGATCCGCGAGACATATTCATCTGAGAGGTTGGCTGATCTGTTCATCAAGGAAATTGTAACTCGTCATGGTATGCCGGTGTCTATTGTGTCTGATCGTGACACCCGGTTTACATCTAAATTTTGCAAGAAATTCCACGAAGCTATGGGAACGAGGTTACATATTAGCACGGCTTATCATCCTCAGACTGATGGCCAGTCAGAAAGGACCATTTAGACCTTGGAGGACATGCTTTAGGCATGTGTTATCGATTTTGGAGGAAGTTGAGATGACACTTACCGTTAGCTGAATTCTCGTACAACAACAGTTATCATGCCAGCTTTGGTATGCCCCCATATGAGATGCTATACGGTAGGAGATGCAGAACACCCGTTTGTTGGGGTGATATTGGTCAACAGGAGTTAGGGAGCGTCGAGGTGATCGAGGCTACGACTGAGAAGCTTGAAAAGATCAAAGCCTTCATGAAGACAGCCAAATATAGACAGAAGTCGTATGCTGATAAACGACGCAGACCGATTGAGTTCCAGGTGGGTAACCGAGTTATGTTGAAGGTCTCACCTTGGAAGGGCATCATTCGCTTCCGAAAGCGGGGCAAATTGAGCCCGAGGTACATAGGCCCTTTCCGAATCATGGCTCGAGTAGGAGAGGTGACCTATAGACTGGAGTTACCGGATGAGTTAAGTGGAATTCACCCGACATTCCATGTATCTCATCTAAGGAAGTGCTTGGCAAATGAAGATATGATTGTTCCACTGGAAGATATTGAAGTAGACGAACGGCTCAATTATATGGAGCAACCAGTGGCAATCATCGATCAAAAGGAGAAGAGGCTGAGGAATAAAACGGTTCCTCTTGTGCGTGTACAGTGAAGGCACAGGAAGGGATCCGAGTCAACGTGGGAAACTGAAGAAGAAATGAGGCAGCATAACCTACGTTTGTTCGAGGAATAACGGGTTTCGGGGACGAAACCTATTTAACGGGGGTGGACTTGTAACACCTGGTTATTTATTTATTTTGAAGCCGACGAGTGAAGAAAAAGAAATAAAGTCTAAAGTCGAGGGACCAAACTCACCACCGAGAGAAAGTCGAGTGTGGTGGTATTTAAAGGGAGAGGGCAGCCATAACCCTCTCCCCACACTCATTTTCAGCCAAACAAAAGAGGAGAAGACAGAAAGGGAGAAAAGAGGAAGAAAAGTTGGTTCGAGTTAGTTCGATTGAGCAAAATCGTTGAGGAGCGAGTCAAATCGAAGCTCTTATCGTTGTGGTCGCTTGTGTGAGTTCTAGGACCCCTCTGTTACTTGTTTTCAAATGATTTTGGGGTTGGAAAGCATGAAAAACCCGTTTTTGTATGTGTGTGTTTGACCCATTTGGGTGTGTTGCGTGTGATGGGTTTGGAGTTTGTTTTCGGGCTTGTGTGTGCTTGTATGGTGTTGTGGTATGCATTTCTAAGGTTTAGGATGGTTGATTTAGGCTTAGAATGGGGTTGGATGAGCTTGGAGGCCGAAAATGGCAGATTGGGTTCGGGATGAACTCCTTTCTGTATCAGCTAGGGCTAGGCGACCGACTGGAGGCCATACGGTCGACTGAGGTGCGATTGAGGTTCATTCACATGATTGAGGTTCATTCGCACGATTGAGGGTTCATTCACACGACTAAGGTTTCATTCGTACGATTGGGAGTCCAGTCGCATGGGGAGTCATACGACTGAGGGTCCACTCGCATAGGTGCTTAGTCGCATTAGTTCCAATCGCATGGGACTCATTCGAATTAAGTCCATTCTCATGAGGTCAGTCGCATAGGTGCTCATTAGCATTAGTTCCATCTGCATGAGGTCCATACGCACGACTGGGTGTTCATTCGCATAGATGTTCATCCGCATGAGTCCAATCGCATGATGTTCGGTCGCCTGGAGGCCATGCGACTGAAGGGTGTCCATACGCCCGAATAGGACTGTTGCACCCGAGGAGAAGCTTAGTTCAACTTCTAACTTTCGGGGAAAAGTACAGATGTAAGCATTGACGTAGAAGTTCCCGTAAGTTCATGTACGATGACTATAGAGGCCTTAGAGGTTATGTTGGGCATGACGATGATGTTGCATGTTTATGCATGATGTTATGTATGTACGATGTTGCCCTGTATGATGTTGATGACTTTGTATGCTATGTTCCTTGTTATGATGTATGTTTATCTTTCTTGTGGTTTTACGTGTCATGTTAATGAACAAAATGAAGTGTTATGTAACGTCAAGTGAAAGATAAAGAAAAGAGGAACATGAAGTAAGAATGAATGCATTAATGAGTAATGAAAGTAAAGAAAGTCTTGCAAGCATGGTATGCACGTCGGGATCTTTCTTGTGATTGACCATTTTATAGAACTATTGCTGCATACCTTAGGTATTGTGACCACGAGGTGCGATGCACCGTTATAGAAGGTCTATGATAGGCCTAGGTTCAGAATCATGAACAGAAAGGTATTGCATATGGCAATGGTACACCTATACTCATACCTTAGGTACTGTGATCATGAGGTGCGGTGCACCATTATAGAAGGTCTATGATAGGCCTAGGTCCAGAACCATGAACAGAAAGGTATTGCATAGTACACCTAAACTTTACCTTAGGTGTTGTGGCCATGAGGTGCGGTGCACCGTTATAGAAGGTCTATGATAGGCCTAGGTCCAGTACCATGAACAGAAGGGTAAGGTTTGTGGTTGATGGAAAGAAAAAGTGGGAATGATAAAAGAATGTAAAAGTTAAAGTATGAATGAATGATGAAGATAATGCTAATATTATCTGTGTATACGTATGATGTATGATGTATGATTGTATGATGAAAGTAAAGTATGTTTTATTATAAAACTAGAACTCACTCAGCAACGTTGACTTTTTATGTGTTTCCAGTTGGCAGGTAATGATTGCTGAGGATGGTACTGCGAGGCTACTCGGCTCTTTTGGGATGGCATTCTTTTGATCAATGTTTTTGCATTGTAATGCAAACAAACTGCGTTTTGTAATGAATGTTGTATTAACTTGCAAAAGCATTTACATGGAAATGAAAGATTATTTTAATGTTCCGCTGCGGTGTTTTATGAAATACGAATGTAAACATATGTTTTATGTGCAATGATGATCCAATTGTAAGCGTCCCGGAAAAGGGGCCTTACAGATATTCTTTTTCTATTTTCAGCATTGATTTCTTCCATTCTTCATCTCACCCTTCTCTACATCTGGCATCATAGTTTATCATTTCTTGCTTCTATCTTCTACTATTATTGGTAGCTCCATTTACATCCTTCTTCGACCAATATATGAGTAGCATCCACTTTATTAGAACTTAATCCACAAGGCACCCATATACCAAATATGGCTTATCTAGCCAATTTGATTTCAATCAAACTTGATAAAAACAGCTACTTGGCTTGGAAACATCATAGCATAATTGTTATGAAGACTATGGGATTATTACCTTCCTTGAACAAGGATCTTACTCCTCCTCCACTAAATTCGCCTAATAGGGCTATTTGGGAGAAAGTAGATGTGTATGTTACTGCTTGTATAAATGCGACACTATTTGTCACTTGCTAATATGGCTATTGGAACCAACTTTGCCTCTAAATTTTGGTTAGTAATAGAGGACTCTTTTTTTCAACTTTTGTTTGCAAAAAGTATGCAATTAAGGATCCAATTCCAAGTAATGAAACAAAATACTTTATATGTAACTAATTATTATGATCAAGCTATGCTTCTAACCGATCAACTTAAGATTGTTGGTGACACAATCTCTTATTCAAGCATTGTATTGTAAGTTTTACAAGGTTTAAATCGATAGTTTCTTCCAATGGTACTCAATATTGAAAGAGGATTAGAACAACCAACTTTCCATCAATTACGTTCAAAGTTACTAGTCCATGAAAAATGATTAGGTTAAGTTGATGAACTCGATGCACCTATAAGTGGCATGGCAGCTCTACATCTTCTGCTTCCTCCTCATATAAATGATACTCGATAATATGTCAAATTTGTGAAAATTTGTCACAAGGCTTGTTCTTAGTATCAATGGTTAAACTTGTTAGTAATGGCGGTTGATCTACTCATCGTGGAGGTAGGTTGAATGTCGTTGGTAGAGGTAGTGGTTCGCAAGGAAATAAAGGAACATGGTCAAGGGCAACGACAATCAGTGGATGCCCGCCAATCTTGTTGTCGGTAGCAACATCGACGGGGGTTTGCTTCAAGGAGGCGGTTGTTGCATCAAGGGTATAAACCTAATTTTTAAGGAAAAACGTTAGGTGAAATGAGTCTCCCTCCACCTGCTAAATTTGATTAGATCAATAGTAGGTATAACCCATGTAATTCTTTTATGGATCATGTAGATCTACCTCCCTTGGGGGATAGTTTTGGATCAAACAATTTAGTTTTTGGTTAAAGTAGTGCGTCGTATCACCATATGGATTTTCCTTTAGATTCAGGTCAAATAGATGATATTCTTGGCATGGCCCAAAACACTATCTGGTTCTACAAGGATCAGCTCGATTTGAACAAATTACTTTGCTGATATTCCTCAATTTAGTCAGCCAAAGTTTCCTTCCCAGGCTTTCGATCAGACTACATCGCATTTTGGCCTTTCATTTTGGCCTACAAGCCAATTTATTGGATATTTCTCCAACCATTAAGTCTAGGATTCTAGATTCGGAAGTCACCACTCACATGACCTCTCATGCTTCTACTGTTATTAATGTTATTCCCTACACAGGTATGGAAAGAGTCATTATTGATAACGATATATCACTTTGTACTTCACATATTGGCCACTCTTCAGTAAGTTTATCTCTTCGTACTATTACTCTACACAATGTTCTTATTGTACCTGGTATAGCTTAAAAAACTTTTATCCATTACCAAACTTTTTATTGACCATCCTATAGCGATCACTTTCTCGCACTAGTTCTCACCAGCTCTACTCTTTATCTGCCTACTTCTTCTTCACAAGAGTTATGGCTTTATTGCTTAGGACATCCATTTTATTATATACTATATCATATTTCCTATTTAAACATGCTAAAGAAGTCCTTAAACAAAGTTTGTAACTCTTTTCAGACTTTAAAATAAAGTAGATTACCATTTTATACTATTGATTCACATTCCGCTATACCTTTACAATTATACATTATGATCTTTGGGGACCTGCTCACGTTGTTTTAGATCTAGATATTACTACTTTATTTTGTTTATTGACAATTTAGTCATTTCACATAGATATATCATTTATCCTAGCGATCACATGCTAAAGATGTTTTTCATCAATTTAAATCACTAGTTGAAAACATTTTCTCTTGTGTAATCAAACATCTACAATGTGATGGTGCTTCTTAGTTTATTCATGGCCAAATGGCTTAATACTTTCTTGACTTTGCATTGCCTATCGTATAGTGTAAGGATCACAATAATCAGATCGATCTCATATTTGAATATGCGGAATGTAATCAAATAAGGATAAGAAGTAGAAGTATAGAATGATTTAAACACAATGTAAATAACTTTTTCTTTGATATTTCTCTCTGAATTCAATGATTACACTTTGAGTACAAATTCAGGAAATATGACAAAAACTTCTTAATTACAAAACAAGCTAAGTATTTTTGCTAAACAGAAATGTTCTCGCTAAAAAACAACCTTTCGTGCGAGAACCTAGTTCTCATGTGACTAACACTTTTCGCGAACTCTTGACTTTATCTTTAACTTGATTTGATTTTCCGAGCCTCTAGGTTCAACCCCTACAATCTCCCCCTAGGCTCGGTAAATCAATCTTTTTTAGAAGTCCATATCATCAACTTTGTAGTTGCCCCCGTAAGCATACATCTTTTTGTCCAGGGCCTTCGTGATCAACCAACCGAACTGTGCTTCTAGTAAATGTAAAGATTCATCAGTTGCAATTGGACAAGCCTGTAACTTCATCAAATCTTCTTTTCCAAACTTTATCAAATCCACAGGGTCGATGCGGTACTCTTTGTCTACACACCTTATCAATATGTGACTTGTCTCCTTTTCACAACTCCACCTATTAGCTTCGATAAGCTATTAACTGGAATAGGAGCGTGTATAAGGATCTTTCTCACATATCTTGGATGTCTATAAACCCTTATCTTCATTGGTTTCTTCGTGTTTGGATCAATACGGTTCTCATCTTCAATGACTTTGGATTTAGTTGTCTTAAAATCTTTGAAGTTGGTTTTACTCTGCCTCCAAATCATGTTTCTTATCTAGTTACCCTTCCCGTAGTTACTTGGATTAATAAATGGAACACAACCCATAGCATATAAATCTAATGCTTTTAGAGTATGAAGATCGTGCTCATCTTGGAAATACTCAATTGCTCATTCTTTTCTCTTGATTACATACAACTTCTTTTCTTCATCATATGCCCAACTAATAATCGGCTATGAATTTCCGTACCTTCTGAAAGGTTTGGAATGCCGAAGAGTATGAATGTATGCTGGCGGCGGAGGTGCATCTACAGTAATGTCACCAACTTGACGAACAACCATTTGACCAATTTGGTTTAATGCCTTGTCAATGGTCTTTGAGGTACTAGTCTCTCTAAGAATTTCCCATTCTTCAACCATAATATCAGAAAATAAATCTTTTAAACTGTTTCCAAAAATATCAGTATAATCCACATCTTCTTCTATGTCATCAAACGATCTAAAATCCACATTCCCTTCTTCTTCTAATATACTCTGCTAAAAAGAGTAGAATTCCTTCTCATATTCAGCTTCTATGGCAGGATCTAACGGTGCATAATCAACTGTATCATCAGGACTTGATCCGAAGACATTAGCAGTTCCTGATGATATAGAAGTACCATTAGTAGCACCCATATCACCTCCTTGATCATCATCATCATCATTTCCACCATCACTGTAAGGTTTCATATAACGCTGATGCATCAAAAATATTCAAAGTCTTTCCTGCATGCATGCACTGAAGTGTATAGTAGAAATGCTTCGGAAGTTTTACACCATGCAATAGAAAAATATTTTAAGTGTAAAATCTTCCAAAGCCAAGACAAACATCTTCCGAACCCAAAGTGAAGTATTTCGAAGCTTCAAAGACAAAGTCTTCCGAATCCAAGAAGTGAAGACAGATTTCTTCCAAAGACTTTTGAACACATGCTTTATCTGATGTACTTTTCCATTAAGCGGGATCACCTTTCCGCTACACTCTATTCAGTTACCAACTTACATGAGTTGGTGAAAAGGTTCATGCTTTTGGTAACTGTACATTAAGGTCTTGAGTCTGTGCTTTCTACTTTATGTAACTTTATCCTTTTTGTAATATATTAGGATGTGAGATATGGCATGTCATAGTCACTAGTCAAAAGGCAATCTACCTTTTGACTCTACATTTGATTTTGTTGTCTAGTTCAAATGTTTCCAGTTGGCTTTTTAAGTATGGCCGGCTGTAGGATGTAGTATAAAGTATCTCAGGTCCTTGTAACTTTCTTTCATGTTTTGTAATACTTGTAATCACCTTGAGAGCAATATACAACATTCTTGAAAACTAATACTTGTGTTGTTTGCTTCTTGTTCTGTCTCATATTTACTTGTGTTCTTAGTATCAATCTCATAAGTTACCAGTTCCTTATTTGATCTGTTTAGTGTTCTAAAGCAGTTTCCACATTTGTGTTATGTTGTAAGTGACCAGCCCTTAAACGGTCCTACAATTGGTATTAGAGCATTCCAGGCTCTTGATTATAAGATCTCATCATCTTAAGATCCCTCACACACACAAAATACTTAACAACTCAAATGGCAGCTATCACTAAGGCTGATATGAAAACGGCAACAATGACAAAGTCCCCACTGATCACTCCTGAAGACTTTGATACTTGGTGTCAAAGAATGGAAGGCTTTATCAAGTCTCAAGACTCCAAGATGTGTGAATCTGTTGTCTCACGACCTTACATACCAAGCACTTCTTCAGCTACTGCTGGAGGTGGTATGATTCCAAAGGCTATGGCTGACTATTCTGATGAAGACAGAAAAAGAATAAAGATTGATCAGAAAGCCATGACAAGCCTTTAAACTGCTCTTCCAAACTCCATATACAGGGGCTTCAAGAAGTGCAAAACTGCCAAGCAACAATGGAAGACACTGAAGCTCATGTATGAGGTGTAAGGCCCCGCTCCCGGGATACTTACAGCTGGTTAATCGCCGCACATAAAACATCTAATTACATTAACTTTAGTAAACATTGTAGTGGAAACATTAAAATAACTATTTCATTATAAATGCTTTTGCAAGTTAATACAACATTCGTTACAAAACATCGTTTGTTCGCATTATAATTCAAAAACATTAAACAAATGAATGCCATCCAAAATGAGCCGAGTAGCTGCCCCGCACCATCCTCAGCAATGCTCACCTGCCAACTGGAAACACATAAAAGTCAGTGTTGCTGAGTGAGTTCTAGTTTTATAATAAAACATACTTTATCTTTCGTTTAAAACCGTTCTTTACTTTCTTTCAAATCATACCAGGCTTTAGAACATGATCACACATCGTACGTACACATAGATTATAGTTATTATCTTCATCATCGTTCATTTCGTACATTTATTATCTTTCGTTTCCATCTAGGTCCTGTCATGTGCTTAACGCTCCTCTAGAGCACCAAGCAATTCATCTAGGGTTAAGCGACAAGGACCCCATACATATGGTCAATCACAAAGATTGAACCCCTGTGTGCATCCTCATGGGGTATTTAACCCGCACATAGTTGAGCTGACACCCCTCATTGGGTATGAACCTCCATACATTTGCTTAATCACACGGATTAAGCCCCAGTATGCATCATCATGGGGTAGCTAACCCGCACACGGTTGAGCTAACACCCCTCATTGGGCGTGAACCTCCATACATCTTACTTTTGTTCATTCAAAAATGCATGCATTCTTTCATTACGTTCCTCTTTTCATTATCTTTCATTTTACGTTACATAATACTTTTCATTTCATTCATTAACATTCAACGTAAAGCCACGGGAAAATAATCATACATAACAAGGAACAGGAACATAAACATACAACACCACCATACAAGGCACCATTATACATACATAACATACCACATACATACCATCATGCATAAGCATCAATCATACATCATACATGTCCCAACATAACATCTATAACCCCCAAAGTCAATCTACATAAACCCCCGGGAATATCCCAAGTCAAAGCCTACATACACCCCTTTCTCCCGAGAATCAGATAATAAACTAAGTTCTTCCGGGTGAGCCCTATTTGGGCGTATGGGCATTATTCAGTCGCATGGCCATTCCAGGCGCATGAGGACACTTAGGCGTATGGACACTATGGGCGAATGGACTCTTATGCGTATGGAGAGCTTTCATACGCATGAACACTTAGGCATATGGAACCTCAGTCGCATAGCCTTCAGTCGCATGACTTTCAGTCGTGTGACCTTCGCTCGCATGACCATTCGGCCGTATGGCCTTCAGTCGCATAACCTTCAATCGCATGCCTTTCAGTCGCATGAACTTCAGTCGCATGACTTCCATGCGTATGAACCTCAGTCGCATGGCACCCATGCGCATTGACCTCAGTCGCATGCCTTTCGGTCGTATGGTCTCCAGTCGCATGCCATTCAGACTCATGGCTCCCAGTCGCATGAGCCCTAGCTGGTGCAGAATGTTGCCCCCCCCCCCTTCGAACCCTAACTGCTGATTTCAGCCTCCGGCCCTTTCTAACATGTTCTAAGCTCAAATCAACCATCCTAAACCTTAAAAACACTTACCACAACACCATTCAAGCACAACACAGCCCGCAAACAAACCCACCACCCGAATCACACACACACATACATACGGGTTTAACACCCCACACAACAAAATGGTTTCAGATGTGTTCCATCCCCAAAATCAGTCAAAAAGGTGTAAAAGAGGGGTCCTAGAACTCACATAAACAACCCCTTCGAGTAAGCCTTCACACAAACCCGCTAGACTTCGACTTTTGCCCTCGATTCTTCAAAAACCCTAGCTTTTTGCTCTTTCTCCCTTTTCTCCCTCTCTAGGCCGAATGGAATGAGAATGGGAGAGGGGAATGGGCTGCCATTCCCTTTTAGCCACTCTTCCAAACCTTTTTCTTCTTTTGGCAAGATTGGTCCTTCAACTTGGACTTTATTTCTTTTCTTTCTTTTTCTTTCTTCTTCTTCTTTCTTTGACTTTTAAAAAAATAACCGGGCGTTACAAGTCCACCCCCCTTATATAGGTTTCGTTCCTGAAACCTGTTATTCCTCGAACAAATGTGGGTAATGCTGTCTCATCTCTTCTTCAGTCTCCCACGTAGACTTAGATCCCTTTCTGTGCTTCCACTGTACGCACACAAGAGGAACCACTTTATTCCTCAACCTCTTCTCTTTACGATCAATGATCGCCACTGGTTGCTCCATATAATTGATCCGTTCATCTACCTTGATATCTTCCAATGGTAGAATCATATCCTCGTCTGTTAAACATTTCCTCAGATGAGATACATGGAAGGTCGGGTGAATTCCACTTAACTCCTCTGGTAATTCTAGTCTATAGGTCACCTCTTCTACTCGAGCAATGATTCGGAAAGGCCCTATGTATCTCCAGCTCAACTTGCCCCACTTTCTGAACCGAATGATACCCTTCCAAGGTGAGACTTTTAACATAACTCTATCAACCACCTGGAACTCAATCGGTCTACGTCGTTTATCAGCATACGACTTCTGTCTATCTTTGGCTGCCTTTATAAAGGCTTTGATCTTTTCAAGCTTCTCAGTCGTAGCCTCGATCACCTCTACACTCCCTAACTCCTTCTGAACAATATCATCCCAACAAACAGGGGTTCTACATCTCTTACCGTATAGCATCTCATAGGGAGGCATACCAATATTGGCATGATAACTGTTGTTATATGAGAACTTGGCTAACGGTAAGTGGTCATCCCAACTTCCTTCAAAATCAATGACGTATGCCCGGAGCATATCCTCCAGCGTCTGAATCATCCTTTCTGATTGACCGTCCGTCTGAGGATGATAAGCCGTGCTAATATGTAACATCGTCCCCATTGCGTCGTGGAATTTCTTCCAGAATTTAGATGTAAACCGGGTGTCACGATCAGACACAATGGACACCGGCACACCATGACGAGTCGCAATCTCCTTAATGAACAGATCCGCCAACCACTCTGATGAATATGTCTCGCGAATCGGTAGGAAGTGAGCACTCTTTGTCAAACGATCAACAATCACCCATATATCATCGTACCCTCGCGCAGTACGCGGCAGCTTCGTAATAAAATCCATGATGATGTGCTCCCACTTCCACTCCAATATATCCAATGGTTGGATCTTTCCATACGACTTTTGATGCTCGGCCTTCACTTGTAAGCAAGTAAGGCATTTACTCATATACTCCACCACATCACGCTTCATACCCGGACACCAAATCTTTCTTCATGTCTTGATACATCTTTGTAGCACCGGTATGAATAGAGTACCGAGTCTTTTGAGCTTCATCCATGATCTTCACACGTAGATCCCCAAAACGAGGAATCCACATTCGCCCGAATCGGGTTCTAACACTGAGTGTGTTTTCACCCAATTCTGCAACCAGACCTCTCATTCTTTCAAAGTTAAGATGATCTTCTTTCAATGCCTCATCCTAGAACTCCTTAACTTCCTTCATCACATCCGAGGTCATGATCAACTGGTAAGCTTTTACCCGAATTGGCTCGGGTCTCTCCTTTCGGCTAAGGGCATCCGCCACCACGTTGGCTTTGCCCCGATGGTAATGGATCTCGCAATCATAGTCTTTTATAAGCTCCAACCATCTCCTTTTCCTCATGTTCAAATCCTTCTGCTCAAAGAAGTACTTCACGCTCTTGTGGTCAGTGAATATGGTGCACTTCGTACCATACATGTAGTGCCTTCAAATCTTTAACACAAAGACCATGGCTGCTAGCTCCAAATCATGAGTAGGATAGTTAACCTCATGAACCTTCAACTGTCGGGATGCATAAGCTATAACCTTTCCTCTCTGCATTAACACACACCCCAACCCCGAGTAGGAAGCATCATAATAAACCACCAAATCTTTACATCCATCGGGTAACGACAAAACAGGAGCTTAAGTCAATCTCGCCTTTAACTCCTCAAACGCCTTCTCTTGATCTTTACCCCATACAAATTTTACCTCTTTCCGGGTCAACTTGGTTAGTGGAGAAGCGATCTTAGAGAAGTATTGAATAAACCTCCTATAATAGCCCGCTTGGCCCAAGAAACTACGAATCTCAGATGGCGTCTTTGGAGACTTCCATTGCATCACCGCCTCCACCTTTTCCGGATCCACCATAATCCCCTCGGTATTCACCACGTGACCCAAGAACTGAACCTCGTGTAACCAGAACGCGCACTTGGAGAACTTAGCATACAACTTCTCCCTTTGAAACGTCTCTAACACCTCTCGAATGTGACTGGCATGCTCATCCTCGCTCCTCGAATAGATAAGGATATCATCAATAAACATGATCACTGATTTATCCAACATCGGCCGACACACTCGAGTCATCAAGTCCGTAAAAGCAGCTGGCGCGTTGGTCAAACCGAAGGACATAACGAGAAACTCGTAGTGACTATAATGGGTATCGAAGATCTATCCTTGAGAAACTTGTAGTGACTATAAACACGATCACTGATTTATCCAATATCCTGCTCTTTCACCTTCAGCTGATGATGGCCCGATCGAAGATCTATCCTTGAGAACCAACTGGCGCCTTGAAGCTGATCAAACAAATCATCAATTCTCGATAACGGGTATCGGTTCTTCACTGTTAGCTTATTCAACTCATGGTAGTCGATACACATCTTCATGCTACCGTCTTTCTTCTTCACGAACAAGACCGGAGCACCCCAAGGAGAGATACTCGGTCTAATGAACCCTTTATCAAGCAGCTCTTGTAATTGCTCCATCAACTCCTTCATCTCCGTCGGAGCCAATCGATACGGTGCCTTGGCAACAGGTTGGGCACCCGATATCAAATCAATTTGAAACTCAATCTCACGGTCAGGTGGCACTCCTGGTAAGCCTTCGGGAAATACATGTGGAAAGTCACACACAACCGGTACATCGGATAGTTGTGGTGTTGGCGTATCCACATCCTTTACGTAGGCCAAGTAGGCACTACATCCACACCTCATACACTTTCCCGCCACCGCCATTGAAATCACTTTCGGAATCATAGTGACTCGATCACCATAAACTGTCACCGAACTCTCTTCAGGCGCTGTCAAATGAATCATCTTCTTGTGACACACAATGTTCGCCTCGTAGTCCGCTAACCAATCCATCCCAAGAACTACATCAAAACAACCTAAGGTCATCACGAATGGTCTAACAGGAAACTTATGACCTTCTAATTCCACGTCACAGCCTTCTATCATCTCAGAAATCATGGTAGACTTACCTATGGCAGTTTCTACATCGAAGGTGTTGGTCCATGTGATCGAAAAAACAGTGCAAATGATGTGATGAATTGCTCAATATCTAACAAGCATGCTAAACAATGACAATAAAGTAGATTGAATACAATTCTAACTCATACTTGATAACAAAAAGAACAATGACAATTAATAACATAAAGCACAATGATATTTCTGTGTAATAACTGCTTGGAATAGGTAACTTGCAACAATGATCCACGATTAGGGTTTTGCAAGTTTACCTTACAATGAAAATTAACAGAAGTATATATAACAGTCGTAGTTTCGCAGACAGTTTCGCTGCCAGCGAAACTGTCATGCCAAAACTACAGTTTCGCCCGGCAGAACATAAGTTCGCCAGGTAAACTAGAACAGCAAACTGTGAGCATATTCGCTCACAGTTTCGCTGGACTGCTAAAAACACACAAATCTAAGAACATACAAAAGGAAACTAACAAAAGTCCTATCACAAGTAAAGTAAACAATCTATACTAAGGTGAGTCCAACCTATACATGATCTTCAATACTCCCCCTAGGTTGGATCTCACTGTCTTCACTCTTCTTGATTTGACTTGTCAGCTCCAGTTTCCTCTGCTGCGATTGATCTGTCTTCGTCACCTCCTGCAGCTACGTCCTCAGAAGCTTCAGCAAATGATCCTCCATGGTCCTTTCCTGCATCACTAGCTTCTTCGGAATGACCACTAGCCTTTGCAAATTGCCTGGTCAGATCTTGAACATCCATATTAAAGTCATCCTGAGCCCTTACCCTTTCAGCTAATTTCTTTACCTCAGACCTTACTCCCCTGATCTTGTTGGCAACATTCATAAACAAACTTGCTTCTTTCCTAGTTTCCTCTCTTGCCCCAGCCTTAATGTGATTTTCACATAATACCAGAAGATCTTCATCACAGAAACTGAACAACTCCATCGGATCAAATACTCTAAACTCCTTTCCATGTTTAACTCTGATCACAGCTTCTCCAGTGTTGTTATCATAAAACCATTTCTCAAAGTCCTGTAGTTATTGGGGAAGAGGATCAGCCTATCTTACCCTATTTATAGTCTTTGGATGTTTAACTCTTACAACAATCCTTCCCTTTCCCGTCTCACAGTCTTTATCCTTCTTTGATCTTGTAAATCCAGGAACATCAAACTTGAATCAAATCATGAAGAATTAGATCAAAATATGATAATCACAATCAAAACCCCTTTGATCTTCAATTAGATTGCAAATAATATTGTTTACAAATAATCTCTCAATCTATTGGTCATGCAACCATTAACCAACACTAATGACAATTAACCTATTTATAGCCTAGACTAATATTCACTAATTGCACTTAACCCCCTAGACTTAGGCTAATTAATACAAAATTACATATTAAGCATAAAAATGACTAAAATCAAGATAAAATATATTTTGTTCACACAAAATATATTTATTACAATAAAACTCCTAGTCATTTAAATCTTCAACGTCTCGTCTCGGTTATTCGTCTCGAACGTGTCGGGTTTGACTTTTGTTGACTTTGACCGTGACGTTGACTTTTGTTGACTTTCACTGTGTTGATAATATAGACTATCTTTTACAGCTCCAACAATACTCCCCCTTAGTCTATCATTATCAACGTCTTCAAACGAAATCAGCATCGAGAAGTCAACACTAGAAGGATCTTCAATTTGAATCTTTCTGAATCTGATGAGAAAGATTTTTCATCTCATAAGCTCCCCCTACTTATATGCTCCCCCTTTTCGAGTGCAAGCTTTACAAAGATATTGGAACAAGTTTCCCGAATCTCTAATCTTGAGTGCTTCAGAAGATGTAGGAGGAGGATTCCTAGCTCGGTATCTTCTGCAAACTTGAGGAACAGGTTCTCTAATCAGGTACACTGCTCAACTGATGATCGGCCATCACTTAAAGCAAAAACCTGAAACACATTCTCAAACACAATCTCGACATTTCTAATTAGATCATTTCATTTTAACAAAATAAACTCGTGTTTATCTGTGTTCGAAAACAAGCGAACCCGTGTTTGGTTCTACGCAATTTCTGTGAAATGCATGAAAATGATAAAATTGTAACATCATAATACGGAAGACCTAAAAAACAATTTGAAAAGAAATTTTGTTATATTTTTCTATTTTTTATTATATACATGTATTATAATATATTTTATATCTATTATATAATTTTTTGTGTTTTGTTTTGTTTTTTTTTTTGTTTTTTTTTTTGTTTTTTTTTTTAAACCGAGAACTGAATCGATCATGAGATCATATCTTCAAGATATACTTTAGCACAAAGATTAATTTAATCATCGACAAGCAATGAGATCACACTGATAACTGAATCTAATCACAGTCTTTAAATGTTTTTGAAATTCTCAAACAGATTAATAACGATTGCGGATATATTTGTCCACTTAAACTCATGCCCTATCTTTTTCAACAAGCAGAAAATGATTCGTTAAGGTTCGATTAAATGCTTTAGAATGCTAGGAACCCACAATCATTTGGCAAAAACCCTCACCCAACCTCAGTATTTCTTGAATTTTGTAACGATCTTTACAGAGCAAGGCTTGTGCATTAGTGTGCAAGTGATTATCAACAGAATATAGCATTCTGTGAATTAGATTATTTGACACAACTTAGACCAAAATGGTGAGAGCTCCAGGTCTATACTCACGTATAACAAAGGAGATGACCATTTAATCATGTGCCGATGAGAGCTCCAGGTCAGTACTATCGTACAGCAGAGGAGATCATCACTCCAGGTCAGTACTTCCGTACAGCAGAGGAGATTAGCACAAACACAAGACACATAAATACACCAATCATGGCTTAAAGATATGGCTTATATGATTTGTATCATGGTGGGAGAAAGATAAATTCTCAATCCAATTTTTGTCAGGACTCAGTTTTTGTGCAGGCCAAAATGATTGCGTAAATCCAGACATTCTTAAGCATATATTTTAATTTAAATCATCATACTACTGTCTACTTTATTCTTTAGGCTGAGTCTACCAAGCATATCATTAAAGAATCTGATTGTTTTTCTTTTATTTACAATTAAAAATACGATGTAAATCAGATAACAACATCAGTTACTATCATTTCTCATTTTAAAAACGCAAGACATGCAAAAACAAGCATTGCAAGAAGATATACAATCATTTCTCAATCATCTCAAATCAAGTTCCCAGTTCTCTTTTCATTTTTATTTACGTATACTCTCCCCCTAAATTTTTATTTTTGCAAACTTTTTTATTTTATATTTATTTTTATTTTTTATTTTTTTCAATTTTTTTATTATTATTTTTTTTATTTTTTTATTTTTTTATTTTTTTATTTTTTTTAACTGTACAAAAATAAAAATTTATCAAAGAAGGTCTTCCAAACTACACTGATATGAAGATAAGAAATGAATTCTCAAGAAATATGCAGTGATTGTGAAGTGAGAACGGTGATTGTGCATATAAATATCCAGATTGTGGATAAAATACCATGACCTTAACCTGTTTGTTCCGACTTAAATTTGAATCAAGAACAATCTCTGTCAGTAAACCGGATTATTAACAGTCCTCCTGAATTGTTCCTGCACTCATTAACAAATTAGTTAGACAGGGGAACCCAGGCCATCGTAGTCCTGGAGGTTCCTTTTTTATCAATATAAGAAACCTACTTCGGCACACAACCGTTTAAACAATCAGGGATTGCTGTATCCTTCTTTTTAATTTGCCAAATTTGTTTCGGTTCAATTAATTTGGATTTGAATGAATTAAATTTGGAAATCATTTTCTGTTTAAGACCGGAAGGAAAAGAATTTGGTTTTGAACCTTTGGTCATTGTTATCTTTGAATCATGTGAAACTGGCTTCACATGAGAAGTTTTGGATGGAGGGTTTTTCATCTAACCATTCAAAGATGTGTGCTTTTTATCTTTTGATCCAGAGAAGCAACTCGTGTTGCCTTTACCGTCTAGAATATTCTTTGTGGACTGTGATCCGGAGAAGCAATTCGGTTTGCCTTTACCATCCGAAACAAGCCTTTGAGGACATTTCTTTACCACATGACCTTCTTTTCCACACTCAAAACAAGCCTTGAATGGCTTTTGATGCTTGACTGAACCGTGTGATGCAGGTGGCGATGAGGATTGCTTTGAGCTTGTAGCAGATTCTTGCTTGTTTTGGCATTTGCTATGCTGAACAGGGAATGAGATCTTCACTGATTGACTGGGTTGCTTTGCAATTGGAGAAGAGATCCGTATTGGTCTTGATTCAGCTTTTGGAAGCTTTTGTGACTTGACAATGTTAGGAGACATCTTGATCTGTGAGGAACCAACACGCACCTCTGTGATTGATTCATCATCTGAGCTTGTCCAGTCTCGTATACACAGATCTGCTTCCAATGGATCTTGATTGACATGAATAGGATGTGTTGTTGTTGGAACTTGATAATTAGGTGATTTCGGATTTATCTCTTCTTTCACAACCCTGACAGGCTCAAAAGTAGGAATTTCACCTGCTTTAAACTTATCAAAGAAGTTAGAAGAAATAGTAGATATAGATTTACAAACAACCGGGACTGAACAATCGTTAGCTTGACTGTCATCATTCGATTTATTGTATCCCATACCAGTTGTAGAATCATAATCATCTCGCACCTCTTTAAGATTCACACCGCTCAAACCTGCATGCAAACTACTATTAGATTGTTCAAACAAATCATTTTTAGGATGAAGTTTGGGAATTGGTGAATAACATAAAGTAGAAGGGGGTGGAACTGAATTAAATACAGTTTCACTATCAGATTTATATCCAATCCCATGTTTCACCCGCGCCCCTTGTTGTTTAGCAATAAGCTCATCCTTTTTCATGTGTGAAAGGGTCCATTTATCAAGCTTTGTTTGAAGCTGAGTTGTTTCAAATTGAGCTAAAACAGCCCTTTCTCTCAGAATATTAATTTCAACGTTACGCTCCAAAATGGTTCTTCTTAAAAGATCATTTTCAGCCAATGCTTCATTAAGTTTTCTTGAAAAAGCAATTTCATTTTTCTTTAATTCTTGATTGATTCTTTTTAATTCTTTTTCATTTTCCAATAACAATCTGTTTGCCTTATAAATCCCAAATAACCGGATTTTGCATGACGAAGAACACATATCCTGAACAGTCTCATAAGGAAGACCCATGATAGTTCGTTCTGCAGCTAAGCTCTTTTCACAGTTGCAAACCCTTGTGATTTCTTGTTGTTCATCATCTTTGACCTTCAGCATCTCTTCAACCTCAAATTCTTTCTTTCTTTTAGCAGCTTTTCCAATCTTATCATCATCGGTTCTCACAGACTCCGGTTTAGTATCATTGTCGACTCTCAGAGCTTCATAGTTCTTCAACAGTTTCTTTGGATTCAAAATATAAATCCGAATCAGTTCTCAATAACTTCAACTTTTCAATCATCTCTGTTTTGTAATCAAGTATGCTTGTTACAGAAGAGACAAGATCAGTATTAAGCGCGTTAGTCTGATGTGGGAACACGGCTTGTTGAAATTCGTTTCTTTGGATATCTAGCTCGAGAGATTTTAGTCTGTTGATCATATCCATAAGTTTTGTGTCGACATAACCTCTTTCTTGCTTCAGCATTTTAACTTGATGATTCCATTCGGATGGAAGAGACTCGAGAAGCTTTTGAATTTGTTCATGATTACTGAGATCAGACACATGCTTCTTTAGATTATTTGCTATTTTAAAAATCGATCAATTAAATCTGACAATTTTTCTTTCTTTGTACCTGCAAAAGAGTCAAACCGACTTTGTGCCATTGTGAGATTATCTGATTTAAAATCTTCTGAAGATGACATGATTGTAAAAATTATGAACAATTAAACGCCCCAAAATATTTTTTCCCAAAAATTATAAAATAATTCTCCCTCGGGAAAAAAATATTATTTGTAAATGTCACGCTAGAAAATCTTAGCAACTGGGGTCAATTAAATTTCGCTGAAGAAAAAAATAAATCTTTCAAAATTAGTGAAAATTTCTTTATCGGAATGAACTCAATTTATCCCAACTAGGGGGAAAAAGTCATCTTTAACATTCGAATTTCGCTGAAGAAATGATAGTTTCGCCGAAATTGTAGTTTCGCAGAGCTAGTTTCGCTGAGAACTCTAGTTTCGTTTAGCCGACAGTAGTTTCGCTGGCAATTTCGGCAGCAGTTTCGCTAGCCAAATGCTTTACACTGCTTAGTTTCGCCGACAATTTCGCACAAAACAAGCTTGAACTTTCGTTCAAAGATACTTTCGACAGCAATTTCGCTTGTAATATGCACACAAGCACTGTTGAACTTTCGTTCAAGATTACTACTTTCCCTGAGATGCTGAAATTAACTACAAAGTGTAAAACACTTGTAGTTTCGCTGAAAGAACATGCAGTTTCGCTGGATGAACTCGTAGTTTCGCTGGACGAAGCTGAAAAGCTTTTTCAACACGAAATCAATCTGAAATCGCCCAAATCTCAATGGATTTGAAATCTGATGATTAATAGAGCTTTCCCAACCAATAACAAGCAAACTTCAATCAATTTCCATATCAATAACACTCAATCTGATCCGAAATTGAGGAAAACTTGATATTGAACAAAACAACCAAAACCTCAACTTCTCTCTCTAAAAATCTTCAAATCTTCAGTGAATTTGATCCAAAATGACTCTGATACCAAATTGTAAATCCAGCATCATCAAACTTGAATCAAATCATGAAGAATTAGATCAAAATATGATAATCACAATCAAAACCCCTTTGATCTTCAATTAGATTGCAAATAATATTGTTTACAAATAATCCCTCAATCTATTGGTCATGCAACCATTAACCAACACTAATGACAATTAACCTATTTATAGCCTAGACTAATATTCACTAATTGCACTTAACCCCCTAGACTTAGGCTAATTAATACAAAATTACATATTAAGCATAAAAATGACTAAAATCAAGATAAAATATATTTTGTTCACACAAAATATATTTATTACAATAATACTCCTAGTCATTTAAATCTTCAACGTCTCGTCTCGGTTCTTCGTCTCGAACGTGTCGGGTTTGACTTTTGTTGACTTTGACCGTGACGTTGACTTTTGTTGACTTTCACTGTGTTGATAATATAGACTATCTTTTACAGCTCCAACAGATCTCTTTCTTTCTGCTTTCATATACCCGAAACACTCAAAGTTGTCATTAAGCCCATTTTTTATCTCTTTTTCAAGAAATGTGGCACTTTCACTCAGATGAGCATTGATCAGAGGTAGAGTTGCCAAACGCCTTAAATCCCATTTAGGCAAGGTCTTAAAAGCCTTCCTTTTAAGCATATAACTGATATTACCTCCCCTTCTCTTGATCATAAACAACTTTAAGCTTGAATTATAACACCAGCTTATGATTTTCTTGTCAGCCTCCTTCCTGCTCAATCCCTCCAAGTGTTGGAAAAGAGGAGTGATTTCTTCTACCTCCTTCTCTTTCATAAACCAATCATTTTTATCCATCTCAAATACATCGGCATCATCCTCTCCCTTTTTAGCAACATAAATCAATGGTCGTTCATCAACTTCATAAAACTCAAGTTCTGAATCATAGTCTATGAGCTGTTCATCTTCCTCTTCCTCATCAACCAACCCTTTACCTTTCTCAGGTACTCCTTCAGTAGTAGCTGTTACAATAATTTCTTCACCAACCAGATCCTTTTCAAAGTCAAATTGCATGTTTACAAACCCAGCCTCTATAATATCCTCCTCATCATTTCTTCCAACATCCTCTCCTAGAGCTTCCCGATCTCCAACATCAGTAGTTGCTGCACCAGAAGTACCCTCTCCTACCTTAGATGAAGTACCCACATTCAAAAATGAGTACTTTGATGTATCAATCAAATCATCTAACTCAGATTGAGTTAGTTGATTAGGTAGGCCGGCTGCAGCCTTCAGCTGTGTAATCTCCTCAAACAACTTTTTCACCAGTCGGTTTTGATCAACTAACATCCTCTCCATACCTTCAATCACTTCATCTTTTTGTTTTTCTCTGATTTCCTGGTTTGTGAGTTTAGTCTTGATCATACTCAGTTCATTAGCCAACGAAGTATTCAAATTGCGTATCATATCCTCATCAAGGTTTTCACTAGCCTTTCTTCTAGTTGTAAATCCTTCATGTCTATGCTTGGTTCGTCGCTCAGGCTCAGCAAAATCAGTTTTCTTCTTAGACCTTCTTTCTTTTTCAACCCTAACTTCCTCAGCTTGTGCAGCAATATCCTCCTCAAAGTTATAGTCTTTTTCTTTGGCATATCTCTTTCTTTTCTTTGTAGCATCAGCTTGCTGTACTCTTGTTTCTTCAGCTCGTTTATTTTCTGATTCATCCACCCGTTTAATATAGCTCCAGTGTTCTGGAGGATACATGTTTTCCCAAAGATAGGTGATCTTTCCGTTGAAGTCGTGGCGAATGGCACAACAGTCAGCAAAGATACGGGAATTCATTTGAACCAGCCTCTTGATCTCTCCATGTTTTGGAACATGAGGTATAAGATCATCAAATATCATCTGAAGAAATTGAGGATACAGCAGCCATTTGTCTTTCTTTAACGCCATCACATTCTCCGCCATGCACGCAAAAATCAGTCTGGCAATATTGGCCTTTTCACCTTTACAACATAACACCATTGCCTTAGCTCAATCAATGTTAAGACCATCGGATCCACCTTTACGGTGATCAAGACACATGATAAAAACATGAGCAATGTATCTCCACTCTTTAGATAAAAATGACTTCTTGATCTCCTTCCGGGAACCAAAGGCTGGTCCCTCATATCCCATACTTCTAAAGGCTTGGAACACCTCAGAATCTGTCATAGTCACTTCATCTCCTGAATCTTTTTCAAGTCTTAGAATCCTCGATACAGTCTCAGCAGTGATCGTCACTTCTTGATCAACGACTTTAGCAGTAATCCGCTGTGAATCTCCTCTAGTATCATACTCTGCAGATCGCCAGAAGTCTCTGATATGAAGATCATAGATGGTAGGCGAATGAGATATGGCATGGGCTATAGGTGATCTTTGAAGCCATCTGATACAATCTCTAAATCTAGCTGCCTTTGGATGAGTATCATCTAAAATAGCGGTGATATTATTCCGCTCATCAAACTTGAGATTAGCCATAATAACCTGATGAAGAAATCAGATAAGTTGAATGAGAAATTAAGAAGAAAAGGAAATAATAATAAAACAATGAAAACTAACAGTTTCGGCAAGCGAAACACTAGTTTCGCTCATTAAAACATTTTAGATTCGCTGAACAAAAGACAATTTCGACTAGGCGAAAATAATTTAAAATAGATTTGCTATTAGTTTCGGCAAGCAAAAACATAGTTTCGCTGGCAAAAACATATTAGTTTCGCTGTTCAAAAAGAAAATATGACTAGGCGAAACTGTACAAGCTTAAGTCCAGATTCTGCGAAACTGAAAATAGTTTGGCGAAACTGTTAAGTTCGCGCGGATAGCATAACTTTACAGTTTCGCTGAGAAGTAATGAACTTTCGTTCAGTTTCGCAGAATAATCTGCAGTTTCGCTAGATGAACAGCGAAGACACCGAAGGGTCAAAATCCAAATGCCTTAAAAGGAATTAATTTTAACCAGATTAAATGATTGAACACTGTTCGAAACTCACATGCGAAGTAAAAGAAACAATCAATCGGTCCAAAACACAAACAATACTCAGAATCGCCAACGAAAGTCACGGAAAAGCCCTAAACCACTACACAGGTCGATCTTGCGAAAATGAGAGAAGAATTTCGCAAAACGACTTATATATCAAATAGTTTCGCAGAGAGCGAAACTATAGATTCGCATGACGAATTTACAGTTTCGCCCAGAGAATCTGCAATTTCGCTAAGAGATAGCCAGTTGAAAACTAATTAGAAAACCTAGCGAAATTGCAGTTTCGCCATGCGAAACAATTAGCGAAAGAGTAGTTTCGGCACCCCTTTATAATATTTTTTATTATTTATTTTTTATTTTATTATTATTATTAATTTTTTTTTATTTTTATTTATGTTTTATATATATATATTTTTTGTTATTTTTTATTATTATTTTTTTATTTTGAATAATGAAGAACGTCATACAATGAGATCTAAATTAATCAGAGATCACATCCTCTAGGTATTTATGAACATAAAGATGATCAAAAATCATCGACCGGCAATGAGATCATACTGAATACGAGATCTTATCACAATCTGCACAGGAACAACTGAAATTAGAACAAATCAATAACGATTACTGATATATTTGTCCACTTAAACTCATGCCTTATCTTTTTTCAACAAACAGCTTATGATTTGTTAAGGTTCAATTAGATGCTTTAGAATGTTAGGACCCCACAATCATTTGGCAAAAACTCTCACCCAACCTCAGGATTTCTTGAATTTTGAATCAATCTATACGGAGCAAGGCTTGTGCATTAGTGTGCAAATGATTATAAACAGAATATTTCATTCTGAAAAGAACTCATCGATTAGATGATTTGACATAATTATATCAAAATGGTGAGAGCTCCAGATCTATACTCACGTATAACAGAGGAGATGACCATTTAAACATGTGCTGATGAGAGCTCCAGGTCAGTACTATCGTACAGAAGAGGAGATCATCACTCCAGGTCAGTACTTTCGTACAGCAGAGGAGATTAGCACAGACACAAGATACACAAATACAAGAATATACCAGATATGGTCCAGGGAGATGAATTATAAGAGCAGAATGGATGAAAGATTCATTCTCAATCCAATTTTTGTCAGGACTCAGTTTTTGTGCAAGCCAAAACAATTGAGTAATTCCAGACATTCTTAAGCATGATGTTTAATTTAATCATAGAGCTGTTGTCTACTTTATTCTTCAGGCTGAGTCTATCAAGCATATCGTTAAAGAATCTGATCGATTCTTCTTGAAAAATTTTATGTGAAACAGAATCCAGTATCAGTTACTATCATTTCTCATTGAAGCACCGGTCATGTATAAAGAACATACTTAGAGGATATACAATCATTTCTCGTCATTTTAAATTCCGATCTCAGGATATGAAATTACTCCCCCAAAATTTTATTTTCAAAGAATAGATAATTTATATAAAGTATGAAAAATATTTATAATGTATTTATTATAATTATTTTTTATAATAAAGGACAGAAAATGAAAATTTAAAAGGATATTAACCCGAGCATAGAGATCAATTCATAAAAACGGGGTTTATTAAAAGTTTTTGTGAAAAGATCAGCTTTTTGATGTTTTGTATCGATGGGTACAATATCCATGAAATCCTTTTCTTGAGCATCACGTGTTGATACATGTATGTCCCTGGATCATGATATGAATGTAATAGATCTTGTTTATCTGATTCTGATGTAATGTTTGGATTGTTAATGAAATGATATTGATTGTTTGTGATTTCTAATGTTTAATATTTCATTAATGAGTCGATGTTGAATTGGTTAATTAGGTTTGTGGTTGTTTGAATGGTTACACATAATGTTATATTAATTAATACATTCAAACTTAACACAATGAAGTTCTCATGCGAATGGCCCATGAGAATGGACCATACGCATGAATAACTTCATACGAATGACTAAGTCGCACGACTGAACCAGGTGACTGGATCAGTCGTATAATTGTAACATAAGATTGGCTCAGTCGCACGACTGAACACTCAGTCGTGCGGATGAATCAACCGCATGGTTCAATCGCACGACTGAACCATACTTTGGTTCAGTCGCACGAATGAACAATACTAACCTATAAATACAACCCAATTCGTGGAAAAACGTAAGCATTCATTCTATTTCGACTCCAGACGTACCCTAGCCGTGCAGAAGCCTCCCAATTCGTTCTCCAAGTTCATAGAACGCATTAGATCGATTCCCAATCGATTCTTAACGTTAGATTTAATACTTTATTGATTCTTCGTGCGTTCTCACTGATTGGATCGCCAATCAAATAGGATTCCGCACTATTTGATCTGGTTTACACGTTAATCATTCGGTATTTCGTTCAAATACCAGGTCCTAACAAGTGGTATCAGAGCTTTGGCTCTTGATTACGTGTGATTCAATCAAGATTGATAAAAAGTTTGTGTTTTTACACTAAAAACGCAATCTTTTGTGTCAAAAGTGATCTTGGACGTTCCCTGCTCATCAAGTTTTGGTTTCTACGGACTTAGGCGATTAGAGTTTGCGAAATTTCGAATTTTTACGGCTAAAACAAGTTTAACCTAGAAATTTTCGCAAAACAACAGCTTCAGTCGCACGAGTGAGCCATTCGCACGACTGGACTTCATTTGCATTGCCCAGACACACGATTGGACCTAGTCGCATCTCCATTCGTACGATTGAACCATTCGTTCGCAGTGTTCATACGCATCAGCTTCATTCGCACGACTGAACCAATCGCTTAGTTCAGCCGCACGATTGAACCAGTCGCATAGTTCATTCGCACGGATAGCCCATTCGCATCCTTCAGTCGCATCAGTTGACAGTTTGTTTTAGTAGACTTAAAGTTATTCGACATGGAAGATCAAATGTCAGCCTTTACTGCTGGGAAGGACTCAAGGATCCAGAACCTGCTGTTACTTGAGAGTGAGGTGGGTAATCATAAGAAACCACCAAAGCTCTTAACGTTAGATGAGTTTCCCCACTAGAAACAACGTTTTGAGATCTACCTCAATGGAGTGAATCCAAATCTGTGGGAAGCTATCGAGATTGGGTATAGTATGCCGGTGGGAGCAGATGGAGTAAAGCTTACTTTAGGAGGGATGACTGACGCTCAGAAGGTTAAGTATAATGCAGAGAAGAGAGTCTATGCATTGATTACACAGTCTATTCCTAAAGATATTTTCCACCAGTACTCGGAAAATAAGCAGGCCAAGAAACTATGGGATGAGCTGGAAAAGAGATACGACGGAAATGCTTCACTGAAGGCAATCAAGGCTAAGGAGTTAAAGAAGGAATTTGACAACTTCTCATCGATGGGAAACGAGAGTTTGGACGATGTCATTGATAGATTCTACCATCTGATGAGTGAACTGCATACACATGGGGTTGCAACTACCATGGTAGAAAAAGTTACTAATTTTGCAGACGGATTGCCGGAAAAGTGGGCTTCATTCGTGTCTAACCTGAGACAGAATGAAATGCTAGCAAAGCTGGATATCAATGACTTCATTCTAAAGCTGCGAGAAGAAGCACTTAGGATGAAGTACAGAGCTCAGAAGTCTTCGTACACTCAGAATCCAGCTTTGTACAATGCCACGCCTCAAGCTAAGACATCTGGAGCACCTCTCCAGACTGCATTTGTGTCTAGCTCATCGGGTCCTTCACAAGCCTCTCCTTCAGGATCAGACACGTCATGGTCTTCTTGTACCCACTACATTGGATCTGAAGCGAATGCTACTAGACTGAAGACCGAGAACCTCGGTGGATCTCTTGGCAGCAGTGGTTCATTCCTATGATGGACTTGTTGCTGGGAAGATTGGAAACTGCCATCTGGCAGATGAGGACTACGAGCAGGTGGATGAAATGGAGCTTGAGAGGATGGACATTATGTGGGCCTTAGCTAGTGCTGTCCGGAGGGCGAAGAAGTTTGTGAAAAAGACCGGACAGAACTTGGTTGCTACTAAGGACACCACGTTTGGCTTTGACAAGAGCAAAGTGACCTGCTTCAACTGTGGAGAGAAGGGGCACTTCAAGAGAGAATGTGTTAAGCCAAAGAAGACGGGTAACGGGAACCCATTCTCGTCCTTCACTCGTCAAGACAAACAAGCTAGCAGTTCTACTTCATCAAGCAAGGATCCAAAACCTTGACTGCTCATGATGATGAAGGACAGGACTGGAGCTTTCGTTTTGTCTCTCCAGGGGAATCAAACATTGCAAGTGTAGAAGACTTAGACGATGATTCCGCGAGTGAAGGAGATATTGCAGTTGAGATAGCGATGTCAAATAGTGAAGAGACAACTGCAACAGAGGTCAGCTACAAGACTGAAGAAGGGACTTCCACAGCAAAGACAGAATCACCAGAACCAGAGACATCTGATGCTGCGTTGATGGCAAATTCTTCTGAACCTCCTCAGGTAAGTACCACTGACCAACTGTTTAAAAATCATGCTTGTTCTGATTGTGATACATTTAGAAATAGCATAGATGAGAAATTTGCTAGGTTATTAGATCATAATGATAACTTAGTAAAGGATTTGCAACTGTGCACTGAGGCTAATAGAGTATTAAAACAAAATGAGCATAGTTACAAAGAAAAGATAGACCTTTTGACTAAACAGCTTAGGGAAACTGAAGTAGTTGCATTTAACCAAGCTAATGACATTAGGTACTATCTAAACTCCCTAGAAGACACTAAGAAGCAAAAGGCAGTTCTAGAAGTAGAAGTAAACTCATTAAAACAGAAACTGCACAGTTGGACAAGTTCATTACACATTGTCCAACACTTAGTGAGAGAAAGAAACAACGGGGAGGGGTTGGGTTATAAAGTGGTTCCACCACCACCTGAGACCTTGACGAACACTAAGAGTAGACCAATAAATAACAATCCCATCAAGGATCATGTGGTGTATACTCCTCTTGTTAGTGATCCAGATTCCACATGTTCATCTATTGAATCTGGAACCAAACAAAAGGAGGCCATTTCAAAGGCAAAGGGTAAAATGCCTTGTGTTAATCTGGAAAAAGAATTCGAAAAGGTTAATATTAAGTCAGGGTCAAACAAAGTCAAATCAGAACCTAAAAAGACTATTAATGCTAATCTTTCACATGTTTCAAGTCAAAAACCAGTTAACCAAAAGGAAAAGGATGTTAAACATGTTAAAACAATTAATTTTGTTAAACAAGGGAAAACATCAAAAGAACCAGAGTCAAAACCTAACCTAAGTGATGTTACTAGAGTGTCACACACATCTCCACAAAAAAAGTTTAATCATAAAGTTGATAGCAGGTCATGCTACAACTGTGGAGAGTGTGGACACATTGCTTCCTTTTGTCCTTACTATCAGACATCTAGGAAGAAGATTGAACTTCAGGACTCAAAGGCTAGGTCTTCTAAGAGGAGTTCTCTAACTCCACCTAGAAGAACTAGTGAACCTAAAGTTCAACCCATTAGCCCGTCGACTGTTTATCACAAACAGGCCTTACACAAATCTGGCTTATGGAAAGAGAAGTCATCCTCTGTGTCTGATAATGATGACAAGAAAGAACCTGAGCTACCCTCACCCTCTAAGGGTCAATGGGTTGAATTCATGATATGTGATTCCTCTGGGAAACCCAAGCCAGTAAAGGCTTGGGTTCCTAACCTAAACTAATCTTTTACATTGTATGTGCAGGGTGTTCGCTACAGTGCTGAAACCAACACGTGGATTGTAGACAGCGGAGCATCCAGGCACATGACAGGAAACAGGGCTCTCTTATCAAACGTCAAGCAAATAAAAGGAGGGCATGTTTCGTTTGCTGGAAACAAGGGAGGCTATATCACAGCTCAGGGAGAAGTTGGGAATCAGAAAGTTAAGTTTGATAAGGTGAACTATGTTCAACAACTTCAAAAAAACTTACTTTCTGTTTCCCAAATCTGTGATAAGGGATTTAAAGTCATATTCGACAACAAGAAGTGTTACGTGCTAAAGAAAGACTACGTGATTCCGGAGGACCAAGTTCTGATAACTGCTTCGAGATATAAAGACCTTTATGTTTTGGATCTCTCAACAGCTTCTACCACGGATCATGAGGTTCAGTGCTTTCTCTCAAAAGCAACTGAGAAGGACTCCATCTCTTGGCATAGGAGAATGGGACACATCAATCAACGGAAGATGAATCACTTGATCCAGAAGGATCTCGTGAGAGGAGTCAACGTCAAGAATTTCCAACTTCCTGATTTTTGTGTAGCTTGCAAGAAAGGCAAACAGACGAAGAAGTCTCATAAGGAAAAGAAAGTTCATTCAATAGAACTTCCTCTTGAACTTCTTCACATGGATCTGTTTGGTCCAGTAAGTACAAAGAGCATTGCAGGCGACTTGTACCGTTTTGTGGTTACTGATACTCAAGATTCTCTTGGGTAATGTTTCTGAAATCCAAATTAGAAACATTTGAGTCATTCAAGGAGTTAGTAACCACACTAGAATCTCTCTACAAGCTGAAGGTGAGACAAGTATGCTCAGACAACGGGACGAAATTCAAGAATCAGTGGATGGAGGCTTACTGCAAGGAAAAGGGAATTGTGCATCAATTCACTTCTGCCTACACGCCTCAGATGAATGGTGTTGCTGAGAGAAAGAACAGAAGCTTGATAGAGACAGCACGGACAATGCTGGCAGACTCAAAACTGCCTATTCAATTCTGGAATGAGGCAGTAGCTAATGCATGTTATACACTGAATCGAGTTCCGATGGTCAAGCGCCACGGAAAGACATGTTACGAGCTACTACAACGACGTAAACCTAATCTGGAGTATCTCGAACCATTTGGCGCGCCGTGCACACTTCTGAAGAAGACTCAAGAAGGTAAATTCAGCGAGAAGGCTGATGAAGGGATCTTCCTAGGATACAACATACCGAACAAGAGAGTTTATAACAACTCAACGGGTTTAGTAGAAGTGTGGTGTAATGTTGATGTTCAGAGATATACCACACCACCTACTGGCAAAGGACCCGCCTACTTTTTCGACTATGATGGATTCTTCAAGTCCTTCAACATCCCTATCTCTCCTTCGGATGATGAGTTAGCTACTCGGATGATGTATGATATCTTGAATACACCATCTCTTGACTCAACATCATCTACTTCACAGGGAGAGTCATCTACTCAGTCATGGGGAGTAGTCGACGACAGTGACTCCTCCTCTGAAGATAAAGCTGAAGAAGATGTTTAGAACAGTCAGGAGGAACAGGTTCCAATACCTGCAAGTCCACAAGCATCAAATGGTGATGCTCCTTCGACTTCGGAACCTCAAACTCCAACTACCTCATATGCAGAACCAAATGTTCATAATCTTAGCTCTGAGGTAGCTGTTCCTACTTCTCCAGGATCACGTCTAAACGTCTATCATCCCTTAGACAATGTTATTGGGGATGTCAGATCAGGAGTACAAACCCGAAATCAGCTATACTCAGCTGATTATGCCTCTGTTATGGAAAAGGGATATATTCATGATGGTGCTTATCGGTGTTTTGTCTCGCAGTTTGAGCCAAAATACGTCAGTGATGCACTAAATGATGAGGCGTGGGTGAGTGCCATGCAAGAAGAACTTCTTCAGTTCAAGAAGTTAGGTGTATGGACTCTGGTAGATAGACCTAAAGGTGCTAAGGTCATTGGCACCAAATGGGTCTTGAAATGCAAGAAGGATGACCAAGGGGTCATTATCAGGAACAAGGCTCGACTGGTGGTTCAGGGATTTCGCCAAGTCGAGGGGATTGACTACAATGAAGTGTTTGCACCCGTGGCAAGGATGGAAGCCATCCGTATCTTCCTTGCCTATGCATCGTACATGAAGATTAAAGTCTACCAATTAGATGTGAAGAGTGCATTCCTTCATGGGGAAATCAGAGAAACAGTCTATGTCAGTCAACCCGAGGGATTTGAAGATCCTTATCATCGGGACAGAGTTTACAAACTCGACAAGGCTTTATACGGGCTTCATCAAGCTCCAAGAGCCTGGTATGAGAAACTCTCGACTCATCTTGTGAAACACGGCTTTCGCAGGGGAGTCATTGACTGCACGCTGTTCATCAAAGAAAAAGATGGAGACCTACTGCTCGTACAGATCTATGTCGATGACATAATCTTCGGTTCAAAGAACGAAGAATTATGCAAAGAGTTTGAAGCAGTTATGAAGAAAGAGTTTGAGATGAGTGCTATGGGGGAGATGAAATTCTTTCTCGGGTTACAGGTGGATCAGACACCAAATGGGATCTTTCTACATCAGACCAAGTATGTGGGAGACATTCTCAGTCGGTTTGACATGGAGAATGCTTCTGCTGCTGGGACTCCACTTGCTACTAATCATGATATAGCACCTGACGAAAATGGAGATCTGGTAGATGCCACAATGTACCGAGGAATGATTGGATCCCTCATGTATCTCACAGCCTCAAGACCTGATATCATGTATGCTACATGTTTATGTTCTAGATATCAGGCTAAGCCTAAGGTCAACCATCTGATCGGGGTCAAGAGGATATTTCGTTATCTGAAGGGTACACCCACACTTGGGTTGTGGTATCCTCATGATGATGACTTTGAGCTCACGGCGTATAGTGACTCGGATTACGGGGGCTGCAAGATGAACTACAAGTCTACATCAGCAGGGTGTCAATTCTTTGGGAGGAGATTAGTTACCTGGCAGTGTAAGAAGCAGACATCGGTTGCATTGTCAACCTGTGAAGCCGAATACGTTGCTGCTGCAAGTTGCTGTTCACAAATCATCTGGATTCAACAGCAAATGCGGGATTACGGTTTAAAGTTTCTTCTACTCCTATTTTTGTTGATAACTCTGCTGCAATTGCAGTAACTAAAAATCCGGTCCAACATCCAAAGACCAAACATATCGGTATTAAATACCATTTCATAAGAGACTGTTTTGAAAAGAACTTAATTGATGTGGTAAAAATTAATACTGATTTTCAACGCGCTGACCTCTATACTAAAGCCTTTGATAAACCACGTTTTCAATATTTGTTAGAGGTCAACGGCGTTAAAAAGAAAAGTGATGTTATTCCTGATGATGATCATGTGTAGTCCGATGCAGTTTAGTTAATTTTTCTTTTATTTTATTTTCTTTATTTAGTTTAGTTTGTTTAAATTAAACTCATGTTATTTAGCTGTTTATTAAAATCCTAAAATAATTAAACCAGTTATGATTTTAGTATTTTAGGGGGAGAATAAGTCAGCCAGTAACATTAAAATAAAAAAAAAAAACGAGGAGAAGGAGTGGATAGCTGATATAAGGTAGATCGTATCTGTGATACCGATTCAAACCCTTTGGAAATGATAGTACACAGGAACAAATCAAGAGGGACTTTAAAATTTAATTTAGAAAAGATGCAAAATTCAAAGTATAAGTCTGTGTAGTCTAAGCAATATAAAAGGAAAGATGATAGAAAAACTGGTAACTACTAAGGTAACACAAAGAAAGTAGACCTAGAGGTTGCTAGACCACAAATGATATGTCGGTAGATTCAACACAATAGATGATTAGACCTGACTGGTGATCTCAAGATCAAACTAAGTTGTTCAACTGACTGTGGGCTCCCATCTTGTCACTGGTTAACACAATCAACAATATTCCAATAAGGGGTAATGAGCATGTAAACGCCACAAATGTGTGCGGATGACCATAAATAGAGCAAAGCACGAAAAAAATGAAAGACAAATGCTATCAAGCTAATGACTTATGTTGTTGGTGCATTGTGCAAAATAAAATTAAGCTGCTCTAACAAGAAGATAGGTTGTGTGCCTCTCTGCTGTGCGATGGCACTGACCTGAGGATAAGCATAACCTAGATATTCTAGAATTCATTGTTGTTTGCCGCCTCTCTGCTGTGCGATGGCACTGACCTGAGGATTGGCTTCTCTTTGAAAGCTCTAAGAATAGTCTCTTCTTGTAAAAATACCCGTAGACCGCTCAAAAGCTCCTGAGGAATGTTGATTACCATATAAGTGTGGGATCCACAAATGTTAGTTGAAATAATTAAACCTAAAACTATCACCAGTTTGTGTCTAAAGTCTGTGTATGGATTTAAGAGGACAAATATACTGACAATCATTGTGGCTGCAATTCTTGAAAGTTCAAATCAATGTGGTAATCTAATAGTTCCAGTATGATTTCCTAAATTGCTAACGACTCTAGATGAAAACCAAGAATTGAGCACCAAAAGGTTTTGATAACAAGTCCCAAATGATTTGACTTGCCTGTATGATTCCAAAATTGAATTGGTCCAGGTGTGGTCAATCTAAGTTGAAGCTGCCTATTCCGAAACCAAATCCAGTAGATTTCTATCTTAGGATTTATCTCTCACAAAAAGCCAAAAACAAGTTTAATTTTTGTACTTTAGTTTAATTTTCTAATTTATTTAGTCATTTTAGTTTGTTTGTTTGTCGGACTACATCATGAAAATCAGTATGGGATCAACTCACTAAAAGGGTCATGTCTGAGATGACCACATGTGTTTTCAAAGTTTAAAAGGGTCACGTCTGAGGTGACTAAATTGTTTAAAAGGATCACGTCTGAGGTGATCAAAAAGTTTTCAAGTTAAAATGATCATGTCTGAGATGATCAAATGCTCATAATGTTAATTTCAAAAGTTAAAAGGGCTTTAAATGTAAAATGGTCAAAATGGCAGAAAATTTCATAAGTATAACCCATTCGCACGATTGGACCATAAGTATGGACCAACCATGTGAATGGGTCCCATTCGCACGACTGGACATGAGATTGAGCCATTCACCCGAATGGCTTATCAGACTGATCCATTCAACCGAATGAGAGGGTGCGAATGAGTCAGTCGACCGACTGAGACTCAGTCGGTCAACTGAAGATGCGAATGAAAGGGTACGAATGAGTCAGTCGACCGACTGAACCTCAGTCGGCCAACTGAATGCGACTGACTAGGCCAATCGCACGACTGAGCTTCAGTCGCCGAATGAACTGAACGAATGAGGCCAGTCGGCCGATTGAACTCACTTCAGTATTTAAAGGGCCACAGTCGATCGCATTCACTCATCACCCTCAATCGCTCCTAAATCGCACCTCGTACCGTTACTCTGCCAAAATTTCTCTAGACCTTGTTTTCACATTTCTATTGATCTTCTGACGTGCGTCGACGTTTATACAGGTAGATTGCAGTGAAATCTCACCGAAATCTGAAGAAAGGAAACCCTAATTTGTGATATTCGAAGTGAAAAAAAGAAACGGACTGTAATGACCTAATAACCAACATAAACTAAGCAAAATGTTAAAATTAAGTTTAATAGGTTATTAGTGACAAGATGGCGAGTCTATTGAACCGTAACCCATGTTAAATCACTTGTTTTGGTCAAGATTCGAACACAGGCGACTGACAGTAGGACAGCGACTGGTCGTCCGGATGAACTCCAATCGCACGATTGAATCTTGCGATTGGGTCAATCGGGCGAATGCACCATGCGAATGAATCAGTCGGCCGACTGAACCAATCGCGACTCAGTCAACAGATTGAACTCAGTCGCAGTCTCAGTCACGAATGAACTCAGTCGCATGTCTCATTCACCCGAATGAGCTCAGTCGCATGAAAGGACAACCGACTGACTTCAGTCGCATGATTCATTCGCACGAATGAATCAGAATGAATTCAAAACTAACACTTAGAACTGAATTTTGATGTATTATTTACTAATGGTTCTGTGTCTTGTGTTTCAGGAAAATGGCTGATAGATGGTCCATTAACCCAAAGCACAAATATGTGCTCATTTGGACCATACGACTCGGAATGGGGCCGAGTTTACAGAGATTATTGCGTTCCTTCGACGTTCTCGGATACATAAGGCCATTTCTACACCGTGTACGCCTTACAGGTCGTTACATCAGGCATTCTGGGAGAATGCCTCCGTTGATCGTTCTCGTGAGCCTTACAGTATACGGAGCTCCATTCATGGTCATGATATTGAGATTACAGCAGCTGACATCCAGAGAGTTCTTGATTTTGGGGACGATACTGATCACCCACCAGACTACATCCACTTACAGTTAGAGGCTGCTTTCTCAGGATTAAGTACGCTGGGGACATAAACTCAGGTGTGCTCAACAAGAGCAACCTGTGTCCCCAGTACAAGTACTTGGCGCATGTGATCCTGAAGTGTATTGCTTCCAGGAGGGGTGGGTTCGATGACCTATCAGACCAGATTCAGAATGCCTACGTGGCACTGGTGCTGAACCACCCCTTCAGCTTCTCGAGCATGATTTTTCATATCTGGTGGAGAATCTGGAGGCCAAGGGGAAGGAGGGTTTTTGTATGTACCCCAGGTTTCTGCAGCTGATCTTCAACGAGAAGCTGCCATTACTTCCCAAGGAGAGCCATGATGCGGTTGCCTTGGAGATTATGGATGACACGACTTTGGGTCGTATGAGAGTGTATAGGGGCAAGCAGGTAAAGCCCCAAGTGAAGAGGTTGATCGGCCATCTGGCCAATGAGAGATATGTGGCGCCAGGGAGACGCAAGTGGCGTCATGATGACAGTGATTCAGACGACGGAGGCTATTGCTCCCAGAGCATGATTCCGATGATGACGACAGTGGGGATGCTGGGGATGATATGCCTACTCCACCGAGGGGCACAGCTTCAGATGTTATACCTCCAGTATCTGCCCCAGCTGGTGACATAGCTGAGTCTGCTGGTTTCCATCAGGACTTTATTCCTGGTGAGGAGGAAGAGGAGTGTCGGAGAGAGCCCTTAACGAGGACTGTGGGAAGCAAGGTTGTTCCCACAGAGTATGGACTCCGGGCGGTTGGTGAACGGCCCAGGGATTCAGGAGAGTCTACTGCAGATCCTAGTTATGCCCCTGAGTCAGCTAGCCGTGTTCTAGGGGAAGCATCCACCTACACTGGATCTAGGAGGAAAAGGATGGCTCAGCCCCACGGCCAGAAGAAGAAGAAGAGAAAACTAACCTTTGTCAGCACCACAGCCACTACATCTACCACCACCACTACCACCCAGACAGCCACACCATCCACCACCACAGCCACCACAGCTACCATTACCACCACCACACCTCCCACCACTGTACATATGCCAACCACCACCATATCTTTCACTCCTACATCACCACCACTACCTCACAGACCCAGCCCCATCTTCACCACAGCCACCACTACCACCACTAGCCACCAAGCAGGACCCTCTTCATAGCCCTCACATACATATGGATCACCTCTACCTCCAATTAGGGTAGAGGAACAGATTTCCACGCTAAACCAGATGGTGATGTGCTTGTTAGCTGCGGATGAGGAGAAGACGGCTCAGATCCGCCAGCTGGCTGATCTTACTGCTACACAGTCTCAGCAGATCTCAGAGCAGGCTCGATTGGTTGAGGAGCAGGCCCAACAAATGGCTGCTCAAAGCCATGAGATCGCCCAACTCCAGGAGCACAATGTTACATCTACTAAGAGGATTGAGGAGTTGGAGGAGGCTAAGAAGACAATCATGCTAAAGCTGGGATCTAAGGATGAGCCCCTGAAGATTAAAGAGGGAGACGGAGATGATGGTGATGATGATGATGAGGATGACGATGAGGATGATGAAGATGAGACTAAGGAGGATGAGGGGACTGAAGAAGAGAGGACAGAGGAGAAGGATGAGGATGATGATGCAGAAGGAGGAGATGCAGCTGCATCGGCCTCTGCTCAAGGTCAGGAAAGAAGATCCAAGAATAGACAAGACCAACAAGCTTCCTCCTCTGCTCCACCAAGTGATGACCCAGTGATCCAGGACAAAAGTAAAGGTTAGATGTCTATGTATTAGATTACTTTTGTATTTGAATCATGTATTTAAACCTATGTATTCAATGTTTATATTAAGTTTAATGCAATTATGTTTTGATTAATTACTAATAGTTGATGTGTTGCATGTTTAAATCAAACAGATCCAAACTACCAAAGGGATGAGTTCGATGTTGCTCCCCTTCAGCAGGTCAAGACTAAGTTGACTATGATTCTTGATCTGCAAGGGATCGTAAGGAGGTCGGTGAGGTATACCCCTGAAGAAGGGGAAATAATTCACGATCTATCAAACGAGCAACTAGCAGAGATCTTCAAGTTAAATCCAGATGAGATTGTAAAGGATGCTTCGACGTGCGACTCGACCAGTGACGAAGAGCTCAATGACGTTGATGAAATAGAGATAGAAGATGTCACTGCCGAGCACTACCCTCAGTATGCTGACAATGAGGTAAATGTGGTCCCCAATCTGGGTGAATCCCTTGTTAGCGATACGTTTGAGGTGTTAGACAAAATGGAGCAGGAGTCAGAGAAAACAGAGGGAACGGACCAAGCCTCAAATGATGATGTTGATATCCGAAAGGCTGAGTGGGCTGCTTGTTTTGAAGAAGTTAGAGCCCAACGCACTGCACCTAAACATGATGCCTACACCAAACTCTACAGAGTCAAGAAACATCATAAGGTGTCGGGCAGGATCATAGCGTGGGCGTATTTTGAGGACCTTAACGTATATGTAGTTAAGAGGGAGAAGGGCATAGAGTACTTCAGATTCCCACATGATCTGAAGACTCTACCAGGTTTTGAGCTCAACCAGCTGGCCAAACTGAAGCTGTTATATGATGACCCGAGAAAGATGTCAGGCTGGTTTGAGGCTGCCCTAAGGAAGGAGTACCACACCAGGTGGGTTAACTTCAGACCCCAACAGCCTACAAGGTATATCAGAAGGTCTGAAGTTGATGCCATTACTGGAAAGCCAAAGATAGTATTGAAGTGGAGTCCTCCGCGCACGATGTCAAGAATCCCGCTCAGGGAAATGCCACAGGACTTCACTCCACACTTTAAGTGGTGGTACTACGATTGGAGGACAGAAGAAGCGGTCATAGTCCTAAACAAAGAGGGACAAATGGATACTATCAGGGTATTCGACCCAATGTGGCTTACCAACTTGTCAGCTAATGATGTTTACACTCTATACAAGTGGCCACTGTTCTATGATACGCAGGATATAGTACAAGCCCTCCAGTTCCAGAACGTCATAAGACTCCGTTTTGCATTTGAGATTCATGCAGGAGTCACAAAAGAGGATAAGTACAAGAAATATGAGGACGTAATGAAGAAAACAAGACATTAGAGGGATCTAGGTCCAAGGGGGAGTTTGTTGATACATGTATGTCCCTAGATCATGATATGAATGTAATAGATCTTGTTTATCTGATTCTGATGTAATGTTTGGATTATTAATGAAATGATATTGATTGTTTGTGATTTCTAATGTTTAATATTTCATTAATGAGTCGATGTTGAATTGGTTAATTAGGTTTGTGGTTGTTTGAATGGTTACACATAATGTTATATTAATTAATACATTCAAACTTAACACAATGAAGTTCTCATGCGAATGGTCCATGCGAATGGACCATACGCATGAATAACTTAATACGAATGACTCAGTCGCACGACTGAACCAGGTGACAGGATCAGTCATATGATTGTAACATAAGATTGGCTCAGTCGCACGACTGAACACTCAGTCGTGCGGATGAATCAACCGCATGGTTCAATCGCACGACTGAACCATACTTATGGTTTCGTCGCACGAATGAACAATACTAACCTATAAATACAACCCAATTCGTGGAAAAAACGTAAGCATTCATTCTATTTCGACTGCAGACGTACCCTAGCCGTCCAGAAGCCTCCCAATTCGTTCTCCAAGTTCATAGAACGCATTAGATCGATTCCCAATCGATTCTTAACGTTAGATTCAGTACTTTATTGATTCTTCGTGCGTTCTCACTGATTGGATCGCCAATCAAATAGGATTCCGCACTATTTGATCTGGTTTACACGTTAATCATTCGGTATTTCGTTCAAAGACCAGGTCCTAACATCACGAATCGCATGAATTCGTGTCTCGATATGCTTGGTTCGGGAATGATGAATAGGATTTTTTGCAATCCCAATGGCTTCTTCATTGTCACAAATTAAAGGTGTATGGAGAAAATTGATTCCATAATCAATCATTTGGTGTTGAATCCAGAGAACTTGAGAACAACAGCTTGAGGCAGCAATATATTCGGCTTCCCATGTAGAAAGAGAAACAGTGGTTTGTTTCTTGCTCTGCCAAGACACCAAACAATTTCCCAAATATTAACACCCTCCAGACACAGATTTTCTGTTTAACCTGCAACCATTGGAATCACTATCAGAATAAGCATGTAAATCAAAATTCCCTCCATATGGATACCATAGCTCTAAACGAGATGATCCTTTGAGATAACGAAATATTCTTTTGACAGCTTTCTCATGAGATTCTTTTGGGGCCGACTGATATCGAGCACAGTAGCCAACAGCAAAAGTGATATCAAGATGGCTTGCAGTAAGATACATGAGAGAGCCAATCATAGATCTAAAAAGATGAGGATCAACTGGTTTTCCATTTTCATCTGGAATAAGACAAGTCTGAGCAATAAATGGAGTCATCTCAGGAGAAGCATCATCCATTTTAAATTTCTTTAAAATATCCTTAATATACTTCTCCTGATGAATAAGAATTCCTTCTTTCTGTTGTTCAACTTGTAATCCAAGGAAGAAACACATTTCTCCCATCATTTCAAACCATTGACTCATTACCTCCTCAAACTCTCTACATAATTGAGAATCGGTAGATCCAAAAATAATATCATCAACGTAAACTTGGACAAATAACATTTCACCATTCACTTCCCTTTTGAAGAGAGTCATATCAATGGTACCACGAGAGAAACCATTGCTTAGAAGATACTGTGTAAGGGTCTCATACCAGATCCTGGGTGCTTGATGAAGACCATACAGAGATTTGTCAACCTTAAACACTTTATCAGGAAAATCAGGATCCTCAAAACCTGGTGGTTGACACACATATATCTCCCCATCAATGTCTCCGTAGAGAAAAACACACTTCACATCCATCTGATAGACTTTAAATTGTTTATGAGCAGCATGAGCGAGAAATATTCTGATTGCTTCAAGACGAGCAACTGGAGCAAAGACTTCTGTATAATCAATCCCTTCTTCTTGAGCAAAGCCTTGCACAACAAGTCTAGACTTGTTACGCACCACTACACCTCAATCCTCCGGTTTGTTCTTAAACACCCATTTTGTACCGATTGGACATTTGTTAGGAGGTAAGTCAACCAAGGTCCAAACTTTAAGCTTTCTGAACTGTTGAAGTTCCAATTGCATGGACTCCACCCAACAAGGATCCTATAGAGCTGCATGAACGTTTTTCGGGACAGTTTGAGAAATGAAGCATGAAAAAGACAAATATTAATTATACCAGATTGACTTCACGTTCGAACACCATCAGAGATAGATCCAATCACGTTATCAAGAGGATGGTCTTTCAAGGTTTTGTAATCGCTGGCTGAAGGAAAGATGTTTGGAGAAATGTCACCCATAGTCGGTGAAAGATTAGATGAAGGTGAATTGATGATAGGTGTTGGATCAGGTAGAGGAGAAGATGTATGAGATAAAGAATCAGATGTTGGTGCCGGATCATTCATTGGAGACGAGGAACTAACATCAGTTGAAACAGCATCATTTACTAATGAGTTGGAAGGAACAGACGATGGAGATGATGAAATAATATTCGTTTGAGCATTTGAATGAACGTATCATCATCGAAAACTGGCAAATTGAACGAATTAAACACGGTATCAGAGTCAAAGAACCATGCTGGTTCAGATCTAACTTCAGAAGAGTTAGATTCATGCCAATCAACATAGAACGACTCTTGAACGATACATGTTCTTTTGTTATAAACCCGATATGCCTTTTGAGAAGAAGAATAACCAACAAAGTAACACTCATCAGAAACAGCACCAAACTTTGTCTTTTGAGATTGAGTATTCAGAAGAGTGCAAGAGCAACCAAATGGCCGAAAGAAATCAATTAGAGGCTTTCTCTTATGAAAGAGTTCATAAGGAGTCTTCATTTTATCTTTCACAATCAACACCCGGTTTAGAACATATGAAGCACAGATTACAGCTTCAGCCCAGAAGATAATGGATAATGAAGATTCTATCAGCATTGTACGAGCAGCTTCAATGAGAGTGCGATTCTTTCGTTCTGCAATACCATTCGGCTGAGGAGTTCTCGCAGCACTAAATTGTCTCAAAATCCCCTTTTGAGCACAAAATGAATCGAGAATCTGATTTTTGAGTTCAGTGCCGTTGTCACTTCTCAGTCCCATAACTTTTCACTTGCTAATTGTTTTGATAGAAAGAATTAATCTCTGCAATTCCTCTGCAACCTCGCCTTTGTGTGCAAGAAACCTCACCCATGAATATCTTGAGAAATCATCTGTAACAACAAGACAAAATGATTTTTTAGCAATAGATTTAACACTAATTGGGCCAAACAAATCAGTATGTAACAACTCGAGAGGACAAGATATGCTATTTAGAAGTTTGGGCTTATGAGGTTGCTTATGTTGTTTGCCCTTGGCACAAGCCATACATTTTTCATTAACAGAAAAATCTTTTGAAGGAAGTCCTCTAACAAGATTGTTCTTTACTAATTTGTTAATTATCTTAAAATTAACATGGCCTAATCGACGATGCCATAAGAGAGACTCAGAAGTTGATGCTTTTGAAAGAAGACAAGTTGCAGTAGCCTTTGATTCGCTTGAGTTCATATCAAGAAGATACGTATCATGCTTTCTTGGAGCACGCATGAGAATCAAATCGTCTGAAATTACAATCTCTAATTTTAAAAATAGACATTCATCATATTTAAACAGAACAGGAATGTCTTTATCGTAGATTTGAGAAACACTCAGAAGATTAAAAGCCAATTCGGGAACATAGTTGACTTTTTCCAAAGTTAGAGAACCATTGGTAACTTCTCCTTGTCCAATCATTTTTCCACCCTTTTTGTTACCAGCAAAAGCAACATATCCTCCATCTATAATCTGATAATTGGTCAACAAGTCTTTTAACCCATTCATATGTTTGGAACACCCGCTATCAACATGCCATAAACTGTTTACAATCTTTGACGAGGACTCCTAAAAAGAATTAACAAATCAATTAGCCAGGAGTAATAGGAACCCAAGATTGAACAACTTTGCTTTTTGAAGAAGTAGATTTTTTACAGAAGAAATTATTAACCAATTTTGTCAATTTATTTCCAAAACAGTTCCTATTAGAGGATCCTTGAATCAAAAAAGGACAATTCTTGACAAGATGATCCTCTTGACCACACCTGAAACAATGAGGTTTGAATCTAGGTCTGTGATGTGATGGGGTAAAAATAGGATCAATAATAATCTCCTCATCACATTCAGACAAACTAGAATCAATATCACTGAATGTCACATACAACCCATGAGTTTGATGTTTATTTGAACAAGAATTATTATTTACAAAATTAGAAGAAGATTCATCTGACATATCAGTAAAACTAGTTCCACTGGTACTGGTGTCAGACGAAGAAGAAATACGTTCATCAGATGAAGTCATATTTAATGGAGTGAAAGATGGAATAGGATGAGAAAAGAACTTTTCGAACCAATTAGTTTTAATTTGCTCAGTTGGTTTTGGAGAAAGATCAATGCATTACAATCATTATGAGAACAAAAATCATCACTACCATGATCTGAATTACAAGATGGAATAAAACTATCATGAGAACATGAGACATCAGAGTCTGTTACAGTCGAACTAGAAACAAAAACAGAATTTAAACTAGACTTATGATCTAAAACAGACTGCTGATTATCAGGTGTACTAGTACTAGTGCATCCAAGCCCACTAGTTGGTCCATAGTCGTAGTCTTCACGAATGTACTTAGAGTTAATCCCCTCTAAACCTGCAGACATACTGTCAGTATCTGTTTTGATTAAATCATTAGAAGGATGAGAAACAGGCATAGGAGAATAACAGTATGTACAGGTGGAGGATAAACCTTTACATTTTCATAACCCAAACCCGTTTTAATTCTAGCTCCCCGTTGAGATTTACAAAGATCATCATGTTTCATTCCTGATATAGTCCATTTATCTAACTTTGACTAAAGTTTGCTTGCTTCAAATTCAGCAAGAGCAACCCTTTCAGTAAAAGTATTAATCTCGACATTCCTTTCCAAAACGATTCGTTTTAAATGATCATTTTCTTTTAAAGCCTCATTTAATTTAACAAAATATATTGATTCATTGATTTTAAGTTCATCATTAATTCTCTTTAAATCCTTTTCATTATCAATTAATAAACGGTTAGCCTTATAAATCCCAAATAATCTAATTTTACAAGCAAGTGAGCACATATCCTGTATTACCTCATATGAAAGTCCCATTACCATCCTTTCAGCAGCTAAGGCTTTGTCACACAGGCATACTGGAGTACTTGACTTCTTTTCCTCAACAGTAGCAGCATCATCATCATTATCCTTTCTTATCCCAGCTCTTGAACTTCTTTTCTCACTTAAACCTGCAGTTTCGTCTTCCCCAATTCCATCATCTTTTTCTTCTTTCCTATTTACATATGACACATTTTCTCTTTTGAATTCCTTGAACAGCTCAAATCCATCTTTACCATCTACCTCTTCATTACTTTCCACAAACTCAGCAACTAACGCATGATTGATCTCAGTTCTTGTTTCCTCAACCTCGGCACTCCAGTCAAAGTTCGAAATCAAGGCAGACTCCTTTTTCAGATTCACATCTTCCTTTTCTTTCTCTGTTGTCAGTCTTGGTACTCCAGAATTACTAGGATCTGTGACAATTGGTAATGGACATTCACGTTTGAAATGTCCCAATTCTTTACAATTAAAGCATCTCAATTTCGACTTATCAAATCCCAGTTTTGAAGTAGATGTTTGACCACCAAAGTTCTTTCGTCCAGTTCTTTCCATAAATCTCCGAGCTCTCAAAGTTAACATCGCCATCTGCCATTGAATATCAGTTTCTTCAAGATCATCAGGATCAACCTGGTACATGTCCTCCATAGTCATTCCCTTTCCTTTCAGTTCTCCAGCAACAAGTGCTTCATAGCTCTGAACGAACATTCCAAAAAGAGCCATTGTTTCTGATGGAATTGGAGTTTCAACATTGGCCTTAGAATTACCCAAATCTCTTCCAACATGACTGTTCCCACTCGAGAAAGTACTTGTATTGCTCCCTCCTTGAATTGGATTTTGTATTTGAGAGTTTGCAGCGGATGACAATAAAGCAGTATTTTGAGAAAAACTGGATGTGGGCATCATAGTCTGGTTAAATTCCCGTCTTTTCATGTCCAACTCAAAGGATTTCAACTTATTGATGATATCCATCAGCTTGTAATCTGTGAACCCTCTCTCTTGTTTAAGCATTCTCACCTGAAGACTCCACTGGGGTGGAAGAGAATCGAGAAGCCTGTTAACTTGTTCACTATTGGAGAGCCTTTCATCATATTTCTTTAAGGTGCTTGAGACAGTTAAGAAACGGTTTGTGAGATCTGTCAGACTCTCATTCTTGTATTCCACAAATGAATTGAATTTCTTTTCAGCCTGAATACTCTTATCCTTTACCAAATCTGCATTACCATCATAAAATTCACATAAAGCATCGTAAAGAGATTTAGCATTTTTATGCTCTGCAAAACGGTTGTAGATGTCTGGTGCTAAACAAAGAGTTAGAGCACCAAAAGCCTTTTGATCACGATCAATCAATTTCAGATCTCTTTCAGCATAGGAAGATGGGTCCTTGTTTTGAGAGACAACATCACCAACAGTAACCGTTGGTATGTGAGGACCAGAAGTAATCGATTCCCATTGGTTATGATGAGTGTAGAAGAAGAAAGCTTTGAGACATCTCTTCCAATCTTCAAAATTATCTCCATTAATGAGTCTTGGAGGCCTATTAGGAGCAACACTTTCAAGATCAGCAAGTGTGAGAGTAGTTAACTTCGACATTGTAGTTTCGGCAGAGAAGATGATAATTTCGCTGACACTTTCGCAGAAAAAGATGACTTTGATGACAGTTTCGCTGAAGAATTACTTTCGCTAACAATTTCGCTGAGGAAGCTAATTTCGCTAGCAATTTCAGCAGCACTTTCGCTAATCCAAAGACACCACTGGCTTAGTTTCGCTGATAACTTCGCACGAAACAAGCTTGAACTTTCGTTCAAAAACAAATTCAGCAGCAATTTCGCTTGTTGATCGTTCACAAACTCTGATGAACTTTCGTTCAAGAGATTAGTTTCGCAGAACCACTAGAAAACAACTTCTGATGCAGAATAGCCCATAGTTTCGCTGAAAGAAGATGGCAATTTCGCTGGAAGAACAGTAAATTCGCTGATCGATCTCAAAACCCTTTTTCAACTCAAAATCAATCTGAGATCATCCAATACTCAATGAATTTGAGATCTGATGATTATAGGATCTTCCTCAAACGAAAACTAGCATAATTCAATCAATTTCCATGTCAAAAACACCGTATAATTCAATGAAAATTGATTGAGACTAGATATTGAACAAAAACCACAAAAACTCAACAAATCAAGAGCACTAAGGCTCTGATACCATATTGTTGGTCCATGTGATCGAAAAAATAGTGCAAATGATGTGATGAATTGCTCAATATCTAACAAGCATGCTAAACAATGACAATAGAGTAGATTGAATACAATTCTAACTCATACTTGATAACAAAAAGAACAATGACAATCAATAACATAAAGCACAATGATATTTCTGTGTAATAACTGCTTGGAATAGGTAACTTGCAACAATGATCCACGATTAGGGTTTTGCAAGCTTACCTTACAATGAAAATTAACAAAAGTATATATAGCAGTCGTAGTTTCGCAGACAGTTTCGCTGCCAGCGAAACTGTCATGCCGAAACTACAGTTTCGCCCGGCAGAACATAAGTTCGCCAGGTAAACTAGAACAGCAAACTGTGAGCGAATTTACAGATTCGCTCACAGTTTCGCTGGACTGCTAAAAACACACAAATCTAAGAACATACAAAAGGAAACTAACAAAAGTCCTACTACAAGTAAAGTAAACAATCTATACTAAGGTGAGTCCAACCTATACATGATCTTCAAAAGGGCGCATCAACTCTCCTACTACTAACAGGCAGTTTCTCACAGAAAGCAGCAGAAATAAAACTTTTACTGGCACCAAAATCAAACAACACAGAGGCTAAAGTTTGGTTTACTAGAAACATACCTGACACAACATCAGGGTCCGTCCTAACCTCCTCCTACGTCATCGTAAACGCTCTAGCACTCGCCCTCTGTCCTTCTCCCCCAGCCTTCTTCACTCCCGAACCTTCAGCCCTCGGCTTCTTGCAGTCCCTAATCATATGACCACTTTCCCCATAGTTAAAACATCTGGTTGTACGACAATCCCTTGCTATATGACCAGGCTTCTCACAGTTGAAGCAGATGTTTGATCCCCATTTGCATTCTCCCGAATGCTCCTTCCCGCATTTGCCGCACCTCTTTGATCCTACACCAGGTGTGACCACACGGCGGTCATCCACCCGTGCCTTCTTATCACTCGTCGAGGCACCACCCCGACCAAATCTTTTCCCATTCCAATTCCGGTCGCCACCACCCTTTTTGTTCACCTCGTCCACCACCACCTCTCGCTCGTCATACAACCTTTCTGCCAGATCAACCACCGACCTAAACGTGCTCGATCAGGCAGCGATCATGTGCCTGTGAATATCCGCCTGCAAGCCCTAAATATACCTCTTAATCTTTCGCGACAGAGGCGTCACCTAATCCAGCACCAGTCGTGCCATCTCATTAAACTTCGTAGTGTATTGCTAATGAGTCATTGTTCCCGCTTCTAGCTACAGAAACTCCCTTTCCGCCTTATCCATTTCTCTATGAGGACAGAACTCCTCGATCACCAACTTTTTCAACTCAGACCACCTCATTCTCCCAATTGCCCGACTACCCTCGGCTTGGACAATATTGTCCCACCAACACAGAGCCGAGTCCACAAACGAGTGGGCGGCAAACTTCACCTTCTGGTCTTCCTGACACTCTCTGATATCAAGAACGGCTTCCATCACCCTCACCCACCGGTGAGTAGTAGCAGTAGTGTCGTTACCATCAAAAGTTGGGGGCTTGCATCTCATAAATGCCCAATAATTACAGCCTCGTTCCGCCTCCGGCACAGGCTCTTCTTCCTCTTCTTCATCATCGGAGAGAACTTTTTTGGTCTCTGGCCCCTCCTGTCCTCCCGCAGACCTGTTCCTTTCCTTTCTCTCTCCTTCTCGTACAGCCTTTATCACTTCGGTCACCACAGACGGTAGAATCGTCTGCATGACCTGATGAACCTCCTCTACAACTGACCCTTTCATTGAGGCCCTAAAATTCACACTCTCATCTCCGCCCTCCAGATGAGGGGTCTCGGGTTCTTCAGGAACCAGCTTTTCGACCCTAGGCCTTCCTCTTTTGGGTCGCGGTTCAGCACCACTTCCACCATGACCTCCACCATGCGAAGCTTTAGATGATCTACCACCGACCATCCTCTAACACACTGAAAGATTCAAACACCAACACGGTCATTCAAGGGAACAGCTCAGTTTATGTCAAGTATAGTAAGTCCCTAAATACAGTGGCCAGTTGTGATTAGCCACTTACTTTACTCTTCATACCCCGTGCATTACCTATCCTGACTACATCAGTATCTAAATCTACAAGCAGCACATAAACCACATAACATGCGCACGTAATACCGATTATCATTAAGAAAATACCTGATGGCACGCAGCTACTCAGATTGGCATCCCTTCCCTTTCCGTTCCATTTTCAGTTTAAGTTAAGGTTTATTTTGAAAATTTACCCGTTTCACTTAAACTTTGGCTCTTATACCAACTTGTAAGGCCCCGTTCCCGGGACACTTACAGCTGGTCAATCATCGCACATAAAACATATAATTACATTAACTTTAGTAAACATTGCAGCGGAAACATTAAAATAACTATTTCATTATAAATGCTTTTGCAAGTTAATACAACATTTACAAAACATCAATTGTTCGCATTACAATGCAAAAACATTAAACAAATGAATGCCATCCAAAATGAGCCGAGTAGCTGCCCCACGCCATCCTCAGCAATGCTCACCTGCCAACTGGAAACACATAAAAGTCAGCGTTGCTGAGTGAGTTCTAGTTTTATAATAAAACATACTTTATCTTTTGTTTAAAACCATTCTTTACTTTCTTTCAAATCATACCAGGTTTTAGAACGTGATCACACATCGTACGTACACATAGATAATAGTTGTTATCTTCATCATTGTTCATTTCGGACATTTATTATCTTTCGTTTCCATCTAGGTCCTGTCATGTGCTTAACCCCCTCTAGAGCACCAAGCAATTCATCTAGGGTTAAGTGACAAGGACCCCATACATATGGTCAATCACAAAGATTGAACCCATGTGTGACATCCTTATGGGGTATTTAACCCGCACACAGTTGAGCTGACACCCCTCATTGGGTGTGAACCTCCATACATTCGCTTAATCATATGGATTAAGCCCCAGTGTGCATCCTCATGGGGTAGCTAACCCATACACGGTTGAGCTAACACCCCTCAATGGGTGTGAACCTCCATACATTTGCTTGCAAGCCTTTCTTACTTTCGTTCATTAATTAATGCATGCATTCTTTCATTACGTTCCTCTTTTCATTATCTTCCACTTTACGTTACATAATACTTTTCATTTCATTCATTAAAATTCAACGTAAAGCCCATGGAAAATAATCATACATAACAAGGAACAGGAAAATAAACATACAACACCACCATACAAGGCACCATTATACATACATAACATACCACATACATACCATCATGCATAAGCATCAATCATACATCATACATGTCCCAACATAACATCTATGACCCCAAAAGTCAATCTACATAAACCCCCGGGAATCTCCCAAGTCAAAACTTACATATACCCCTTTCTCCCAAGAATCATATAATAAACTAAGTTCTTCCAGGTGCATGAGCCCTATTTGGGCGTATGGGCACTATTCAGTCGCATGGCAATTCTAGGCGCATGAGGACACTTAGGCGTATGGACACTATGGGCGAATGGACACTTATGCGTATGGAGAGCTTTCATACGCATGAACACTTAGGCGTATGGACCCTCAGTCGCATAGCCTTCAGTCGCATGACATTCAGTCGTGTGACCTTCAGTCGCATGACCATTCGGCCATAGGGCCTTCAGTCGCATAACCTTCAATCGCATGCCTTTCAGGCGCATGAACTTCAGTCGCATGACTTCCATGCGTATGAACCTCATTCGCATGGCACCCATGCGCATGGACCTCAGTCGCATGCCTTTCGGTCGTATGGCCTCCAGTCGCATGCCATTCGGACTCATGGCTCCCAGTCGCATGAGCCCTAGCTGGTGCAGAATGCAGCCCCCCCCCCCCTTCAAACCCTAACTGCAGATTTCAGCCTCCAGCCCTTTCTAACCTGTTCTAAGCTCAAATCAACCATCCTAAACCTTAGAAACACTTACCACAACATCATTCAAGCACAACACAGCTCGCAAACAAACCCACCACCCGAATCACACACACACACACATACATACTTGTTTAACACCCCAGACAACAAAATGGTTTCAGATGTGTTCCAGCCCTAAAATCAGTCAAAAAGGTGTAAAAGAGGGGTCCTAGAACTCACATAAACAACCCTTCGAATAAAGCTTCACACAAACCCGCTAGACTTCGACTTTTGCACTCGATTCTTCAAAAACCCTAGCTTTTTGCTCTTTCTCCCTTTTCTCCCTCTCTAGGATGAATGGAATGAGAATGGGATAGGGGAATGGGCTGTCATTCCCTTTTACCCACTCTTCCAAACCTTTTTCTTCTTTTAGCAAGATTGGTCCCTCAACTTGGACTTTATTTCTTTTCTTTCTTTTTCTTTCTTCTTCTTCTTTCTTTGACTTTTAAAAAATAATCGAGCGTTACATGAGGGGTCCACTGAAGACAAGGAAAACAAGAAGGACCTCTTGAAGCAGCAGTTTGAAAACTTCACCTTCAAATCAGGTGAAACCATGACTCAACAATACTTCAGGTATGTTGAAATCATGGATACTCTAATGGATGTTGGAGTAACTCTTGAAAACGAGGACATTGTGAGGAAGTTTATGTCCTCTCTTCCTAGACAATGGACACATTATTGTGTTATTATCAAGAGAACTGAGAACCTTAAGACTCTTACTTTGACAGAGTTGTATGGTATTCTTAGTGGACCAGATGGAGATGGATATGCAAAATTCATCAGTTAACTGCAACAATCAGCAGAGTTCAGCCCTCCATGTGGTTGAAAGGGATAGCATTAAACCACAACATCATCTTATATGCTACCCTGACAACTCACAAAAAAGTCTTCATACCTTTCCGGATACACCAAATGAAAGCTACACTCAAGGAAATCCATTCCAAGAGACAAGCTCTTCACATGCCTTTGTGTCTACTGATGAAAGCACAGGCAACTTTCGCTTCACCCTTGAAGACCTAGGCTGTATCCATCCAAATGATCTGGAATACATGGAGATAGTTCACTCACTCACAAAGCCATGAAATTCTACAAGAGGACAGGGAGGAAGTTTTTAAGCAATGCATCCAGTGGAAAGTTTGGGCTGGACAAAAGCAAAATGAAGTGTTACAACTGTAACCAAATGGGACACTTTGCAAGAGAGTGTAAGGCACCAAGGACAAATGGTGGCCAAACACAAGCCAAACCAAACTATACTAATAGAGCTCCCCAGAATGAGAAGCCAAAGCAGCAAGCTGCAGTTGTTGTTGAAGAAGGAGACTTTGACGAGTGCTTTCAGGTGGAATATGCATCTCCAAACCAAGCACTTATGGCAGACCATGATGAAGCAAAGGTATTAGAACATCTCTGTACACCTGAATGTATTGCTAAAGTTAACAGATACAGGTCCTATAACTTAGAGATGAGATCAGATCTTGAGTCCTTAAATATCTTATTATCTGATTTTAAAAGAGCTAAAAATAATTATAAACTAAAAGTAGAGGACTTAGAGAAAACCATTTCAACTCTTAAATATAAGCACACCAACTATAGGACTCAGATCAAAGACCTCATAACTAAGTTGACTGAATGCTAGGCTGAGCTTGTGATCAGCAAAGCCAAGGCAGAAAAATGTGTTCTTGAAGAAGAGACATTCAAGAACATAATATCCTCATCCTTGCATGCAAAAGTTTGTTATCAAAATAAGCAGGGACTGGGATCTAGTGAGATAGCTCCTCGACACACAATCTTGTCAGTAAGATCTCCTAGGTGTGGAACTTGTGAAGATAAGCTTCCCTTCATAGACCCCATGACTGAAGAGGATGAAGAGGAGATGGTGAAGAATGTCTCTGAGAAGAATGAAGAAGAGCATTCTAAGAAGGGTCACCATCCCTCTGAGGAGAGTAAAACTGTTTGGATGACCAAGTCAAGGAGGAAGAACTTGATCAGGAAGGCTAAGAGAAAGTCCAAGGAGGCTCAAGAGATCAAGGCCACCTTCAACTTTGCACAAAAACAAGTTTTTATTTCTGCAGGATTTGAGGTGGTTAAGGCTGAAGACACAAACTTAAACTCTAGTAATAAGAGTTCTAGTGCATGTCCAAATCATCCTAGCATCAAGAAGAAGGCTGATCTGTTGTACACCACTGCTGCACAACCTGAACCAACCAACTCCAAAGGCAGTTCTATCTCTAAAAGGATCGCCACAGCATCTGCAAAGATGAAGATGGAGAAGGAAAGTGATCAAGTTCAGTCTTGTTCACAAAATAAGACTCTTAGAAAGAAGAAAATGGACTGTGTCATGTGTGGGAGTACCTCTCGTCTTGCTAAAGATTGTTTTTACAATCCAAAGAGTACTGTCCACATGACCAAGAAAGAAACTTTTAAAGAGTTTGGAGAAGAAGCAATCTTCGAAAGGAAAATCTTTTCCTTTCGGAAGCTCCCAAATGAAGATGAAGCCAAGTGGAAACTTGCCTTCGGAAGAAAATTTGGTCTCGGAAGAAAGGAATATTTCCGAAGCACTGAAGCCTGCTATAGTGTTAGCGAGATCTTCCGAAGGTCCAGTCATCAAAATTTTCGAAGTCATCAAAACTTCTGAAGTGTTGAAGGTCAAGTCTAAGCTTCCAAAGGTGGTGTGGAAGACAAAGAAAGACCAAGTGGCTGAAAGTTCTTCATCAACATCAAAATGATCCTCAAAACATGACAATAGGTTTGTGCAGGAACAGCTCAAGATAAATAGAAATGTATGGATCATTAATAGTGGATGTTTCAGGCATATGACAGACAATAGGTCACTACTCCAAAATTTTGAAAGAATTGATGGAGGACCAGTTGCTTTTGGAGGAGATGTTGGAGGTTACATAACTGGAAGGGGCAGGGTCACAAATGGTAAGATCAGCATTGAAAAGGTAAACTTTGTCAAGAAGCTTGGATACAATCTTTTGAGTGTATCTCAATTTTATGATCAGAGTCATAACATGCTCTTTACAGAGCATGAGTGCATTGTTCTCAGGCCCGGGGTAGTCATTCCTCATGAGCATATCCTGCTTAAAGCCCCCAGGAAAGGGGACATGTACAAGATGGATTTACAAGAAACATCTCCCTTAAGAGAAGTTTCATGCTTTCTCTGGAATAAAAGAATATGTCATGTAAACTTTAAAACATGAACAAATTAATTAATAATGATTTGGTAACTGGAATGCCAAAGAAAGAGTTTACAAGTGATGACCACTGTGTTGCATGCCTCAAAGGGAAGCAACACAAGGTATCTCACAAGCCAAAGGAAAGAAACTCCATCACTACTCCCCTACACTTATTACATATGGATCTCTTTGGCCCCACCAGTGTAATGAGTCTAGGAAGGACCTCTTATTGCTTGGTGATCACAGATAACTTTACAAGATTCACTTGGGTCTTTTTTCTTAGAACTAAGGATGAGACCCCTGAGATTCTAAAGTATTTTATCTTAAAGATTGAGAATTAATGTGATCACAAGGTCAAAACCATAAGATGTGATCAAGGAACTGAATTTAAGAACCAAATCCTTGATACATTTTATGATGAAAAAGTTATTACAACACAATATAGTGCTCCCAGGACTCCTCAGCAAAATGGTGTTGTTGAGAGGAGTAACAGGACACTAATTGAAGCTGCAATAACTATGTTGTCTAACTCTAAACTGCACATCACCTTCTGGGCAGAGGCAGTGAACACTACTTGCTATGTGCAAAAACAGAGTTTTAGTAGTTAAGACACATGGTAAGACTTTTTATGAACTTTGGCACAAGAGAAAACCTTTCATTGGTTTTCTCAGGTCATTTGGATGTCCTTGCACCATCTTGAATACCAAAGATCAAATTGCCAAGTTTGCTGAGAAATCAGATGATGGACATTATATTAGATACTCTTCCCAAGCCAAGGCTTATAGAGTATACAATCTCAGAACTAGAGTAGTTGAAAAGTCAGCCAATGTGACTTTCAATGAGCACACTCCTAGTGTGAAAGGTTCTGGTCCTGATTGGCTATTTGATCTTGATTTAGTTACAAACTGTTTTAACAAGTCTTGTGAGCATGTTTCAGGATCCACAGATATACTACCTATAGGTGATCCTGACCCAAGATTTGAGCTGACAAGACCTTCAAGCTACACAACTTCAGCTCCAGTTGTAACTAACCCTGCAAACGGAGTTTCTATCAGCATAACTATGACAAATCTAGCTGATAATTCTAGGGTGCCTTCAAATTCCAGCATAGAGGCACAAAACACAGATGAAGGAGCTTCAAATGTAGGAGGAAATGGTGGTGGTGAAAGTGATCAAGAATTTCTTGATGTTGACAACCAATCCATTGAAGACAACATTAATGATGTTACACACTTATTGGATCAAGACACTCTTGATAAGTGGGCTAATGTGGAGGGTGAATCTTTAATGCCTAATCAAAATTTCTCTAATTTAGATCTTTCTAAAAAACTTGATGTGATCCCTCAACTAAGGATCCACAAGTCTCATCCTACCACAAAGATCATTGGAGATGTTAATTCAGGGGTAAGAACAAGACGACAAACCCATGATGCAAATGTTTGTCTTTACTCTTGTTTTCTATCCCAGATAGAGCCTAAGAAGATTGATGAGGCTTTAAAGGATGGAAGTTAGGTTGAAGCTATGCAGGAGGAGCATCTTCAATTCAAAAGGCAAAAGGTTTGGAACCTATGTCCTCTTCCTTAAGGGAAGACTACTATAGGAACCAAATGGATGTTCCGGAATAAGAGATATAGAAATTGTCATCAAGAATAAGGCAAGACTAGTTGTTCAAGGATACACTCAAGAAGAAGTAATTGACTACACAGATGTATTTGCTCTTGTAGCAAGACTGGAAGTTGTCAGGATATTCCGAGCTTTTGTTACATCCAAGAATTTCAAGGTCTACCAACTTGATGTCATTTGTGCTTTTCTTTATGGGGTGATTAATGAAGAGGTGTATGTCAGACAACAACCTGGGTTTGCAGATCCTGATCATCCTGATTGTGTCTACAAGCTTGATAAGGCTCTTTATGGGCTGCACCAAGCACCAAGGAAGTGGTATGAGACTCTATCTCAGTACCTCTGTCAGCATGGATACAAAAGGGATACTATAGATAGAACTCTCTTCATCAAAGGGAGTGTGTGTGGATGAACATCTACAGAGGGCTATGATTGGGTCTCTTATGTATCTCATAGCTAGCAGGCCTAATATCATGTTTGCCATATGTATTTGTGCAAGATATCAAGCCAACCCCAAGATGTCACACTTGGTCACTATCAAGAGGATTTTAAGATATCTCAAAGGTGCTCCAACTTTTGGCCTTTGGTATCCAAAGAATTCTGACTTCAATCTGTATGCCTATATAGATAGTGACTATGGTGGCTGCAATATGACTGCAAAGTCTACATCAGGGGGATGTCAATTTCTTGGTGGAAGAATAGTCTCTTGGCAATGCAAGAAACAATCCTGTGTATCTGCATCAACTGCTGAAGCTGAATACATTGTTGCTGCTAGCTGTTGTGCTCAAGTGCTTTGGATTCAGAATCAGATGCTAGACTATGGATTCAACTTTAACGAGACTCCCATCCACATAGACAAAAATAGTGCTATTTCTATCACAGAGAATCTTGTGCAGCACTCAACGACAAAGCACGTCAATATCAGGTACCATTTGATTAGAGACAACTTTGAAAAGGGATTAATTAAACTAGTCAAAGTTAACACAAATGAACAATATCCTGATCTGTTCACCAAAGCTTTTGATGAACAGAGATTTAAATATCTTGTATCAGCTATTGGGATGATTAACTTTGAGTAGCATTTCTTAAAACTTAATCATATTATTTCTAAATCCTGTGTGTCCTAAGTTATCTATTTTATCACCTTCATAAGCCCTTGGTTACTATGGAAGAAAAATCTTTTTGAAAGACATTCCTTAGATTTTTGAAAATTTAGATTATTTTATTCTTCAGAAGATATGATATTACCTTCGGAAGAAACTTATGTCTTAGAAAACAAATAACTACTTTGGTAGATTTACCTTCGGAAGAAATTTTAGAAATATCTTCCGAAGCTATTTTAGAAATATCTGAAGCTTAAATTTTACTTGAGTACTTGTTTTTAAAGAACAATTTTATTCCAAAAGCAATTTAGTCTTGTAAGTTGTATTCTTCTTAGAATAAAATCTCTGAGTATTAAATCTCTTCTGAAGCAAAATTTTCAAAACTCTTTGGAATATCTTTCGAAGTCATTTTGCCTTCGGAAGCTTTTCATCAACAACTTTCGAAGCTAAATTACCTTCGGAAGCTTTTTCGACTTCCAAGAAAACTAATTTGTGGGCAAAAGCAAACTACTTTTCAGAGGTGGGACCAACATCCAGATTTCAAAGTTCATCCTCTTTCATTAGCTTTGTCGTAAATCCATTTCATATATATACCCAACGGTTCCCCCTCTTTCACTCTCCTCTTCATTTGAACTATTCACAAAACCTAAATTCACCCAAAAAACGCCTTTGTTCTTCACTTTTTCGTCCTTAAGCTTTCTAGAATGGCCAACCTAAACCGAAGAAACAACCCTGATTTCTCCATGCAACTTCACAGGCAGCACAATCAGGTTGCCTTGTTGAACTCTGAGAAAGATGCTATTTTCTCAGAGGTTTGTCAATTCTTGACTCTATCAAACTACTTCACCTCCCTGACCATTGATCCTACTCTCTATGAGGATCATCTGCTTGAATTCTGGAACACCTGTCAAGAGGTCACTATGGATGGGGAGAAGGCACTGTCTGCCACAGTTCAGGGGAGGACAATCTTTATCACTCCAGCCATCATCAACACTCATCTTCAGCTGGATGATGAAGAAGGTGAGTTGTCCTTTCCAAAGGAAGCATTCAATCATTCTTTTGAGCAAATGGGCTATGAGGGGGATTTCTCTCTAAAGACCTTCAGGAAAGGGAAGGTCTCATCCCAGTGGAAGTACCTGCTTCATGTGTTCATCCACAGCTTGTCCAACAAGCATGGGGTGGGACCAGATTCCTGAGGATCTCTCCTTCATAGTGCATGGAATGGTTCAAGGGGTCAAGTTCAGGTACTCTTAATTTGTTTATACAAATTTACTTGCTAATTTGGACTCCTTAGAGTATTACATGTTTCCTAGATATGTTCAATACATTCTTAACTGTGAACTGGGCTCATAGTTAAGGGAAACAAGTAATATTCTTAAATTGGGACAGATGAAGCCCGACATCTTTAAAATCATGAAGAAGCCAACTGTTGGCTTCTCTATGGTAGAAACAGCCCTTGTCCTAAAAATGTTAGAGCGCATTGCTCAAGGTGACAACCTAGCAACACAAGCTAGTGTTGACCCCACACCTTCTACTTCTTAACCACCCAAACAGCCACAAACACTCCTTACCTACCAGAGAAAATCCAAACAAACCCCTGCTCAAGCTATTAAGTTTGTGCAGCCCCCCATATCATCACCCATACAGGAGGAAGTGGACACTAGAGCTCCCACTTCTCTTGAGGAGCAAACCACTCCTATCTCTTCAAGAATTAGTGTTGAGGTTCCTCATGCTCAGCCTGATAAGCTCATTAGCCCATCAGCTTTAAGCCTTCACTATGAGTCTCAACACTCAAGTGAACAACCTTCAGGGGACAGTTACCATCCTTAGCCTCTAGATCTAAACCAACCCATTCCCAACCTAGAATTCTATGCTGATGAAGATATAGGATTCAGTGAGTACTATGAGTCTATGTACTCCTCCCCTACTCAAAGAGAGATGAGTGCTCTTGATTCTCCTATGTCTAGCCCATATCAGTCACCCATAACTGAGGTGGATCTCTCTGAACTTATTAAGGAGATCCCTATGGCAGAGGCTCTCACTTCTGCAAATGATTACATCATTAAGACCTCAATGATGCTGGTGGTGAGAGTGAGGACTTTGGTCAAATTCTCTCATCCCCCAATGATTCTTCTGATGAAGATGAGGGGAATTTGAGACTAAAGGTGCAAAAACTATCACAAACATGCACCAACCTAGTCTCTAAGGTTAGTCATCTTGAATCTCAGGTGACTACCTTAGAAAATAGGGTCAATGATCTGAACCTTGAGATATCTTATCTTAAGGAAAAACTAGCTAGGAGACCTTTAAGGAAAGCTCATCCAGGAACACAAGAACCTGTGGATGTGATTAACCTAACTCCTAGCTCACCTATGCAAGATGGTAATGCTACCAAAAAGAGGGAGAAAGCCATAGCAATCACAGAACCTGGGAGTTCTTCATAGAGTTTGGACATTGAGGACTCACCATCCTCAGTTGTAATTGTTCATACTCAGCAACTTCCTCAAGTTAACATTGATATGGACTCTCTAGACTATCTCATTCAGAGTCTCTTTGAGGAAGGTATTCCAAGGGCTATGCCATCTCCACCCCAAGGAACTTCAAACTATATACTTGGGTGGAGGTATGATGCTCACAGAAGAGCCCTCATTCTTCAAAGAGTTCAAGGGTAGCAAGAAGTCTTCAACTTTCAGACCTTGAACTACTATAAAGGTCTTGACTTGATCAACATGCCATTTGTCAGTCCAAGCCAATCTAGGCAAGCTGGCAGGATGGCTCAAAGGATTCAAGATAGGATTACTAAAGAGTTCAGCCTATGAAGAAGACAAAGGCACTCAGGTAATGTCATTTTCCAACTGGATGTTGAGGCAGACCCTGAGATTAGCTTCAAAGGGAAAACCTTGACTGAAGGCCCAGTGATAGAGCCTGAGAGCCCAATCACTCCTACAACTACTTCAGCAATAAAGGTCAAAGCTCCCTCCACCCTGAGTCACAAAGGTTTGTGGGTGACAACGGGAAAAGGATAACGACTCCTAGGGAGATTGAGAAGGAGGAGGAGAGAGAGATGAAGAGGAAGCTAGGGGAGATAGTTCCACTAGGTCCTCAGTCTTTATAGAAGATGCAATCAGGGCTGCCCCCAGACCAAACACTCAAGATGATGAGTTAAGGGCAGTCAGCATTACTTACATGCAGACTCGGAACTATGACATTGATAAGATCATATCTCTCCCCTTAGAGGAACTCAATGAACTAGCAGACATAAAAATATCTAGGGAGAGGAAGGAAGCAGAGGATGCAAGGTTGCTCCTCCAAATCAAAGAAGAAAAGAGACAGAAAAGACTGTACAAACATGTTCCTACTCTCTCCCAGTTCAAGAAAGTCCTGTAGAAGAGACTGTGGCAACTCCACAAGAACCTCAGGTAGACAAAGAAACAGACAAGAAAAACATGATCAACTATCTGAGTGCCACAGGTCTCTACCAGACAGTTGCACTTCTTCTCTTGTCCTTTGAATATATTGAGTTTGAGTATCTCAAACAACTTGAACTTCAAGTACTCAAAGAAAAAAGGAAACAAAGAGAAAGATGAGGGAAAAGGCTACAAAGTCAAGAGCCATTATCCAAAAGAGTATGAAAAAGTCTGCTGACAGACAAAGGATGATGAGCTTCTTGAAGCTATATGGATTCTCCGGAAGGAGACTTGGCCCAATGTCTCTATCCACTATGGATGAGCACATTAGGGTAATCAAGCAGAAGATCAAGAGAGGAGAGCTCATTGACTTACACTCCCCCACCAAGTCAAGCCCATCCTGAAGTCGAGGTTAAGGTTGAACAATTTGAGACAACGCAACCTGGACCTCTTACTGAGTCTCAGCAAGCTTCATCTTCTGATCCACAACAGGGTCATACTCCCTCTCCTTCTGAACATGTGAGGGAGGTAGACCCAACCGAGAAAGACAAGACTGAACAACAAGGTGCTGAAGGTCAGGCTTCTCAGTTAAAACTTTCAAAGAGGAGGAAAAGGATGGCCTCTAGACCCAAGTCAAAGAAGAAAAAGAAGTCAGAGTCATCCACCTCCAAGGCTTAGGATGAATCAGATCATCCTGAGGGAGTGCATGAAGAAGCAACCCAATCAACTCCAATTTAAGTGGCTCCTCTTACATTTGAAAGACCCATCTTATCCTGGACCTTCACAACTAATCCAGAAAGATGGCATGTGATTAGAGATCAAGGTGCTGAAGATGTCTACACATGGAAAGAACTATTCAACCTACCTTTGCATGATCTCTTTGAGATGAGAAGATACTATGAGAGTCTGAGTGATCCTGATCATCTAATGAAGAAGGGTATGGTCATCATTGTCACACCCCAACCTTGACGGCGGAAACGTCGAGATGTGAGGGTTAAGATTGTTCACAGCCACATAACGCTATATTTAAATTGCAAATATTATTCTCATAAGTCTTAAAATGAAATACAAGCATAGGTCTCAAACATGAAATAAGTTCCAAACAAGACTAAACATTTCATAAACAGTTTATTCTTTAACTAGGTCCATGTCCTAGTTTATTGCATGCTTCAAAAGGATCACTTTAAACTTGAGGTTGACCTGAAACATGATAAAAATAAGAGTCAACTAAAAATAGTTGGAGAGTTTCCAAGGTTTTCATACATAATATGAAAAAGGTTACAAGTAGCAATTCATGTCATAGGTCATAAGCAAGTAAGGTTATAGAACATATATCGTTACAACCAAGCCTCGACTTGATTACAAGTATAAAAGATTGGCTAAGTGTATTTGGTTCCCATGATGAACAAGCATACGTCATCAGAAGTCGGCAATACCTCGACTTTAGCACCAAATAGGCTCGTCAGGCCCAAAGATCTAAGACGTCGCCAGGCTAGCAATAGTTAATGATTGTAAACAAACTATGTATCTCATATAATCACTTACACTACACAAATAACCATGACAAAATAATAAGTTGAATTGCATGTGATTTACAAGTCTCAAACGTGTATAAGTGTATCATGTATAAGCTATCATATTTCACCCCAAATTAGTGTGAAAATATGAAAAAGGGGCAAGGAAACTCACATGACAAATAAGTATATAATGAGGATCAATAAGAATAATATATTTCGTTCCAAGATAACACGTCACAAGGCACCTAAATATAAAAATATTACAAGATTTAGGTTAATATATGATTAACGAGTTAACGTGAACTAGGGTATTAGAATTTGGGGATTTAAAAATAAATAAGATTTGTGAACTCTTTAGTAAAACACTATTTATAAAATTTTTAAAGGAATTAAATCCTTTATAATAATTTGTGAGATTTGATTATAAAATATATATAAACGTTTTTAGTCCTATATTTATCATGATTAATCCATCATTATAAGATATATAGTGACTAAATAATGAATAAGTAATTTAAACTATTATTTAAAAATCTATTTTTTTTATAAAAATAAACTAAGTATTAATATATGTTTGATAATATGTAAAAAGAAAAGAAAGATGTTAAAGTATTTATAATAATAAATTTACAGAAAATAATGCGGATGATTATAAAAATATTTGAAGTTTGCAAAAATCATTTTATAGTTATTAAAAAATTTTCATGATTAAAATAAGGCTGAAAAACCTTTTTAAAAAAATGTGCAGGTCACGGGGTTCGAACCCGTGACCTTAGGTTGGGTATGTGAGTATGAAACCATTAGGCTGGGTAGCCTATGCCTGCAAGAACACAGGTTTCAATTCCTAAATACCAACTTAAACAAAACCCCCAAATCCCATATGAACCCTAGAACCATCTAACCCCAAATCGAACCCCAAATCGAATTCGTTTATTGAAATTGTCATGGGGCTTTGATTCCCCACGTAATTTCGAACATATAGATATGATTAATTACCCGGTAGTTGTTTGATTTCAAGATTCGACTCGAATAACAATCCGCGACCAACGAAGCTTGATTGCCGGTCAAATGACGATTATAATCCAATGCGTTGTACAGATAGCTTCTATTGAACTCAAGGATGGAAAGCCCTCTACTAATTTCGTATTTGGAAGCTTTGAAG
>CM046045.1:10825936-10868436 GCA_025215565.1 Flaveria ramosissima
GTTGTACCATTTGTTGAGCCTCCAGGATACTAGACTCGATGTCACTATCTATTCTCAGGTTTTGTAGCAGTACGGTGGTCTCGTTGACATCAAGTCGGATCTCAGTATCGAACTCACCCAAAGTATCAAAACATTGACGTTGATCGCGTATTTCTTGGAATGAGATCATCTTGTTGTGAATCTTTCGGCTTAGTGCATCGGCTACAACGTTTGCTTTACCAGGATGGTAACGAATGTCACAATCGTAATCACTAATCAACTCCACCCAACGACGTTGTCTCATATTGAGATCTTTCTGATTGAAAACGTGTTGAAGGCTTTTGTGATCGGTGTAGACTATACATTGCGTACCATACAAGTAGTGTCTCCAAATCTTCAAAGCAAAGACAACAGCACCAAGCTCGAGATCGTGTGCTGTATAATTCACCTCGTGAACCTTCAATTGTCTCGATGCATAAGCTATGACCTTCCCTCGTTGCATGAGAACACAACCAAGGCCTTGTTTAGATGCATCACAATACACGGTGAAATCGTCGTTTCCATCGGGTAGGGTCAGGATAGGAGCATTGCACAACTTGTGCTTTAACGCTTCAAAAGCTTCTTCTTACTCGGGACCCCACTCGAATAATTTATTCTTTTGTGTCAAAGTAGTGAGCGGTTTCGCGATCCTCGAGAAATTGGCAATGAATCGCCGATAGTAACCAGCAAGACCAAGAAAAGAACGAACTTCGGTAGGAGTTGTAGGAACACACCAATTTTTCACAGCTTCCACCTTTGCAGGATCAACGTGAATTCCTTGGCTATTCACCACGTGTCCTAGAAATTGAACTTCCTCGAGCCAGAAATCACACTTCGAGAACTTCTCGTACAATTGCTCTTTCTTCAACAATTCAAGAACCAATCTCAAATGTAGTTCATGATCGGTGTTGGACTTGGAATAGATAAGGCTTGCATACTCGGTTCATGAGATCCATGAAGACAGCAGGAGCATTGGTTAAACCAAAGGCATCACCATAAACTCATAGTGCCCATAACGAGTACGGAACGCGGTCTTTGGGATATCATCATCATGGACTCGCAATTGATGATAGCCAGAACGTAAATCGATCTTCGAGAAAATAGCAGCTCCTTGAAGTTGGTCAAACAAATCATCGATACGAGGAAGAGGATAACGGTTCTTGATGGTAAGCTTATTAAGCTCACGATAATCGATGCACATATGAAACGTTCCATCTTTCTTCTTCACGAATAGAACAGGTGCACCCCAAGGCGAAGAACTAGGACGGATGAAGCCCTTCTCGGATAACTCTTGAAGTTGACTAGAGAGTTCTTGCATTTCCGACGGTGCAAGCCGATATGGTGACTTAGCCACGGGGTTTGTTCCCGGTATCAAGTCAATTTTAAACTCGACTTCACGCACGGGAGGTAAACCACTAAGGTCATCGGAAAATACTTCAGGAAAGTCTCGTACGATAGGGACATCCTTAAGTTCTTTCCCTTTGACTTTCATGTTGACCACGTAAGCCAAGAAGGCCATATACTTCTTGCTTAAGCACTTTCGGGCTTGAGTGTAAGACATGAGTTTAAGCCCTTTGGAAGATTTTTCACCGAACACCTTCAACGTATCTTCAGAGGGTAACGGTATACGAATGCACTTCTCGAAACAAATGATATCGGCATGGTGTTAGGCTAACCAATCCATACCAATGATGACGTCAAAGCTTCCAAGTTTCATAGGGATAAGATCGATAAGAAAATCATGCGTGTCAAGACTTAAGATGCAATCACGAATAATGACGTCAACGGTGATCGGTTCTCCATCGGCAACTTCAACGGTAAGAGGTCTTTCTAGTTTCGTATGTGGCTTAGCAAGTATGGGTTCAAACTCTAACGAAACAAAACTCTTATCGGCTCCAGAATCAAATAGGACATAGGCATAAGTTTTATTAATAAGAAACATACCTGTTCAATTTTAAAGGTATTTAACGACATAGGTAACACATGAAAAGAATTAGGTCACAAAAGTTAAAGGTAAGTTAACATACCGTTCACCACATCGTTGTTTGCTTGTGCTTGGTTAGCGTTGATGTTGAAAGCACGTCCTCGGGCTTGTGGAACATTACCCACAAGACGAGGGCATTGTGGGCGGAAATGACCAGGTTCCCCACAGTTGTAGCAAACACGGTTTGTGACCACGGCGGCGTTGTTAGGTGCACAGTGACAAGTCGCCACCAAGTGACCATATTTACCGCATAAAGTACAGATACGGCATGGTTGATTTCCCTGATGATGGTACCTACAAATGTTGCACATAGGCTGAGGACCAGCATAAGCCCTAGCCCCAAGCACTTGTGCCACAGGTGCAGCCGCAGGTACAAGTTGTCTTTGGGGTTGTTTGGGTGCAGCCACGGCATAGTTGCGTGCCGGTGTGAACTTGCGCTTCTTGTTGTTGTTGTTTTTGTAAGACGGTTCAGCTTTAGTCTCCTTAACAGCCTCGGTAGCCGTCTTCTCTACCTTATTTGCACCCTTCACAGACATGGTGCCCGCTCGTATATGGTTCTCGGTGAGTTGAGCGGTGATAGTAATGGCTTCTTCCAAGGTTGTGGGTCGGCTACCCACCACAGCATCTTGAATTTGGGGTGGTACACCCTTAATGAACTTCTCGATGTTGCGGGGGACAGTGTCGACCATGTGAGGCAGCAGTATACTCAACTCATGATGCCTAGTTGAGTAGGCCAAATGATCACCATCATTTTGCTTCAAGTTCTAAAACTCTTCTTCCAACTTTTGCAACTCACTTCTTGGGCAGAACTTCGCGATGGCGATGTTCTTGAACTCTTCCCAGGTAAGTGCTTGCACTGCTTCAGGACCACGGTTTCTCTTCTCGCTATTCCACCAGGTAAGTGCCCTTTGTTGGAGCACACTAGTGGCATAACGCACCTTGAGCGTCTCGAGACACTCACAATTGATAAAGGTATTCTCCATGCTTTCGAACCACTCGAGAAGACCAGTGGCTCCTTCCTTGCCACTAAAACTAGTGGGCTTGCAAGAGCTAAAGTGTTTGAAGGTGCAAGTTTGATTGTTCCCGTGTTGGTTGTTCCCATTTTGGTTGTTGCTATTCTCTCCATGACCATTTCCATTGTTGCTAGTGTTGGTCATTAGGGTGCTATTAAGTTCAGCAACCATGGTCGGGATGACAGCAGCCATTTGTCGAGCAATCATGGCGGCTAACTTACGATCGGAACTTCCACGCTTTCCATGATGACGAGACATGCTGGAATATACAAAATGAGTTAGATACGAGAATTGGAATAACAAGGATTATAGTTCAACAAGGATAAGGCAAAAGTTGTAAGACACATGGAATGGTTCCATTTGGTAACGCATTACCATTTGGAAACGTTGACACGTCAAGGTAAGTTGACCCACTCGCCTTAGAAATTTGTGTATGTTGACCATAGTTTATCACTCATCCCAGAAATCCCTAGGTAAGCATAACTAGTCCCGTAGGATTTATGCGATATGCTTGCCTTAGCCCGAGGGCCTTTTGCCAGGAAATCCAGGATACAGGTGTCTATGTGTCACACAAATATCTTAGGTTCATGAAATCAAAACCTTGATGAGATTTTACATAGATTAGACATAAGTCTAAGGATTCAAGTCATAAGCATAAGTATACAATTCCACGTGTCGTCGAGAATAAGATTAAGAAGTTTCATTTGTCGGGGAGAGTCAAAGTATCAAAGGTAAGTTTAGGGAGACGAGTAACAAAGTTTAAACCATTACAAGACAAACCTATGCTAAGGCATCAAGTTGCACATAAGTAAGGTATAGCATTATGTAGAATGTAACAATATATATATTACCAAGAATATAAATATTATTCTAAGAGGTTCATGCATAAGCTATAGTCTAGGTCACCATTTCTAATAACCTAAATCCCTATAGTTATGGGCTCTGATACCAATCTGTCACACCCCAACCTTGACGGCGGAAACGTCGAGATGTAAGGGTTAAGATTGTTCACAGCCACATAACGCTATATTTAAATTACAAATATTATTATCATAAGTCTTAAAATGAAATACAAGCATAGGTCTCAAACATGAAATAAGTTCCAAACAAGACTAAACATTTCATAAACATTTTATTCTTTAACTAGGTCCATGTCCTAGTTTATTGCATGCTTCAAAAGGATCACTTTAAACTTGAGGTTGACCTGAAACATGATAAAAATAAGAGTCAACAAAAAATAGTTGGAGAGTTTCCAAGGTTTTCATACATAATATGAAAAAGGTTACAAGTAGCAATTCATGTCATAGGTCATAAGCAAGTAAGGTTATAGAACACATATCGTTACAACCAAACCTCGAATAGATTACAAGTATAAAAGATTGGCTAAGTGTATTTGGTTCCCATGATGAACAAGCATACGTCATCAGGAGTCGGCAATACCTCGACTTTAGCACCCAAATAGGCTTGTCAGGCCCAAAGATCTAAGACGTCGCCAGGCTAGCAATAGTTAATGATTGTAAACAAACTATGTATCTCATATAATCACTTACACTACACAAATAACCATGACAAAATAATAAGTTGAATTGCATGTGATTTACAAGTCTCAAACGTGTATAAGTGTATCATGTATAAGCTATCATGTTTCACCCCAAATTAGTGTGAAAATATGAAAAAGGAGCAAGAAAACTCACATGACAAATAAGTATATAATGAGGATCAATAAGAATAATATATGTCGTTCCAAGATAACACGTCAGAATGCACCTAAATATATAAATATTACAAGATTTAGGTTAATATATGATTAACGAGTTAACGTGAACTAGGGTATTAGAATTTGGGGATTTAAAAATAAATAAGATTTGTGAACTCTTTAGTAAAACACTATTTATAAAATTTTTAAAGGAATTAAATCCTTTATAATAATTTGTGAGATTTGATAATAAAATATATATAAACGTTTTTAGTCCTATAATTATCATGATTAATCCATCATTATAAGATATATAGTGACTAAATAATGAATAAGTAATTTAAACTATTATTTAAAAATCTATTTTTTTTATAAAAATAAACTAAGTATTAATATATGTTTGATAATATGTAAAAAGAAAAGAAAGATGTTAAAGTATTTATAATAATAAATTTACAATAAAATAATGCGGATGATTATAAAAATATTTGAAGTTTGCAAAAATCATTTTATATTTATTAAAAAATTTTCATGATTAAAATAAGGCTGAAAAACCTTTTTAAAAAATGTGCAGGTCACGGGGTTCGAACCCGTGACCTTAGGTTGGGTATGTGAGTGTGAAACCATTAGGCTGGGTAGCCTATGCCTGTAAGAACACAGGTTTCAATTCCTAAATACCAACTTAAACAAAACCCCCAAATCCCATATGAACCCTAGAACCATCTAACCCCAAATCGAACCCCAAATCGAATTCGTTTATTGAAATTGTCATGGGGCTTTGATTCCCCATGTAATTTCGAACATATAGATATGATTAATTACCCGGTAGTTGTTTGATTTCAAGATTCGACTCGAATAACAATCCGCGACCAACGAAGCTCGATTGCCGGTCAAATGACGATTATAATCCAATGCGTTGTACAGATAGCTTCTATTGAACTCAAGGATGGAAAGCCCTCTACTAATTTCGTGTTTGGAAGCTTTGAAGACGATACTCGAGTTGTGCCAGGTCGCGATGGGAGGGAACACTCGAACTCTATGTTTGTGTTCGTTTTAGGTGTAATTGCGTGTTGTATTCGATTATGGGTTGTCATATGATCGAACAAGTTGGTTTAATTAGGTTATTATTAGGTTTAATTGCCCAAACGGTTGTTGATTAAAGACCGACGGTTACTCGAGCTCGAAAGCTCTTGTAACCGGTATTAGAACTTCAATGAAACCCACCAATCGGTTCGAGACGGTCCCACGAAGCGATTGACATGAATTAAGCGTTGAATTTCAAGGGTTTTAGTCGGTTAGAGGGTCGCCGGAGCCGCCGGTTCTTGGCCGGAATTAACACCGGAAAAGCGGGGTTAAGGGGCGGGTGGTTTGGGATTTTTATTAAGTTTACACAATTAGCCCCTTCAACTTTGATTTCTTATCATTTTATGTATAAAACGTCTATTTAAAGTTTATAAAATGACTTTAAGACCCCCTAACTTTAATCTAACTTGTTAATTGTTCAAGTATTATTATTATTATTATTATTATTATTATTATTATTATTATTATTATTATTATTATTATTATTATTATTATTGTTATTATTTTTAGTATAACCATTGGTAATATTAATATTACTTAATAATATGTACAAATAAACTAAAGCCTTTCAAATTAAAGCATTTAAAAACAAATTAAAAGATGAACATAAGCAATCCATAAATTTCATAAAAGACATGAATAGTCCTTGCAAGAATTTAATAAAATTAATTTCCAACTAGACAAAAATACGAGATGTTACAATCATCATGATGAGGACTGTTAACATCTATAGACTTTAAATGTTTTGGTAGCATCAGCCTAGGGGGAGTTTTTAAGGTTTCATATAAGGTTGATGCATCTAAAACATTGAAAGTCTTTCCTGCATGGATGCACTGAAGTGCAGAGTAGAAATGCTTCGGAAGTTTTACACCATGCACTAGAAAAATATTCTGTGTAAAATCTTCCAAAGCCAAGACCAACATCTTCCAAAGGAAAAAGTGAAGTCTTCCAAAGCTTCAAAGACAAAGTCTTCCGAAGCCAAGAAGTGAAGACAGATTTCTTCCAAAGCTTTGAACACATGCTTTATCTGATGTACTTTTCCATAAAGCTAGACCATCTTTTCGTTGCAACTCTGTTCAGTCACTAACTTACATGAGTTGGTGTAAAGGTCCATGCTTTCGGTAACTGTACATTGAGGTCTTGAGTCTGTGCTTTCTACTTTATGTACGTTTATCCTTTTTGTAATATATTAAGATGTAAGCTATGGCATGTCATAGTCACTAGTCAAAAGGCAATCTTCCTTTTGACTCTACATTTGATTTTGTTGTCTAGTTCAAATGTTTCCAGCTGGCTTTCTATGTATGGCCGGCTGTAGGATGTAGTATAAAGTATCTCATGTCCTTGTAACTTTCTTTCATGCTTTGTAATACTTTTAAAGAACTTGAGAGCAATATACAACATTCTTGAAAACCAATACTTGTGTTGTTTGCTTCTTGTTTTGTCTTATATTTACTTGTGTTCTTAGTATCAATCTCATAAGTTACTAGTTTCCTATTTGATATGTTAAGTGTTCTAAAGCACTCTCCGCATTGTGTGTTGTGTTGTAAGTGACCAGCCCTTAAACGGTCCTGCAATCACCATTATCACTATCATTGTCACTATCATCACCATCATCATTATCATTATCATCATCTTTATCATCCTCATTATCTACATGTTCCTCGTCACTAAATCCTTAATCAGCTAAATCTAAATTGACATCGTCATCAACTGGGTTAGGAATAGGCATCATATACAGGTTGATCCTCAGTAGCCTATAAAGGTACATCAGAAGTAGGCTCTTGATCAACAACAGCAGTGTTTGTTGTCCCTTCTGTAGAAACCGGATCAACAACATGCTCTGTATGAGCAACCATCTCATCAACCGATTCAGGACCTCTACTAGATTCTCCAACCTCTGTGGTTTGATGTTATATGAATGATGAGTACAGACGAGAGGTGAGATCTCTTAGATTCTGCTCCATGATCTAAACATAAGTAAGCATAAACTGTTGTTGGCTCTCCAGGCTCTTAATCCGTTCATCCTTCTCATAAACACTCTGATATAGATCATCAATAACCTGAGACTTCTCCAACATTTATCTCTCAAGAGTACTAACTCTCTGTTCTAAGGTAACCCTCGTTGGTGATAAAGAGGATGACTCTGGTTGAGGTCTTGGTTCAGGTGTAGTGTTGAAAAAATCAGTATCACCAAACAAATCATCATGTGTTGGCTGTCTTGGAGGAGTTCTCAAAATGTCATTAGTAGCAGCAGTAGCATGCATAGATGTGGATGTCACAACTGTTGACTCTATGACTATCACTGGTGTAGTGGCCTCACTAATTATGACTGAAATATCTGTTATAGCAACATCTTCTGTAGTCACTGTGGTCATCGCGGTCCGACGTTTTCTCAAAACTCCTCGCCCTCTACCCCTCCCACGAGAATTTTCTCTAGAAAACCCAGCCATCCTTTTCCTTCGGCCTCGGGTTGGTACACTTATATCATCAGGAATAAAATCAGCATCACGATCCTCAGCAGTACGATTTGTCGGTGTTTCACGTACTCTGGGACGTTCTTGCAACACATAAGGCACATTGCCAATCTGATCACTATTTATTTCATTGTCGTCTCCTACACCTTCTAGAAGATGTACCAGTATGTGAACTCTCTGGAACTTCCTGATCAATACTAGAAGACATACCAGCTGTATCATCTCTATGTGCATGCACTATCTTAGTCTCATCAACTTGTGCCTCATCTTGAAAATCATCAACAAACCTCCCAAGCTTAGCAAAATATGAACCATCCCATGCATTTTCTCTAGATCCTAAAAGATAAGTGAAAATATCTTTCTTCATCACCATAACAGAATAGGTAGATGAATTAGATATAGCTAACTCAGGATGAGTAGCATTCACTATTATCTTTATAAACCGCGGGTACATAATAAACTTCTTCCCAGGAGCTGCTATGACATTCTTTTGCATCTCTGAGAAGATGGCCTTGGATATGTTGTGTGGAAAATCATCAACTATAGAAACCAGCAGTGATCCGAAGATGGCGCTCAAACTATCCATGCCAGCCTTAAGATTGCTAAGGCAAGGATAACAACATGAAATAAATACTTTCAGAACAAAGGCAAGTATTTTTTTTCTCCAGAGATGGATATCGGTGATTATACCCCATACGGACTAAACAGTCCTTGGCAGCATCATCATCAATCTTCATTGGAGCTCGTGGGATGTCTTCTAACAGTAAGACACAGTTAATCACTTCAGCAGTGATAACAACTCTCTTTCCTTTCATGGTCATTGTAATGCAGAACTCACCTTCAGCACCTATCTCGTTTATAGCTGTTTGCCAAAACTCGCCAATCACATCAGTGTATATTATAGGGTTAGCTGATATAGCATGGAATATCCGGAACGTCTTCAATCCTTCGATCAAGGATCTGAATAGGGCTTTATCCTTCAGAACCTCTCCCAGATAACCAATGGCATTATGTTTGTTATTGAAAACCAAAGGACGAGTCATCTGAAAAGTTTTAACAAAGTTTATAAGTACACAATAAGAATTAAAAATTTTCAACACTTCGAAAAATTCGGAAAATTTGAACCTTTCGCGCGAAAGGTTATACTATTCGCATGAATTAAAAATTCTGAAAATTCATTTGTTCGCGCGACTAGATCAACTTTTCGCATGAAAATGAATTTTAAATAGATTTCAACTTCTCGCATGAAAAGTAACCTTTCCACGCAACAAGTTCAGAACAATTAGAAACTTATCGCGTCTGTTCATATTCCGAGAACTTTTCGCGTGCGACAAGTTTGTTGAAAATCAATTTTTCATTATGTCAAATTTTCAATGATTCAATCAATTAAACAAGTTTATTAGGTGTTGATTAAGTCATTATTAAGGTTCATTATGTTTAATTTGTTCATTTTAACATGTATTTGTCCAGTTAAATCTCGGTTATGAAATGCACACAAATTTAAGATCTAATCATCAATATAGCTTGTAACATACTTCGCAATCACTAGGAAAACTTAATGAACTATGAGATTTGATATGACAAAGTTTCAACACTTTGAAATTTTTCAAAAAAATCTTTCAGAACTTTTTGTGCGAATGGTTACTTTTCGCACAATTGTGCCCTTTTAAAGATCTTGACTTCTTACGCGAGAAGTCAAATTTCTCATTTACTAAACTTTTCACATGACATATGCACTTTTCGCGCAATACTCAGTTTATTTCACCAAAAAAATTTATCCTTTTATTTTATCAAATTCAGCATTTTATTAAGCTTTTTTGATTTGCTATGAAAAATGATTTTATTTATCTAAGTGTTTATGATTATTCTAACACCCTTAATTTTAAAAATTTGTAAAACTAAAATAGAACAAAACAAATTAAATGATACTAATGAAAACTAAGTAAAAACAAACTTATTGACACACGTATTATACTATTTACTTAATTCTTTTTGATAAATTTTCAAGTATAGGATCATATTCCTTTAGAAATCAATCATTGACCATCTTCCAGCATTATTTTTATACACGATTTGTTTATGTTTATTGTCAATATATTGTATCCTTATAAACTTAGACTTTAAGTTTAATTAGACACATAAGCTGTGATTTTATCATGTTTTGGTTAAATTATATGATTTCAGTGGATCCCACAATCAAAAATCCTGCAAGACACTTATCCAGCTTCAAGACACTATTGAGATTTCAAGTCACCCCAATTTGACTTAAACCTTTCACTTCTGATCAGCTTTCTCAGAATCAATTATTGTCTTAGATAATATCTATTTGAGCATAACTAGCATGAGAAAATATTTCTGAACACAGAATATTAACAAGTTGTAGGACTTATTAACAGCCATCCGGACTTATGTTTTGCCCTCGCAAGATGTTTAGGACTTACATGCCAAGACGGACTTACATGCCCCATCTTTTGATTTTGCCTCCTGTGTCATAACATATTCTCAAAAGAGAAAATATTATCGTATAGTATGTATGTTTTTGACATATCTTTTATTAATGTGCTCATTGGCATCTTTTATTCCTATATGGCCTTTTGGTATCATTTTGCTCTTTTTGCATGTTATTTTCTTTTGTCTTTTGATTTTGATTTTGAATCTTCTTTTGCCTTTTAGATATTTTTAATATATATATATATATATATATATATATATATATATATATATATATATATATATATATATATATATATATATATATATATATATAGCTTATATGAGCTGAGTCAGAAAGTAACTTGCTTGAGTATGACTAGACTGTAACTTTCAGTATGTTTTAGCATGGAATAGGTGTATTCACAAAACCTTAATGAGTTACCGACTTCAGTCATAGGTGATTACTTTTAGTGTATCACGGTACATAGTGCTTTTATTCTTGATCGTCAAGCCTATCAACATATCAAACATAATACAAGTCAGTTTCTTGTATACGTTCAGATGTAATGAATCAAAATCAAGAAATATACAATCATTTCCTATATAATCTTGAAATTTTAATTTTCTCAAATTTTGTAAACATAAAATCTTTTTGTAATTTTCTTCAAGCTTTTTACTCCCCCTAAGAATAAAATCTTTTTCTTGCTTTTTCAATTTTTCTCCCCCTAAAATTATGATTATCTAGACAGAAAATAACAATTTTAAACTAAAAATTAAGAAAAATATTTTTGAAAAGGCTGTAAGAATAAGAGTTAATCAAAGTTAATCATTCTCAAAGATTGGACTAAAAAGTCAAATCTGGAATGATCAAACGCCTTAGTAAATAAATCAGCGATGTTGTCATCTAAAGAAACAGAAACTAAATGAATAAGTTTTCGTTCAAAACAATCACATATAAAGTGCATTCGGATGTCAATGTGTTTTGTCTTTGAATGTTGAATCGGATTCTTCATAATGTTAAGAACTACAGTGTTATCACATAAGATTTTAGTGTCATAACAATTAAGGCCATAATCAAGAACTTGTTGCTGGATCCAAACAATCTGTGAACAACAACTTAAAGCAGCCATATATTCAGCTTCTGCAGTAGAAGTGGACATTGTCTGTTGTTTCTTGCATTGTAATGAAATCAACCGATTACCCAGAAATTGACACCCACCAGTTGTTGACTTCCTGTCCAAGTTACATCCTATATAATCACTGTCAATTTAAGCAAATAAATTAAAATAAGAGTGTTTAGGATACCAAAGACCAATTTTTGGTTGTCCCTTGAGATAATTAAAAATCCGCTTGACAGCTTTCATGTGTGATTCCTTCGGATTACTTTGATAACGTGCACACTGACAAACATGGAACATGATTTCCGACCTTCTAGCAGTAAGATAGATTAGAGATCTAATCATTGATAGATACATGTGTTGATCAACATCTTCTCCCTTGAGATCGTATTCAAAGTGGGAAGAGAAAACATAGGAGTGGAAGCTATCTTGGAATCTCGAAAATTGTATTTTTCGAGAATACCATGAATATACTTTTCTTGATGTATTGGAATTCTTTTATCATCTTGTTTAACTTGGATACCCAAGAAAAATGTCATTTCACCAAGAGAACTCATCTCAAAATTCTTCTTCATCACCGCTACAAATTCCTTGCACAAATCAGCATTTGTACATCCGAAAATAATATCATCAACATAAACTTGAACAAGAATTAGATCATCACCAGTCTTCTTTATAAATAATGTTTGATCAATAGCACCTCTTGAATAACCATTTGCAAGCAAATGTTCAGTTAGTGTAGCATACCAAGCACGAGTGCTTAATGTAAGCCATAAAGTGCTTTGTCTAACTTGTACACATATTCAGGATGGTATGTGTAACACCCGGCCCCTCACATCAACAATATTGTCCGCTTTGCCCACGAAGAGCTCACGGATTTTCTGTAACACCCGGCCCTCACATCAACAATATTGTCCGCTTTGCCCACGAAGAGTTCACGGATTTGCTTTTGGTTGCCCGGGTGAAAACTTCCCAGGGAGGTCACCCATCCCTAGATTGCTCCCACCTGAGCACGCTTAACTGTAGAGTTCTCCTCTCATCCACAGCCAATACGCCCAAAACGCGTTGTTGATGTTAGAGGCAGGACATTCCTTATGAACCAGGAATCTCTCCTGTCCACGACCGATGTGGGATATGTGTAGGGTGTCACAGTATGGATCTTCAAAACCTAGTGGTTGACAGACATAGGTTTCTTATTTCATTTCACCATACAAGAAAGCAGTTTTGAAATCCATTTGATAAACTGTAAAGTTCTTGTATGAAGCATAAGGCAAAAAAATTACGTATAGCTTCTAGTCTTGCAACAGGACCATATACTTCTTCATAATCAAGTCCTTGAATTCGATAGAATCCTTGAACAACAAGTCTGGCCTTGTTGTGGACAATCACATCTTTCTCATCCGTCTTGTTTTTTAGTATCTATTTTGTTCCTATCGGCAACTTTCCTTTGGAAGTTTACACAGATGCCAGATATTCAACTTTTTAAATTGCATCAGTTCGTCTTGCATAGCCTCTACCCAACTGTTCTCCTTTAATGCCATCTTAACATTCTTACGAACAATTTGAGAGATGAAACATGAATACAAACATGTATTAATGGCTCCAGATTTGCTCCAAGTTTGAACTCCTTGTTATAATGGACCGATGATAGCTTCAGTTGGATGATTTTTGTGAATTCTCAGCTGACGAATAACATTTCAAAAATAACCTCGTCTAGATTACAAATATGTCCCACTTGTTTCTTCAACAGTATTTCCGCCTTCTGGTTGATAAACTATATCCTCTTCTTGATGATTATCAATATCTGAAGATAAATCATCAAAGAGAACTTGAATAGTAGCAATTGGATCAACTTTAGTAGAAGAGGAACTTGCATCAGAAACTTGTGGAGCTTGTTCAACAACAGGTTGAGAATATGCCTCAACAGATTTAGACATTTGTGGAACAGCTGAACTGCTTGAAGAAGAAGGTATGTCTGAAGATATCCCTTTAGTTTTTGAAGATATAATACCAACATCATCGGCTAAAATATCCTGAATTGATGAACTCAAAGGAAGATTAGTTGTGGAAATAATATACGATCGATTAAATGTTTCAAATAATGAAGCATAATCATAAATCCATGAAGGTGCAGAACCTGCATCTGTTTTGTTAGACTCATGCCAATCAATATCAAATGACTTAATTATTTGTTTTGATCTTTTATTATAAACTCTGTATGCAACTTTGTTGGTAGAAACCAACAAAATAACACTCAGCAGCAAATTTAGATTTCGAATCAGATGTGTTTAATAAAGTACAACAACATCCAAATGTTTTGAAGTATTTTACTTTGGGTTATGTTTGAAAAAGATTTCATAAGGAATCCTATTTTGTTATTTGTTGATTAACACACGATTCTGAACATAACATGTAGTGTTAACAGCTTCAGCCCAGAAAAATGATGGTAGTTTGGCTGCTGATAACATCGTTCTAGCAACTTTAATTAGAGTTTTGTTTCGTCTTTCAGCAACTCCATTTGGTTGTGGAGTTCCTGGAGAACTAAATTATCTAGCTATCCCCTTTGATTCACAGAATTCATTCAATGTATGATTGCAGAATTTAGTTCAATTGTCACTTCGGATGCACTTGATTGTTTTGTCTGTCAGGTTCTCTACCAATATCATGAATTTTATCAGTAATTGAGGTGTCTCATCTATGGTTTCTAAAAAGAAAACCCATGTAAATCTAGAGAAATCATCAATAATGACAAAACAATAAGTGTGATGTCCTAAACTCAAAATAATCACTGGACCAAACAGATCCATATGAACAGTTGAAGAATAGAGTTAATTTTAGTATGAGCAAAAGGTTTATAAGGAAGTTTATATTGTTTGCCCTTTCAACATGACAAACAATGTTCAGATAATTGAAATTCTTGCAATCGTAGACCTATAACATGATTTTCTCTGACCAATTTGTTCATGGTTTTAATGTTGACATGACCAAGACGACATTGCCATAGCAATGTGTCATTTTCAGAGGCTATAGATAAAAGACACGATGCAGTCACAAATGAATGAGATACATTCATATCAAGCAAATATGTGTCTTTATCTCTTGGTGTTCTTAATAAAACCCATTCTTCAGGAATGACAAATACGGGTTTTAAAATTAAGCATTCTTTATCTGTAAAGTGTGTTGAATATTGTTAGTCACAAATTTGTGAAACACTTAACAAATTGTGTTTAAGTTCCTCAACAAAGTTGACATCCTCAAAGCTTAACACACCGTTTGACACTGTGCTTTTTTTAGTGATCTTACCACCTTTGTCTCCAGCAAATATAACATAACCTCCGTTGTATGGTTTGATGTTATGTAACAGAGATATGTTACCAGTTATATGCCTTGAACATCTAGTGTCAACATGCCAAACACTGTTGATGTTGGGTCTAGGATGTTCCTACATGAATAATAGATTTATCTAGTTTTAGGAACCCAAGCCATAGTTGACCTGAGTACACCTTTTTCATCCAAATATGATACTGACTTCAATGTCATATCTCTTTTATCATTGTAGATGTAATCTTCAACAATATCAAGTTCTAATAAAATTGTTTTCACTTTCCATTCTTGAATTGATTTAACTAATTTCTTGGAATTGTTTGTGTGAAAGATGAATTGTCATCATTGACATGTAATGATTCTTGATGAATTTATCTTTTTGCAAATTTGTGTTCTTTAGAACATTTCTGTCGTCAGTAAATGAGTTTGACTGACTTAAATTCCTTTTTATATTTAGCTTTTATAAATAATTGTTTTCTATTATTTGCAATAGAATTATAAAATCTTTGTTTGCTTGTTAAAGAACATTGATGATGACAATTTCTAGCCATGTGATTTGGCTTTCTGCACACATAACAACATTTATTATGATACACATTTTGCGCTCGGATTTTTTTCTCAAACTGTTGATGATAACATCCACTGTTATCATAAAATTTGGCTTTAGTATTTCTTTGGCCTATAGATTCTTTAACGGTCTCTCGTTTTTCCCTTTTATTTTGATTTTCATCAGATTCAAATGAGGCTTTAATTGTTCCTTTATCCTTGTGAATGAATGTACCGGAGGAGGACCAGTTTCTTTTGTACCTGAGCTACACACATCTTGTTTCACATGTTTAGCAATAACAGAAGACTTATTTTTAGAAAAACTTGCATGTGTTTCTTTAAAAATATATTCTTCTTTATCAATGTTGCCTTTAAAAACAAATATGTTCTTGAAATCAGTTTTCAAGTTAGATAAAGATGGTGAATTTATTTTCTTTTCATTTGTCCTGAAATCTATATGGAATTTAACTTTTCTTTCCTTGTTTGACATCATTGAATGATCATTTGAAACATTCAAAACATTCAACTTTTCATTAACCAAAGATGATGAATTACACTGAGATTTCTCATTATAATTATAATTATTTTCAAAATCTATTTCATCAACACTAATCCAATCTTCAACCAACCCGTCCTTCTTCACACTTTCTGCAAAAGAATTGTCATGATTAATTTTAATTTTAGCTTTTATGACAGGATCAATAGTCAATGGAATGCTGACTGAAGATGTTAAATCAGATATTGGTTGAAAACCTAAACCGTAGGTCTCTTCATCATTGTTGTTAATTGATGAAGACAAATAGGTATAATCATGATTAATCGTTGGTGCAATGTTAGAGTAACAAACTCCTCCTTTACCCCCACTGATTTTCTGTGTCATTTGTAACTTGATTATACCTTCAACCATAGTTGAAGACAATTCAAACTTTTCAACATATAGTTTCAAAGATAGGAGTTCACTATTTAATTTGTTAATTTCCAAAGAAAGTTCATCATTCCGATTTGTCAAATCCTTTATGTTGCAGTCTTTATCATAAAGATTTAATTTTGACTGATAAACTGATTTGTTTAGTTCATCTCTCTTTTCTTTGAAAACTCTCTTATTGGTTTTATATTTTCGTGCTTGATATTGAAGTTTTTCAACTTCCAAAATCAACCGTTCATTGTGAACTCTATATCTTTGAAGCTTTTCAATACATGTCATACCCTCGCTAGAAGCGGAAACATGAGGATGTGACGGACGGGATCGTCATAACACATTGGGGGGTCTAAGAGAATCACTAAAGGCATTCTCCGTAAATGGTCATGACGTCTCCCGCCACATAGGAACTCGTGTCAAGTAAAGTCAATCTCAAATCGTCATGCCATAAATGCATAAATAGTCCAAAGTTTCGTTCAGAAACAAACAAACACAAGTACAAAAGCAATCACAAATATAAACCAACAAATACAATCAAACAATCCAAACACAAGTCTAATAGTCTCATGAAAATTCTATTGCTTCCAAGAGAGTTGTCTTGTCTAGAGTCTCAAGTCAAGCCCCTAAGCCTCATTACCTGAAAAGACATGCTCTAAAAAATCAACAAATGTTGGTGAGTTCACAGGTTTAAATGAACAAATAGTTTGCCGTGTATAATATGTACAAAAGTTGTATATGGATAAGAGTACATAGCAGTCATAGATATCAACACAAGTCTAAGTCAGTCCAAGTCCAAATACCCGGATTATATTCACCCAAGGGCTCGCCCTGGCCAAGTAAGTCTTGACTAGTATACTGACAACAAGGGTGGGGGTGTCAACCCGTTAGTACTAACAATACCTCTCCATGACGTTCAAGTCACAATAACAAGTCCAAGTACACACTCATGAATGAACATCTAGACTCAACTCATGACCACATACATTGTCCTAAAATAGTCTAAAAGACACGACATAGTCCAAAACCATAAGCATGCTTTTCTACCCCCAAGTAAAACATATTAAAACGGGGCAGTGAAACTCACCTCAAAAGAGCAAAGTCCCAAAGTCCACAGTTAGAATGTTAAATCACTATAGAACACAAGAACACCAAACAGATTACTAAAGGGCCAAGTTGACCTAGATGGGTGTAGTCCTCAAGGTCCAGCCTTTAATGCCCGTCATGGTCCTTAATTTTTTCCTTTTAAAATTCACGTAATAAATTTCAAGTAATAAACTTGTCTTTATTTGATTATTTAGGTTCAAATCTTTATTTTCAATTTCAATAAAATATTTCAGCATGAAGACCTGATTGGGCACCAGTTTTGATTAAACTGGTTGAAGGTCGAAACAGTAACGAAAAGTTGCATACAGGATTCATTAGAAAGATCAGACTTTAAATTAAACTTAAGAAAAAGAATCATCTCAATTGGATAAAATATAAGAAAGATATGACTTGACAAACACAGACCAACCTGCTGTCCAGATTCGTTAGTTTGACCTTCAGTTTTGTGTGTCGTGTTTGGAGGACCAAACAATGTCGAAACGACGCGAGACCACTTGGGTTAGATAGAGGACTCATTGAAATTATTTTTAGATGAAAAATTCGACCCATTTAGAGTTTTTATGACCTCAATACAACCTGCACAAGATGACCGATTTTTCTGACAGCAAACTGTCCAAATTCTCAGCTTTGTTTATTGTATTCAAAACTTGGTTTTCGACCTTTAATGACCCGAAACCCATAAGAATGTTTAATTTAAGACCCCAAAAACGGAAATAAGTACAGATTTCATGAGGTTACAATCCCAACTCAAAGATCAATGAACAATCAAGAATAAAGACACTAAGGTTTTACCGATCGGTGGCTCCGACAATTGAACTCCAAGATCTTCCAAGAGTTATCATCCCAACAACGAAAAAAAAGAAGAACAAGTGAAGAATATTAGTATAGGATGATGAATATCATAAAATACTATGATAAAATAAAGAAAATATCAATTTATTTCTTACCGGAGAATGATTGGATGAATGATTCGGATCAATACTTGTTCTTGAATAAAGAAATACACCAAAATCGATGGTTTGTTGAATCTAGATTATGATTTTGATGAAGATGGTGAAGGAAAAGAAGAAAATGGATGGTGACGGCTAGGTTTTCATTTTGAGAGAGACTTGGAGAAAAAGTTTTGCAACAAATGAAAGGAAAACAAGGGGAAACTCCCTTGTTAGATTAATTCGGCCAAGGGGGGCCTTAGATGGGCCTCCCGGGCCCTTGCCCATTTCGTCCAATTTCGTCTTGTCCCTATACGCGTGTCATTCAATTTTTACGTTTTTAAATTCTACGCGTTAATAAGATTCCAACGGACTATTATATGCTATATAAATTATTTAATTTATATTTTGGAATTAAATGAAGTTTATTTAGTAGACTTTAGGCAAAGCCCAATTATTTCTGATTTTTGTTTTCATTCTTAACGTAAGAAGTATATTTTACATTTTTAACTCCTTAGTCTAATCTTAAGCACGCAACCATCATGCTAAGTCCAAATCTGTGAACATACACTATCACCATGCCAAGCCTAGTGGAACATATTATGCCCATAGTACACAGTTCTAGAACTTAAGGTGTCTACATGTGTCTGTACCATTCTCAGACTAAGTCAACATTAGGTCAACATTCAAGTCAAAGTCAAAGATTCAAAGTCAACGGTCAAAGTCAATGGTCAATACATCTAGATGGAAGTCACATTACAATCAGTTGAACAAAGATTAAAATATACCTCTTCTGTTTCAGCTTTCTATTCTGTCTCTATATGGACCACATTTACCATGAAGGCCTTTTGTTTGATCTCGACTGCTTCATGTGCCGGAGTAATCTCAACAGCATTTTCTGGAATATAACAAGCAGTAGCTAGAGTAGACTCATTAGCTTTGATCTCTTCTTTCTTTTTAGCTGGAGTAAACTCAACAGCTTTGTCTTTATTCACCACCCCTTAAGCTGGAGTATCTCAACAGCTTTGATCTTTACAAGTTCTGGCACAACTTCACCAATCATTTCTTCTCCCTCTTCCTCTCTATCATCCACCTTCTCAGCCACAAATTCCTTTTCTTCAGCAAACGCTCCACTTATCATGTCTTCGAATACAAACTCAGCAGACATATTTTCCTTAACATTTTCTTCCTCAGACTATATTTCTGCCAAAAGACTAGTGGACAACTTAATATCCAAAGCTTCCATCCGGTCTGACCAATCATAGACCTCATTTGTTTGAGACATAAGAGCCTTGGTCTTAGATGAACTCGCTTGGTTATTTTTTGTTTCAACTTCCACAGTTACCATCCTTTTACCTGATCACTTTGATTGTGTCTTGCTTCAGTACACTCTCTTGCAAAATGACCTGGTTTATCACAGTTATAACACCTTAGATTTGACTTGTCAAAGCCTATCTTGCTGGAGTTGTTTAAACCAAAAACCTTCCTCCTAGTTCTTCTGGCAAAATTCTTTGCCCTATAAACCACCATTGCCATCTGATATTTTATGTCATTCTCTTCAACATCATCAGGATTGACTTGTTGCAAGTCATCACCTAAGATGTTAGGTGGATTGATTCTTCCAGTAGAGAAGGCTTCATAGTTGTTCATGAATGAAGTAAAAAGAGCCAGATGCTCTTCAGCTATCTGAATTGTTTGCTTGTTTGGTTGAGAATTCACAACAAAAGCTTGTTGTATTGGTTGAGTGGTTTGGGTTGGAGACTAGGTTTGGGAATAAGGTTGGGCTTGAGTTTTGACATAAGGATTCTGGTCAGTGTTTGGATATTGAGGCAAGGATTGAGGTACTGGTTCGTCTTTTACATCGGATTGAGCAGAAGATGATGACTACTGTAACTGGCACAGCTGAGAGTAGCTAACATAGTAATTCGGGTTACTTGCCATTTTAGCATACATAGTTGATGCTTCTGTCTCATGGTATTGATGTAGTTTGCAGCCTTTTGCTTATCATCCATGTCATAGGATTTGATTGTAGAAATGAGATCACTTAAAGACAAGGTAACCAGATCCTTTGTCCTTTAATAGTAGTGTAGTTGTTGTTCTAGCTATAAGGTAGAGAATTTAACAGCTTTTTGTTGACCGCTATATTCTCTAAAGTTATCCCAGCACTCTTCATTTTGGTGATCAATTCACAAACCTCGACATTTGAGCTTCTAAAGTCTCACCAAGAATATGATTAATTCTTGGTTGAGCATATCCTTCCTGCTCTCTCTTATATCCTTGTTCCTCATAATCAGTTCTTCCATAACATCCCACAAATTCTTTGCTTTAGGGTAGTCTTTAAACTTTTGTGCAATCTTAGTTGTGAGTGCCATTGCGATAGCTACATAAGCTTTATCATCAAGTTCCATTCTCTTAAGATCATCTTCATCCGATAGATATTATGGTGTAGTGACCCATTCCTCTTTCTCATTCTTGTACAAAGGACTGTACGGGCCCTGCTTGATCGACCTTATCATCCGGGGCTCAGTATATATAACATGATTCTGAAAAGGATAGGCCCAATCCGGGTAATCTTCCTCATTCAGTAGTCGAGAAGGTTTGGTACTTGTGCCTATCTCATTATCGAGATTCAGGTTTGCAGTAATATCTTCAGAATCGTCATTAAAGATTCTTGAAACAAACTTAGTAATTTTCTTCAAAAATCAAAGTTCTCGCGCGAAATATCAGTAACTTTTCGCGGGGTAAGTTTAGAACTGAAACTTGCGAAATGTTTAGGTTTTCGCGCGAATGATATCCTTCTGTAAGAAACTTTTAACTGCCTTGAGCGAGAAGCAGTCTTTTCGTGCGAAATGTAGGTTTTCGCACAGAACACTTAAGTTTTCGCCTGATTCAAATCGACCAATTCGAAGCTTTTCAGGTTCAAATTTACTCCAAATTGATTAGTTTATGTTTAATCAATTGTTCAATTAGTGAATTAAGTTCAAATTTGATCCTAATTGTCTCCAATTGATTCAAAACAACTAGTTTAATCCTGAAATCATCATCAATTCACCAATTGTTGATCGAAACATCTTTAAATTCCTCCAATTTGATCAAAAACAATAGAATTCAACTCAAATTTCAATGATCACAAGTAATTACCTCACGAAACCTTCAATCAAACAACTTCTCAATCGATCTAAAGCAACAAGGCTCTGATACCAATTGTAAGGATCACAATAATCAGATCGATCTCATATTTGAATATGCGAAATGTAATCAAATATGGACAAGAAGTAGAAGTATAGAATGATTTAAACACAATGTAAATAACTTTTTCTTTGATATTTCTCTCTGAATACAATGATTACACTTTGAGTACAAATTCAGAAAATATGACAAAAGATTCTTAATTACAAAACAAGCTAAGTACTTATACTAAACAGAAATGTTCTCGCACAAAAACAACCTTTCATGCGAGAACCTAGTTCTCATGCGACTAACACTTTTCGCGCAGAAAGTCTACTTATCGTATGAACTCTTGACTTTATCTTGAACTTGATTTGATTTTCCAAGCCTCTAGGTTCAACCCTTACATATAGCATGTCCATACACACCTCAACAGAACAGAGTCGACAAACGCAAAAACCGACATATTTCTTAAACTATGCAAGCCTTACAATTTCATGCTAACCTCCTATAATGTTTCTAGTATGATGCTTATGTCCTAATCACCTTTCTGATCAATCAATTACCTACACTTTTTCTACATCATTCCTCACCGTACAAAGTTCTCTTCAGTATCCAACCCGATTACTTTATCCTTCGTACTTTTGGATGTTTATGTTATCCATGTCTTGGGGAGACTCGTATGGACAAACTTTCACCCAAATCTATTATATGCCTATTTCTTGGTTATGCTCCATCTCATCATGGTTACCTATGCTATGATCCTCACACTCGTCGTACCTTTATGTCTCATCATGTCACCTTTCATGAGATAGTTTTTTACATTCCTTTTACCACTAGCTCATCTCCTAATCTCACTTCTATATCCTCCTTCATTATTCTTCCTCTTACTCCATATAAATCACCATATGCTCTAGCATCATCATTCTTTCCACGAGTATCCTCCTCTCTATCGTCTCAACCTTTACCATCTTCTCCACCCATCCCTTACCTCATCATATTCATCCTCCTCCTCCTTTTCCTCCTCCACTACCACCATCACCATTTCCTCATCCTATAGTCACTCACTCTCATGATCATACTCGTCAGCCTCATCAGTTTCTTGATCATATTTCTCTACATGCCACCACTTATCCAATTACCAAGCCTCTCACTTTTTCTTAGGCTCAGAAGTGGTTAGTATGGTGGGATGTGATACACTTAGAATTTGTTGCTTTGCATGCAGACCAGACTTGTGTATTGGTTTCTCCCCCTACTGATACCATCATTGTTAGTTGCAAGTTGGTCTATAGGATTAAGCATAACCTTGATGATACTATTAGTTAATATAAAGCCCAACTTGTTGTAAAGGGCTTGCATCAAATATAAGGTATTGACTACACTAAGATGTTTAGTCCCATGGTTAAACTCACTACTACTAGTCTAGTTCTATCTATTGCATTTTCTTGTGGTTAGGATATACATCAGGTGGATGTCAACAACGCATTTCTTCATGATGATTTATCTAAGACTGTGTATATGTCTCAACCTTCAAGTCTTATTGACTCCACCCGGCCTCATCATGTATGTCTACTATGAAAGGCCATCTATGGACTAAACCAGGCTCCTTGCGCTTGGTTCTCCAAGCTAACATCTACTCTTACCACTTTAGCATTCTCTTAATGTGTATCTAATGCATCTCTCTTTGTCTATAGTAATGGTTCAAATATTTGATACCTTTCGGTATATGTTGATGATATCATCATTATAGGGAGTTCCGGACACTTTTTTTTAGATTTGATTAGGCGTTTACACTCACGATTCACGTTCAATGACTTCGGCCACTATCTTATTTTCTCAAAGTATAGGCTTTATTCTTTGATGATACTTTACATTTATCTCAGTAACGCTACTTACATGACTTATTACACCGGACTGGTCTTAGTGACTGTCGCCTATTATCTACACCGGTTGCTTCTGTTTCACAACTTTCTCAAAATTCTAACATTTCTTTAGAGGACCCTTTACAATATCGAAGCATAGTCGACACATTACGGTATCTTATCTTGGCATTCTAGAGATTACTATCTCTAGTCCACCACATCTATAGTGTGATAATCTTGATGCCATATATTAGTAGTCAATCCAGTGTTTCACTAATGCACGAAACATTCTGAGATTGATCTACATTTTATTCAAGATATGGTTCTATTTCGTACTCTCTCTATAAGATATGTCCCTACCCCATTTGAGCTAGCTAATTTACTCACCATAGGGTTGTCTTCCATTCATTTTGACTCCCTTAGATCCAAGCTTCACATTGTTGCCCCTATTTTGCTTGAGGGTACGTATTAGACAACTTTATATTTACATCCTTCATATTATTACATACATTTACTTAGGGGTATATTTGTATATTTACATGGATAGGAAACCTAACATGTTTCTAGAATATTCAATGCTCCTTATATTGAGCATACCTTTGTACATTTTCTTTATAAATTCAAGATATCTTATCTAAAAACTCTAAATACCAAACAAAAAAATAACATCTAAACATTATCGTGAATAGGCGCATTGAAGGTAGCATAGATAGCATAAGTAAGTTTATATAGAAATGAATAGATGTTGTTGATAATACTCAAGATTTTATACATAAAAGCTGACACACTGTGTTGTAGGGGTGGGTATGTATAGAACCATTAAAGAAACACTTATGTCAATACATTATCACAAAAAACCATTGATAACATACGTAACTTTATATATGGAAAATGAAAGCTATACGTCTTTGATAACATTGAGACTTTATATAAACAAATGTAACAATTGTAAACCCATGCGTTATGCGTTGTGATGAGGCCGGTCCTTGATAATACTTGAATGGTATGTTAAAAAAACAAGTTGTTAAAAAGATCCACATTGCAAAGTTGATAGAAATAAGCATGTTGCAACGGAAATAAACATTGATAAAATAAGCACGTACAAATTTAAATGTATAAACATCATATTTTAAGAGTTGCAAAAAATCATCATATTGAATCAACTTTGACAACTTGTATGTTTGGGTTTTAATGTCTTGTATATTATGACACATAACTACATGTTAAATTAATTTTACAAAGAAACATAAAAAATAGGCATGTCGCAATTGTATATTTGAAATTTTATAAAACATTGAATTCTAAAACTTATAAGACTTAACACAAAACTTTAAAATTTATGCATAGACTGTTATAGCAAATTTTTAAAGATTACTCTATACCTTTAATGTGTCAAGAAGACAAGTTTACTCCAGATAACCCCCCCCCCCCAATAAAAGCTTTAGTTTCCATAATAAGAGCTTCAATAGATTAAGGCACCTTATCAAGATATAGGCGACAGATAAGCTTATCACTTCACACTCATGCATAAATCTAGCTATTCGTAGGTTTTCATAACTCACTTGATTTGTAAACTTTTCTTGTATCACATGTTAAAGTCTTCAATTATTTCATTGTCCTTCCACTCTTTTTAGACATTTCATGGTTGCTTTATTGTATGATTTTATTCACCAATTCCTCATAGTTATCAATATCCCCCACTGAAAGACTACATAACACAAGCATATCAGTTCCATTAACTTTGCAAGATCAATATGTTACACAAGACATGCAACTTCCATCGCTCTACTCCTCTTATGGTTACGAGCACTGTCATATGACATCTTTAGTTTATATTTAAATTTCAACCCGAGTTATATTACTTGCAAACTAGGGCAGTGATATCATAGTTTTTGAAGGATATGGATTGCTTATATCGTTTAGCCCATGAACATCTAACAATAGATATAGTTGTAAGCTCAAGTGGTTCAATTTGTTTCATATCCACCCTTAATCATATTTTCCTCCTTCAATAATATTATCATGCATTCATATCGTTTAGCGTAGAGTGATGTATGCATCTTCATATGTTAAACTAGTTTATGATCCTACCAAATTGGCTTCGCTTTCAGATTATTCATACATCATTAGAAGCTCTTGGTGTTTGGACCTCATGCTTGTAAGCATAACTACTTGAGACTCTATGATTAATAGAATACAAATGGAAGTTGTATTGCATCATGAAATGGGACATAAGTGTTGAATTTATTATGGGTTTTGTAGAAAGTAGGGACCAAAAGGAGATTGTTAGAAAGCATGGGGAACAAAGAGAACCCCAAACTACTTAGCCTCTGTAAGTAAATGTATTAGTCCCCCCCCCCTTTGTGAATCCAATTTTGTTAGTGATTATGCTCAAAGAAAAAACTAGTAGAATGACTTGTTTGTCCTACGGATGGCACCACTAAAAAAACTAATTCTGCAAAATTTGATTTATTTGTTAATACCCCTAGGATATGGATCTTTGAGCACGCCGGTGAGATTAATCTTTGCAAAACAAGTTGTTGTTAGCCTCACTATAGAGAGAAATGTACCCCGGTTAATGATCGGAGAGAATACGTATTGGTAATGAAGGAGAAGATAGTCGGTAAAAAGTGGGATTATGAGAGGAGCCATACCTAAATTCCATGTCATCAACTCATGTATAGACAACATATAGTTTTCTTTTAGTATCCAAGATTAATGGCTCCCTAAATGGAAAACCGTCTTGTAGTGGCTCTTGACGGTCAGTGATTCATAGTTAACATGAGTCTTAAACAATTTGTCATGTAGGAAAAAAAACCATAGGTAGTCCTGAGACAATCTTGTCCAATTAGGCAAATAAGGTAGATATATGTATCATCATATCTCTTCTCTAAAATATATTTCATATTTTAGTTAACTAAGAGAATAGAAGTTAAAATATTTAAGGCAATCACTAATATATATATATATATATATATATATATATATATATATATATATATATATATATATATATATATATATATATATATCAAAGCATTGTAAACTTTGCCTAATATATTGAGTCTTTTTTTAGTCAAACTTGAGCAAAAATACACCTAAATCCAATTTTAAAATTTGAATGAGACTAGTAATAAATTTGTTAAAGGATAAGTGGTTTGATAAAAAAAATATCTTAGTCATTTTTATCCTTTCTCGATAAAAAAATTTCATTTTAGATCTATAATCTTCTAAACTTTACCAATAAATTGTTTTGATTGAAATTTTACCAATAAATTGTTTTGATTGAAATGGAAAACAATCAATCCCATAATGAATTAGTTAATGAGTTGAAATAAACTAACCAAAATCAAGAGTTTTTTTTTCATTAGACCCATACCCTTAGTTAATCCTATAATTCATATCAGGATAAAGTACTCTTTTTAACCTAAATTTGGATCCTTGATATATATATATATATATATATATATATATATATATATATATATATATATATATATATATATATATATATATATATATATATATATATGGAAGGATTCCTAAGAAAACTATTTTTACAAGAAAACCATTTATCCACCATTGATTTATGTAATCTATGATTGAGATTATACAATGGCAAGATTGTAAATAAATGATGTTTAAAGGAATTAATTACAAGCTCATATGGGTATAATAGGTAACAACATGTTTATAAATTATATGAAAACTTACATTTAGTTAATTAAATCCCTAAAATCACTCGCTCTCTCTCCTCTCTCTCTCAATTTAAACCAAAATTTTCTAACTTCTCCTTTTCACCAACATATTATAATAATTTAAACACTAAATCATACTAACTTTTATATATTGGAAGAACTAGATACAAATGGAGTAAGAAAAAAATGAACGCTAGTTATGTTAGGACCTGGTATTTGAACGAAATACCTAGTGATTAGCGTGTAAACCAGATCAAATAGTGTGGAATCCTATTTGATTGGCGATCCAATCAGTGAGAACACACGAAGAATCAATCAAGAATTGAATCTAACGTTAGAAGTCGATTGGAATCGATCTAATGTGTTCTGTGAACTTGGAGAACGATTTGGGAGGCTTCTGGACGGCTAGGGTACGTCTGGAGTCGTAATGGTATGAATGCTTACGTTTTTCAACGAATTGGGTTGTATTTATAGGTTAGTATTGTTCATTCGGGCGACTGGACCATAAGTATGGTTCAGTCGTGCGATTGAACCATGCGGTTGATTCATCCGCACGACTGAGTGTTCAGTCGTGCGACTGAGCCAATCTTATGTGTCAATCATACGACTGATCCAGTCTCCTGGTTCAGTCGTGCGACTGAGTCAATCGTATGAAGTTATTCATGCGTGTGGTCCATTCGCATGCGCCATTCGCATGAGAACTTCATTAAGTTAAGTTTGAATGTATTAATTATATAACATTATATGTAGCCATTCAAACAATCACAAACCCAATTAATCACTTCAATATCGACTCATTAATGAAATATTAGACATTACAAATCACAAACAATCAATATCATTTCATTAATCATTTCAAATTACATCAGAATCAGATAAACAAGATCTATTACATTTTATATCCTGATCTAGGGACATACATGCATCAACAAACTCCCCCTTGGACCTAGATCTCTCTAATCTCTTGTTTTCTGCATAACCTCCTTGTATTTCTTGTACTTCTCCTCTTTTGTGACTCCCGCGTGAATCTCAAACGCGAAGCAGAGTCGTATAACGTTCTGGAACTGGAGGGCTTGTACAATATCTTGCGTGTCATAGAACAGTGGCCACTTGTATAGCGTATAGACATCATTTGCGGACAAGTTAGTAAGCCACATCGGGTCGAATACCCTGATCGTATCCATTTGGCCCTCTTTGCTTAGGACTATGACCGCTTCAGCTGTTCTCCAATCATAGTACCACCACTTAAAGTGTGGAGTGAAGTCCTGTGGCATTTCCCTGAGTGGGATTCTTGACATTGTGCGCGGAGGACTCCACTTCAACACTATCTTCGGCTTGCCAGTAATGGTATCAACCTCAGACCTTCTGATATACCTAGTAGGCTGTTGGGTTCTGAAGTTAACCCATCCGGTGTGGTACTCCTTCTTTAGGGCAGCCTCAAACCAGCCTGACATCTTCCTCGGGTCAGCATACAAAAGCTTTAGCTTAGCCAGCTGGTTGAGCTCAAAACCTGGTAGAGTCTTCAGATCATATGGGAATCTAAAGTACTCTATGCCCTGTTCTCTCTTAACTGCATAAACATTAAGATCATCAAAATACGCACATGCTATGATCCTGCCAGACACCTTGTGATGTTTCTTGACTTTGTAGAGTTTGGTGTAGGCATCCTTCTTCGGTGCAGCACGTTGGGGTCTAACTTCTTCAAAACATGCAGCCCACTCAGCCTTTCGAATGTCGACATCATCATTTGAGGCTTGGGCTGTTCCTTCTGTTTTCTCTGTTTCTTTCTCCATCTTATTCAACACCTCAAAAGTATCGCTGACGAGGGATTCACCCAGATTGGAGACCACATTTCCCTCATTGTCAGCGTACTGAGGGTAATCCTCGGCAGTGACATCTTCGATCTCGACTTCATCAACATCGTTGAGCTCTTCATCACTAGTCGAATCGCATGTCGGAGCATCTTTCACTATCTCATCTGGATTGAGCTTGAAAATATCTGCGAGTTGCTCGTTTGATAGGTCATGAATTATTTCCCCTTCTTCAGGGGTATAACTCACTGACCTTCTTACGATCCCTTGCAGATCAAGAATCATTGTTAGCTGAGTCTTGACCTGTTGAAGGGGAGCAACATCAAACTCATCCCTTTGGTAATTTGGATTTTTGTCTTGTATCATCGGCTCATCACTTGGAGGAGCAGAGGTAGAAGCTGGTCGGTCTTGTCTGTTCTTTGACCTTCTCTCTTGACCTGAAGCAGAGGCCGATGCAGCTGCATCCCCTCCTTCTGCTTCATCATCATCGTCCTTCTCCTCTGTCCTTTCTCCTTCGGTTTCCTCATCCTCTTCTGTATCATCCTCATCATCCTCATCATCATCTTCATCATCATCATCACCATCATCTCCATCATCTCCATCCCCCTCCTTGATCTTCAAGGGCTCCTCCTTAGATCCCTAGAGTTTTAACATGATAGTCTTCTTTGCCTCCTCCAACTCCTCTATCTTCTTGCCTGATGTGACACTATGTGCTTGGAGTTGGGCTATCTCAGTGCTCTGAGCAGCCATCTGTTGGGCCTGCTCCTCTATAACTCTAGCCTGCTCTGCAATCTGGTGAGATTGTGTAGCAGTCAGGTCAGCAAGCTGGCGGATCTGGGCCGCCTTCTCCTCATCTGCACCTAATAAGCGCATCACCATCCTGTTGAGCGCAGACAGCTGTTCCTCTACCCCGATTGGAGGTAGAGGTGATCCATAAGTGTGTGAGGGATGGGCTGAAGGTCCTGCTTTGTGTGAAGTGGTGGTGGTGGTGGTGGCTGTAGTGAAGATAGGTCTGTGAAATGGTGGAGGTGATGTGGGAGTAAACGATATGGTGGTGGATGGAATCTATACTGTGGTGGGAGGTATGGTGGTGGCTGTGGTAGCTGTGGTGGATGTGGTGGCTGTGGTGGTGGATGGTATAGCTGTGGAAGTGGTAGTGGTGGTGGTAGAAGTAGAGGCTATGGTGGTAACGAAGGTCAACCGACGCTTCTTCTTCTTCTGACCATGGGGCTGAGCCATCCTCTTCCTCCTCGTCCCCGTTGAGGTGGATGCTCCCCCTACAACTCTGCTAGCTAACCCAGGTGCATAACTCGGGTCTGTAGCTGTCTCTTCGGAGTCTCTAGGGCGTTCACCAACCACCCTTAGCCCATGTTCTGTGGGAACAACTTTGCTTCCCACAGTTCGCGTTAGGGGCTCCTCATCCGACTCCTCCTCCTCCTCTGCACCAGGAACAAAATCTTGATGAAATCCTGCTGACTCGGCAACATCTCTAGCTGGGGCAGACACTGGAGGTATAACATCAGACACAGTCCCTCTAGGTGGAATAGGCATATCGTCTCCAGCATCCCCACTATCATCATCGTCAGAATCATGCTCTGGGAGCAGCAACCTCTCATCATCAGAATCACTATCCTCATGACGCCATTTGCGTCTCCCCGGTGCCACATATCTGTCGTTGGCCAGGTGGCCAATCAACCTCTTAACCTGGGGCTTCACCTGCTTGCCTCGATAAACCCTCATCCGACCTAAAGTCGTGTCATCCATGATCTCCAAAGCAACTGCATCATGGCTCTCCTTTGGAAGATGTGGCAGCTTCTCGTTGAAGATCAGCTGTAAAAACCTGGGGTACATACAAAATCCTTCCTTCCCCTTTGCCTCCAGGTTCTCCACCAGATAAGAGAAAATCATACTAGAGAAGCTGAAGGGGTGGTTCAGCACCAGTGCCACGTAGGCATTTTGAATCTGGTCTGATAGGTCGTCGAACCCACCCCTCCTCGAAGCAACGCACTTAAGGATCACATGAGCTAAGTACTTGTAATGGGGGCACAGGTAGCTTTTGTTGAGCACACCTGAGTTTATGTCCCCAACGTACTTGATCCTCAGAAAGCATCCTCGGACAGTCAATGGATGTAATCTGGTAGGGTGATCTGTATCATCTCCAAACTCTAGAACTCTCTGGATATCAGCAGCGGTGACCTCGATATCATGACCCAGAATAGAGCTCCGAATACTGTAGGGCTCACGAGAGCGATCCACGGAGGCATTCTCCCAGAATGCCTGGTGTAGTGACCTGTAGGGTGTGCAAGGAGTAGATATAGCCTTATGGATCCGGGAACGTCTGAGGAAAGCTATATCTCGGTGAACTCGGCCCCGTTCCGAGTAGTATGATCCAAGTGAGCACAGATGTTGTGCTTTGGATTAATGGACCATCTATCAGCCATTATCCTGAAACACATGACACAGAACCATTAGTACATAATACATCAAAATTCGGTTCTAAGTGTAATGTTGAAATTCATTCTGATTCATTCGTGCGAATGAATCATGCGACTGAAGTCAGTCGGCTGTCCTTCATGCGACTGAGCTCATTCGGGCGAATGAGACATGTGATTGGGTTCAATCTGCTGACTGAGTCTGTGATTGGTTCAGTCGGCCGACTGAGCTCAATCGCATGGTTCATTCGGGCAATTTACCCATTCGCAAGTTTCAATCGTGCGATTGGAGTTCATCCGGGCGACCAGTCGCCTGTCCCACAGTTCAGTCGCCTGTTGTTCGAATCTTTATCAAAACAAGTGATTTAACATGGATAACCGATTCAATAGACTCGCATTCTTGTTATTAATAACCTATTAAAACTAATTTTAACATTTTGCATAGTTTCGGTAGGTTATTAGGATTAGTTCAGTCCGTTTCTTGGTTTTCATTCGAATAGCACCAATTTAGGGTTTCAATCCTTCTGTTTTCGGTTAGATAGAACTTCAAACTACCTGTATAATCAACAACGAAAGTCAGTGAATCACAATCAAGATGAAAACAGGGTATAATGAAATTTTGGCAGAGTAACGGTATAGTGTGCGATTTGAGAGTGATTGGAGTGTGATGAGTGAAATGCGATCGACTGTGCCCTTTAAATACTGAAGCTGAGTTCAATCGTCCGACTGGCCTCATTCGCTCAGTTCATTCGGGCGACTGAGTCTCAATCGTGTGATTGGCCCAGTCTGTCGCATGCAGTTGACCGACTGAGGTTCAGTCGGTCGACTGACTCAATCGTACCCTTCATTCACATGTTCAGTTGACCGAATGAGTCTCAGTCGGTCGACTGACTCATTCGCCCCCTTCCAATCGGTCGAATGGGTCATTCTGATAAGCCATTCGTGTGAATGGCTCAATCTCATGTCCAGTCGTGTGGATGGGAGCCATTCGCATGGTTGGTCCATACTCATGGTCCAATCGTGCGAATGGGTCACACTTAGTAATTTTTCTGCCTTTTTGACCAATTTATATTTAAAATCCTTTTAACTTTTGAAATTAACATTATGAGCTTTTGATCATCTCAGACATGATCATTTTAACTTGAAAACTTTTTGATCACCTCAGACGTGATCCTTTTAAACAATTTAGTCACCTCAGACGTGACTCTTTTAAATACTTTGTCACCTCAGACGTGACTGTTTTAAACTTTAAAGCACATGTGGTCATCTCAGACATGACCCTTTTAGTGAGTTGATCCCTTACTGATTTTCCTGATGTAGTCCGACAAACTAACAAACTAAAACGACTAACTAACTTAGAAAATAAACTGGAGAATAAAAATAAGACTAGTTTTTGGCTTTTTGTGAGAGATAAATCCTAAGATGGAAATCTACTGGATTTGGTTCTGGAATAGACAGCTTCAACGTAGATTGATCACACCTGGACCAATTCAATTTTGGAATCATACAGGCAAGTCAAATCATTTGGGACTGGTTGTCAAAATCTTTTGATGCTCAATTCTTGGTGTTCATCCAGAGTCGTTAGCAACTTTAGGAAATCATACTGGAACTCTTAGATTTCCACATTGATTTGAACTTTCAAGAATTTCAGCCACAATGATTGTCAATATGTTTGTCCACTTAAATCCATACACAGACTTTTGACACAGACTGGTGACTGTTTTAGGTTTAATTATTTCAACTAACATTTGTGGATCCCACACTTATATGGTAATCAACATTCCTCAAGAGCTTTTGAGCGGTCTACGGGTATTATTACAAGAAGAGACTATTCTTAGAGCTTTAAAGAGAAGCCAGTCCTCAGGTCAGTGCCATCGCACAGCAGAGAGGCGGCAAACAACAATGAATTCTAGAATATCTAGGTTATGCTTATCCTCAGGTCAGTGCCATCGCACAGCAGAGAGGCACACAACCTATCTCCTTGTTAGAGAGCTTAATTTTATTTTGCACAAAATGCACCAACAACATAAGTCATTAGCTTTATAGCATTTGTCTTCTTTTTTTCTTGCTTTGCTCTATTTCTGGTCATCCGCACACATTTGTGGCGTTTGCTTGCTCATTACCCCTTATTGGAATATTGTTGATTGTGTTAACCAGTGATAAGATGGAAGCCCACAGTCAGTTGAACAACTTAGTTTGATCTTGAGATCACCAGTCAGGTCTAATCATCTATTGTGTTGAATCTACCGACATATCATTTGTGGTCTAGCAACCTCTAGGTCTACTTTCTTTGTGTTACCTTAGGAGTTACCAGTTTTTCTATCACCTTCCCTTTTATATTGCTTAGACTACACAGACTTATACTTTCAATTTTGCATCTTTTCTAAATTTAAATTTTTAAGTCCCTCTTGATTTGTTCCTGTGTACTATCATTTTCCAAAGGGTTTGAATCGATATCACAGATACGATCTACCTTATATCAGCTATCCACTCCTTCTCCCTCGTTTTTTTTTAAATGTTACTTGCTGACATATTCTCCCCCTAAAATACTAAAATCATAACTGGTTTAATTATTTTAGGATTTTAATAAACAGCAAAATAACATGAGTTTAATTTAAACAGACTAAAATAAACAAATAAAATAAAATAAAAAAGAAAATTAACTTAAACCAACATCGGACTACACATTATCATCATCAGGAATAACGTCACTTTTCTTTTTAACGCCGTTGACCTCTAGCAAATATTGAAAACGTGGTTTATCAAAGGCTTTAGTATAGAGGTCAGCGCGTTGAAAATCAGTATTAATTTTTACCACATCAATTAAGTTCTTTTCAAAACAGTCTCTTATGAAATGGTATTTAATACCGATATGTTTGGTCTTAGGATGTTGGACCGGATTTTTAGTTACTGCAATTGCAGCAGAGTTATCAACAAAAATAGGAGTAGAAGAGAACTTTAAACCGTAATCCCGCATTTGCTGTTGAATCCAATGATTTGTGAACAGCAACTTGCAGCAGCAACATATTCGGCTTCACAGGTTGACAATGCAACCGATGTCTGCTTCTTACACTGCCAAGTAACTAATCTTCTCCCAAAGAATTGACACCCTGCTGATGTAGACTTGTAGTTCATCTTGCAGCCCCCGTAATCCGAGTCACTATACGCCGTGAGCTCAAAGTCATCATCATGAGGATACCACAACCCAAGTGTGGGTGTACCCTTCAGATAACGAAAAATCCTTTTGACCCCGATCAGATGGTTGACCTTAGGCTTAGCCTGATATCTAGAACATAAACATGTAGCATACATGATATCAGGTCTTGAGGCAGTGAGATACATGAGGGATCCAATCATTCTTCGGTACATCGTGGCATCTACAAGATCTCCATTTTCATCAGGTGCTATGTCGTGATTCGTAGCAAGTGGAGTCCCAGCAGCAGAAGCATTCTCCATGTCAAAACGACTGAGAATGTCTCCTACATACTTGGTCTGATGTAGAAAGATCCCATTTGGAGTCTGATCCACCTGTAACCCGAGAAAGAACTTCATCTCCCCCATAGCACTCATCTCAAACTCTTTCTTCATAACTGCTTCAAACTCTTTGCATAACTCTTCGTTCTTTGAACCGAAGATTATGTCATCAACATAGATCTGTACGAGCAGTAGGTCGCCATCTTTTTCTTTAATGAACAGCGTGCAGTCAATGACTCCCCTGCGAAAGCCGTGTTTCACAAGATGAGTCGAGAGTTTCTCATACCAGGCTCTTGGAGCTTGATGAAGCCCATATAAAGCCTTGTCGAGCTTGTAAACTCTATCCCGATGATAAGGATCTTCAAATCCCTCGGGTTGACTGACATAGACTGTTTCTCTGATTTCTCCATGAAGGAATGCACTCTTCACATCTAATTGGTAGACTTAATCTTCATGTACGATGCATAGGCAAGGAAGATACGAATGGCTTCCATCCTTGCCACGGGTGCAAACACCTCATTGTAGTCAATTCCCTTGACTTGGCGAAAACCCTGAACCACCAATCGAGCTTTGTTCCTGATAATGACCCCTTGGTCATCCTTCTTGCATTTCAAGACCCATTTGGTGCCAATGACTTTAGCACCTTTAGGTCTATCAACCAAAGTCCACACTCCTAACTTCTTGAATTCTTCTTGCATGGCACTCACCCACGCCTCATCATTTAGTGCATCACTGACATATTTTGGCTCAAACTGCGAGACAAAACACCGATAAGCACCATCATGAATGTAACCCTTCTGCATAACCGAGGCGTAATCATCTGAATAAAGCTGATTTCGGGTTTGTACTCCTGATCTGACATCCCCAATGACATTGTCTAGGGGATGATAGACGTTTAGTCGTGATCCTGGAGTAGTAGGAACAGCTACCTCAGAGCCAAGATTATGAACATTTGGTTCTGCATCTGAGGTAGTTGGAGTTTGAGGTTCCGAAGTCGAAAGTGCACCACTGGTAGATGCTTGTGGACTTTCAGGAACTGGAACCTGTTCCTCCTGACTGTTCTGGTCATCTTCTTCAGCTTCATCTTCAGAGGAGGAGTCACTGTCGTCGACTACTCCCCCTGACTAAGTAGATGATTCTCCCTGTGAACTAGATGGTGTATTCAGGATATCATACATCATTCTAGTAGCTAACTCGTCATCCGAGGGAGAGAGAGGGATGTTGAAGGACTTGAAGAATCCATCATAGTCAAAAAAGTAGGCGGGTCCTTTGCCAGTAGGTGGTGTGGTATATCTCTGAACGTCAACATTACACCACACTTCTACTAGACCCGTTGAGTTGTTGTAAACTCGCTTGTTCGGTATGTTGTATCCTAGAAAGATTCCTTCATCCGCCTTCTCGCTGAATTTTCCTTCTTGTGTTTTCTTCAGAAGTATGCAGGACGCGCCAAATGGTTCGAGATACTCCAAATTCGGTTTGCGTCTTTGTAGTAGCTCGTAACATGTCTTTCCGTGGCGCTTGACTATCAGGACTCTTGCCTCATTCCAGAATTGGATAGGCAGTTTCGAGTCTGCCAGCATAGTCCGTGCTGTCTCTATCAAGCTTCTATTCTTTCTCTCATGATCCGTTGTAGAAGCTGTTGACAGATCCAAAACATAAAGGTCTTTATATCTTGAAGCTGTCATCAGAACTTGGTCCTCGGGGATCACGTAGTCTTTCTTGAGCACGTAACACTTCTTGTTGTCGAAGATGACTTTAAATCCCTTATCACAGATTTGGGAAACAGAAAGTAAATTATTTTGAAGTTGTTGAACGTAGTTCACCTTATCAAACTTAACTTTCTGATTCCCCACTTCTCCCAGAGCTGTGATATAGCCTCCCTTGTTTCCAGCAAACGAAACATGCCCTCCTTTTATTTGCTTGACGTTTGATAAAAGGGCCCTGTTTCCTGTCATGTGCCTGGATGCTCCGCTGTCTACAATCCACGTGTTAGTTTCAGCACTGTATCGAACACCCTGCACATACAAAGTAAAGAATTAGTTTAGGTTAGGAACCCAAGCCTTTACTGGCTTGGGTTTCCCAGAGGCATCACACACATAAATTCCATCCATTGACCCTTAGAGGGTGAGGGTAGCTCAGGTTCCTTCTTGTCATCAGTATCAGACACGCAGGATGACTTCTCTTTCCATAAGCCAGATTTGTGCAAGGCCTGTTTGTGATAAACAGTCGACTGGCTTACAGGTTGAACTTTAGGTTCACTAGTTCTCCTAGGTGGAGTCAGAGAACTCCTCTTAGAAGACCTAGGCTTTGAATCCTGAAGTTCAATCTTCTTCCTAGGTGTCTGATAGAAAGGACAATACGAAGCAATGTGTCCACATTCTCCACAGTTGTAGCACGACCTGTTATGAACTTTATGATTAAACTTTCTTTGTGGAGAAGTGTGTGACACTCTAGTAACATCAATCACTTTAGGTTTTGACTCTGGTTCTTTTGATGTTTTCTCTGGTTTAACAAAGTTAACTGTTTTAACCTGTTTAACATCTTTCTCTTTTTGGTTAACTGGTTTTTGACTTGAAACATGTGAAAAATTAACATTAGAAGTCTTTTTAGGTTCTGATTTGACTCTGTTTGACCCTGACTTTAAGTTAACTTTTTCAAATTCATTTTCCAGATTAACACAAGGCAATTTACCCTTTGCCTTTGAAGAGGCCTCCTTTTGTTTGTTTCCAGATTCGATAGATGAACATGAGGAATCTGGATCACTAACAAAAGGAGTAGACACCACATGATCCTTGATGGGGTTATTGTTTACTGGTCTAGTTTTAGTGTTCATCAAGGTCTCAGGTGGTGGTGGAACCACTTTATAACCCAATCCCTCCCTGTTGTTTCTTTCTCTCACTAAGTGTTGAACTATGTGTGAAGAACTAGTCCAACTGTGCAGTTTCTGTTTTAATGAGTTTACTTCTACATCTAGAACTTCCTTTTGCTTCTTAGTGTCTTCTAGGGAGTTTAGATAGTACCTAATGTCATTAGCTTGGTTAAATGCAACTACTTCGGTTTCCCTAAGCTGTTTAGTCAAAAGGTCTATCTTTTCTTTATAACTATGCTCATTTTGTTTTAATACTCTATTAGCCTCAGTGCACAGTTGCAAATCTTTTACTAAGTTATCATTATGATCTAATAACCTAGCAAATTTTTCATCTATGCTATTCCTAAAAGTATCACAATCAGAACAAGCATGATTATCAAACATTTGGTCAGTAGTACTTACCTTAGTTGGTTCAGATGAGTTAGCCATCAACGCAGCATCAGATATCTCTGGTTCTGGTGATTCTGTCTTTTCTGTCTCTAACGTAGTAGTCTCCTCTTTAGGCTTGTAACTGACCTCGGTTGCAGTTGCTTCTTCACTATGTGACATCGCTATCTCAACTGCTAGATCTCCTTCACTCGCGGAATCATCGTCAATATCTTCTACACTTGCAATGTTTGATTCCCCTGGTGAGACAAACCTAAAGCTCCAATCTTGTCCTTCATCATCATGAGCAGTCAAGGCTTTTAGATCCTTGCTTGATGAAGTAGAACTGGTAGCTTGCTTGTCTTGGCGAGTGAAAGACGAGAATGGGTTCCCGTTACCCGTCTTCTTTGGCTTGACACATTCTCTTTTGAAGTGCCCCTTCTCTCCACAGTTGAAGCAGGTCACTTTGCTCTTGTCAAAGCCAAATGTGGTATCCTTAGTAGCTACCAAGTTCTGTCCGGTCTTTTTAACAAACTTCTTCGCCCTCCGGACAGCACTAGCTAAGGCCCACATTATGTCCATCCTCTCAAGCTCCATTTCGTCCACCTGCTCGTAGTCCTCGTCTGCCAGATGACAGTTTCCAATCTTCCCGGCAACAAGTCCATCATATGAATGAACCACTGCAGCCAAAAGATCCATATGCTCTCGAGCTACTTCCACAGTCACATTACCGAGGTTCTCGGTCTTCAGTCTAGTAGCGTTTGCTTCAGATCCAATGTAGTGGGTACTAGAAGACCCCGACATGTCTGATCCTGAAGGAGAAGCATGTGAAGGACTCGACGAGCTAGACACAAATGCAGTCTGGAGAGGTGCTCCAGATGTCTTAGCTTGAGGCGTGGCGTTGTACAAAGCTGGATTTTGAGTGTACGAAGACTTCTGAGCTCTGTACTTCATCCTAAGTGCTCTTCTTCGCAACTTAAGAATGAAGTCATTAATATCCAGTTTTGCCAGCATTCCATTCTGTCTCAGGTTAGACACGAATGAAGCCCACTTTTCAGGCAATCCGTCTGCAAAGTTAGTAACTTTCTCTTCCATGGTAGTAGCCACCCCATGTGTATGCAGTTCACTCATCAGATGGTAGAATCTATCTATGACGTCGTCTAAACTCTCGTTTCCCATCGATGAGAAGTTATCGAATTCCTTCTTTAACTCCTTGGCCTTGATTGCCTTCAACGAAGCATTCCCGTCGTACCTCTTTTCTAGCTCATCCCATAGTTTCTTGGACTGCTTATTCTCTGAGTACTGGTGGAAGATGTCTTTGGGGATAGACTGTGTAATCAATGCATAAACTCTTTTCTCTGCATTGTATTTAACTTTCTGCGCGTCCGTCATCCCTCCTAACGTTAGCTTAACTCCATCAGCTCCCACCGGTGTACTATATCCAATCTCGATGGCTTCCCACAGATTCGGATCCACTCCATTGAGGTAGATCTCAAAACGTTGTTTCTAGTGGGGAAACTCATCTAACGTTAAGAGCTTTGGTGGTTTATTATGATTACCCACCTCACTCTCAAGCAACAGCAGGTTCTGTATCCTAGAGTCCTTCCCAGCAGTAAAGGCTGACATTTGATCTTCCATGGCGAATAACTTTAAGTCTAATAAAACAAACTGTCACTGGTGCGACTGAAGGATGCGAATGGTCTAGTCGTGCGTATGAACTCTGCGACTGGTTCAATCGTGCGGCTGAACTAAGCGATTGGTTCAGTCGTGCGAATGAAGCTGATGCGTATGAGTTATGCGAACGAATGGTTCAATCGTACGAATGGAGATGCGACTAGGTCCAATCGTGCGTCTGGGCTATGCGAATGAAGTCCAGTCGTGCGAATGGGTCACTCGTGCGACTGAAGCTGCTGTTTTGCGAAATTTTCTAGGTTAAACGTGTTTTCAGCCGTAAAAATTCAAATTTTCGCAAGGTCTAATCGCCTAAGTCCGTAGAAACCAAACTTTGATGAGCAGGGAACGTCCAAGATCACTTTTGACACCAAAGATTGCGTTTTTAGTGTAAAAACACAAACTTTTATGCAATCTTGATTGAATCACACGTAATCAAGAGCCAAAGCTCTGATACCACTTGTTAGGACCTGGTATTTGAACGAAATACCTAGTGATTAGCGTGTAAACCAGATCAAATAGTGCGGAATCCTATTTGATTGGCGATCCAATCAGTGAGAACACACGAAGAATCAATCAAGAATTGAATCTAACGTTAGAAGTCGATTGGGAATCGATCTAATGTGTTCTGTGAACTTGGAGAACGATTTGGGAGGCTTCTGGACGGCTAGGGTACGTCTGGAGTCGTAATGGTATGAATGCTTACGTTTTTTCACGAATTGGGTTGTATTTATAGGTTAGTATTGTTCATTCGGGCGACTGGACCATAAGTATGGTTCAGTCGTGCGATTGAACCATGCGGTTGATTCATCCGCACGACTGAGTGTTCAGTCGTGCGACTGAGCCAATCTTATGTGTCAATCATACGACTGATCCAGTCTCCTGGTTCAGTCGTGCGACTGAGTCAATCGTATGAAGTTATTCATGCGTGTGGTCCATTCGCATGGGCCATTCGCATGAGAACTTCATTAAGTTAAGTTTGAATGTATTAATTAATATAACATTATATGTAGCCATTCAAACAATCACAAACCCAATTAATCACTTCAATATCGACTCATTAATGAAATATTAGACATTACAAATCACAAACAATCAATATCATTTCATTAATCATTTCAAATTACATCAGAATCAGATAAACAAGATCTATTACATTTCATATCCTGATCTAGGGACATACATGCATCAACAAGTTAAGTTACGTATATGTAATCACGTTAAACAATAGTCACTTTTAATAAATAACATTTGTTACGTATATGTAACACTATGTTACGTATACGTAACCCATCAAGCTTTAAATTCACCAACAAATCGAATTTTAAATCTTCTTCTTACTAATTCATATTGATAAATTATACTATATATACAAACCATTTTCATTTTCGTATATTTAAGTATAACACATATAACACGTGCAAAACATTTTATTAAACTCGGAAATTGACCCATATATTGACGTGATCACGTATATGTAACTTGATTTATACATATACTGCGTTATGTGTAATTTGATAAGTTACATATATGTAACACTAAAATTACACTAGAATCTAAAGAAATTTATAGTGATTAGATGTACAACCATATATAAACCTACTTACGTATATGTACCTCGACAATGATGAAGACGAACAAGAAATATCAAATATATATGAAACACCATCTTTTCTATTTGCTTTTGGTAAACAATAGCTGACATCATATTTAAGTGTTACGTATATGTAACTTACATATGTGTGTCATTGAACAAAAATATAGAGTAGATGCTGAACATATATGCAACTAAATTACTAAAAAAATATACGACTGTAAAAATTAAAAAGGGAAGAATGTGAAAGAGGAAGATGTCATCTTTCTAAGAAACCAAAGATGAATGAAGAAGATGTTCTTTTCTGGACCGATTTCTTTGTTGTTCATCATCATCTTATTGTTCATCAAGTTTATAATCATCTTCGTCTCAATTTCATAATCATTTTCATCTTGAACCATTATCTGTATCTACAGATAATATTATCTTCATCTCGAATCATCATATTCATCTCGAGATCGTAATCATCTTCATCTCGAATCACCATCTTCAACTTGGTTCATCGTCTTCATCATGGTTCATCTTCATATGTGGATGTGAGCGGCCTTTTTGTTCAGATTACTTTTAACGTTTTTAGATGGAGGTTGAAGAAGATAAATGAAAAAAAGAAAAAGAAAATCATGTAATTTAAATTAAAAATGTACCAAAATAGTGTATTGATATTTTACTAAAATACCCTTTAAATAAAAATAAAATAAAAATAGTTATAAATTATTTGATTGGTTGAATATGATTTTCTTAGTTTTCTTATAAAAGTGTGGTTTTCTTAGGATCCATCCCCTACAGGGGTGATGTATATATTATAGCTAGATTATAGATTAGATCTATGATAGATAGAGAGAGAGTATCTATAGGGATCTATCTGTAATACTATATCTATATATGTATATAATATATCTATATCGATATGTATC
>CM046045.1:10870936-11020646 GCA_025215565.1 Flaveria ramosissima
CAAGGTCATTATATATTTTTCATATAAACTCCAAGTAACGTCAATAATGACGAAACGATTTACGTATACATAACTTGTAGGAGTTACATGTATGTAACTCTTAGTTGTACACTTGGTAACAAGTACTTACATATACATAACCCATACATGTATGTAACTCTTAGTTGTACACTTTCTAACACATACTTACATATATGTAACCCTTGGTTTTTATGTAACTCTTAGTTGTACACTTGGTAACACGTACTTAATATATATATATGTGTGTGTGTGTGTGTTTTTTATGTTTTAATAATACATACAAAGCTAGTCTATTATTATAAAGATAATGTGATGTTAATTGCTTTGTCTTTTTGATTCCACAAACTTTAATTTATCACAATGTAAACAACATTATTTTGAATACAAGTTGAGTGCTTAATTTGTCAATTCATTTAGGTTGTCTGTTTCTTGGCCAACTGGTGTTTCTCTTGCTTTAAAACCCATCATGGTTTTCCTTTTTCTTCGATGATTTGATGCCTTTTTACCCAAACACACTTTAATCATATTTATCTACTTTAAACTTTAACATTCTTGTTTATAAATGCCCCAAAAAATTTCATCTTTTTGGTTTTCGAACATCTCTCCAAGCATTCACCAGTTCATGAGCAGGTTAGACCCCTCTCTCTCTCTCCCCTCTCTATTCTCTATGTGAGTTGTTCATTGTTTTTTTTACAGTGTGCTACAAGAATCGGATATTATATTTTTTGCATATAGTTTTTCTAATTTGAAACATACGATGGTTGTGTTAATATTTCACTTTCTATATTCTACTACGTACTTTTATCATCTTCCAGACACTGTAAAAGTATATTATACGATTATTAAAATTCTAACATATTACTGATTAAAAAAATAATATGTTTTCTGCTGTTTTTGTTACAATCTATGTGTGTTTTTGGTTACTTTTCAGAGGGTTTTGAGTGAAAACTGTGTTTTTTCTTCTTCACATGTGCATGGGATTATCTTTTAGATGTATTTTCTTGTCTATCTATGTGTAAACTGAGTGTGTTTGCGTGTGTATGCGAGTTTGGAATGCTATGATTGGTATATTCTTAACGGAGAAGACAATTATTGGTAGCTAGAAAATGTGAAAGTGACTTTAACTTTTTGACTTTTACGTACAGTCAAACAAGTAATCATTTAAACTTCAAACTAACAAAATATCGTTTTCCTTTTACGGAGGAAAAAAATCGCTGGTAAATTATTACAAAGGAAAAGAGTTAAACACAATAGGTTAAAAAGTTAAAAATTAAATAATAGATTCTAATTTGGACTTCGAAGAAAACAAGGTTTGAACTTTAAAGTCAAGGATAAAAAATGGGATGGTGTTCATGTTCTTCTCTGTTCCTTTGAGTCTATGTTGTGATCATGTATTAAAGCTTATGTGGGTGTTTTGACGAGTAATGAATTGACTTTTTTTCTAGGTTCTAGTGAGTCAATATGGCATCGACGTCAACACAATTTGTGACTTCAAGAAGGATGGGCATATATGATCCGCTCCACCATATTAACATGTGGGATAACACGTTTGGATGCGATAATATTAGCCCCAACACGGGGCCTTCTTCGATCACCCAAGTCGACACAAGACAAGCTAACAAGGTAGGATGTATCAATTATGATAAGTTGTTCCTTTATCTTGCTATACCTAAAGTATTCTACATAATAACTTTTATACATGTGTGTGTTTGGGCACTTTCTAGGGGATATATCGTTTTAAGATTTTTAAGGCATAGTATAATTATATAAACTATATGTAATTGAGCATAGTTTTATAAACTATCGTTTTTGAAACACGTGAACCTAGTGAATATAATATTAAAACTATAGTGTAGTTAGTGAATACATGTCTACACTATTAGCTAGTGTTTACACTACTAACTGCTTTCACCATAATTGTTTATATATTACCATGAAATATCTTAATAAAGCAGATCTGGCAACAATAAACAAGTGATTCTTATTTTTTGAAATGGTTTTCATATTTTAGTGTTTTTCATTTGTACTCGTCCATATAAATAGTGCTGGGTTTATATAAAAACCACTAATAGTTAATATATTTCTTAATTAGCACCATAAATAATGCTCAAAAGGTGTTGATGTTGTATACTTTTCTTACTTTCAAAGATATCATGATACTAAAGACATTTTAAAAATATTATATATCTATGAATCAACTAAAAAATATTTTCAAGCTTCACATGAGTGGTTTGTATAAAATACCCTCACAAAAAGGCATATATATATGTCCATAAGAAAGAGATAAAACCAGCTAAGTGGACATACATGGGTTTATGTTGTGGATTGGATCAACTTACATGCGAGTTTCCTTTAAAGTCTCCACTCTTAAAGTTTACATATAACATTAATAACACCCTCTGATCTTAAAACCTTTAAAAAGTGATAATAAAAAATGACGAACCAAGTATTTATATGTAATTTTATTAGAGCACAAATTATATCCAAAAAGATAATTAAGATATAAAGGGAAACAAATATGTTACAAATCTTAACTAAACTATGAGATAGAAAATGTCCTTTTTGAGGCTTAGACGATCACAAACGGCCGAAAAGCACCTTATATCATGATATATTGACGGGTTTACCCGTAAATTCTGTTATTAGAGGTATGTTGTACGTGATAAATGATCACGAAAAAATGATCGAAAAGCACCTTATATCATAATATATTGATGAGGTTTACTTGTTGGACGTTGAATACTAATATTAGAGGTACATCTAGGAGACACTCAACAAACATATGTAGGGATTATTTGATTAAAACATATGCTCTTGTAAAATATGGTTCGTGTTTAATACAATATACTTATCATCGAACATACGGGTTTTTGGACTCTTTAGACGGAATATAACTCTCAAGAATCGCTAGGGCCTTCATTGGACAATCAAGAAGCAAAAAACATGTCTGATAAGGTGATACAGTACTCTTTCATTCGCTTTTGTTGATCTTGACGTATAATTAAGTGCAATTAAGCTAACGTTTATGTAAGTTCACTCATGTGCGTACAGTTGCAAAGAAGATTAGCACAAAACCGAGAAGCTGCACGCAAGAGTCGTTTAAGGAAAAAGGTACATCCATAACACTATCTCCCACCTCAACGATCCTATACCAATATGTGAGTCAGGACTCGCTTCCTTAACTATCATATTTAAGGAAGAGAGTGTGTACTCACATATTATATTATAACGTAACGGGTCCTATATATAAGCACAGAATCCACAGTACCACAAATATATGTACAAATGTTATCATTGATACTACATTATACTTTGTAGGCATATGTTCAACAACTGGAAACGGGTCGTTTAAAGTTGGCACAATTGGAGCAAGAACTTGAGAGAGCGCGACAACAGGTGAATGATCAAAGTTTCACTTTACAAACTTTTGTTTCATTTTATCTTCACTGGTTGCATCAAACCTTTTACCGTGGTTGTTGATTGATTGATATTCATAGCGCGTATACGATGGTTTACTTACTACAAGCAATGGTCTGTTATCTACTAATGTCAATTCAGGTATGTTGCATATCATATTTCCATTTACAACACAACAATTCATGTTCATTCCTAGTGAAAGGTGCTGATCTAGACTTATTATTTGCAGGTATCGTTTCATTTGAGATGGCGTATGATTTGTGGGTTGCCGAACAGCATAAAAAGGACAATGAACTTAAGGAGATGCTGCAAAGTCAAGTAAGCGAACTTGAACTTCGTATGTTTGTAGACAGTGGCTTGAACCACTACTACGAGCTTTTCCAAATGAAAGCCAATGCTGCGAAAGCAGATGTGTTCTATTTGATGCACGGGCTTTGGAGAACGCCTATCGAAAGGTTCTTCCAGTGGCTCGGAGGACCACGACCATCTGAGCTCCTATATGTAAGTGTCTCGACACTTAGACTCTATGCATATAACAAATCATAACATATCTTATATAAATAGTAACTAATATTTAATATATATCGCTAACAGTATAATGGTAATGTGACACATTGTTTTTTTGTTCCTTTTCATGGGTAGATGCTAATGCCACAACTTGAGCCCTTATCGGATGCACAACTCGTGAGTGTCTCGACTTTGAAGCACTCTTGTAGACAAGCCGAGGACGCGCTAAGTATAGGAATGGAGAAGCTGCAACAGACTCTCGCTCAGGGGATAACCATCGATATAACTGGAGTCGGAAGCTACAATTCGCAGATGAGTTTGGCAATGGAAAGGCTCGAAGGGATCGAAAATTTCTTGAATCAGGTAAATACTCCTTTTTCTTTCAAAAAACCAACAGATATGATATAGCTAGCCTTTGTCCCAAAGACTCACATTGAAAGAACTCGCAGGCGGATCACCTACGACAACAAGTGTTGCAACAAATGTCTCGAATCTTGACCCCGCATCAGGCTGCAAGAGGGTTGGTTGCATTAGGGGAGTACTTTCAGCGACTTCGGGCCCTGAATTCACTATGGTCAGCTCGTTTTCGCGAACCCACGACTTAGAACTAAGTTCACTATTGTGAACCCATATATGTGTTTGTGAGCCTACAAGTCACAACCAAATTCTTCTTGGTCATGTGAGTCTATGAGATATATAGCACTAGTTGTTTTACTGGTCTATAATGTCCAAAGCATAGAGGTTGGTATGATTGCCTAAATATGTAAATATAAATTGTGATGCTACGCATATATATATAAATGAATGAGTGGGGTTTTTCTAGTTTGTTTCCATCATAGTTGATACTAACTACTATAAGGTGTTAGAATCAACTAATATCCTTCTCATTATACATAACATGATATATGTATATTTACATACAACCGAAATTTAACTATTTTAGAAAAAAGATAATAGAATATACAACACATATTTACTATGAACATCAATGTAGTCATGCGTCATAGAAGGACGAATGCACAGGCTGGACTTGAAAAAAATTGTCCACAGTCAATCTTACATTCAATCTGGTTTTATTAGTTGGTTGTCTATATAAAATCATAAATCATACTGTTCACCATAGTATGAAATTTTTAAAACCACCAGCCCGTGAAACCCAATCGATGACCAGTATAGACAGTTTTATGGATTTAAACCAAACTATAAGCACCACCAATTGTAGTTGTATACTTAGGCATACAATGATACCACTTCAATGTGTGGGACTGTCTATGTGACATGTGATGGTGCGTGAAAACATCTGCCACCTTCATCGCGATGCCTCAGAAACCATAAAAACACGGTGATCATCTCCTACTAACTCTTACTCTTTCGTCTTGCCATTCCTAGTTGTTAGGGTTCGATTGTGGGCCCATTCTCACTGTTGGGCAATGGTTCAATTAAAAAAAATGTTTAAACGATAAAAAAGTAAACCCTATAAATACCACTCTAAACCTTAGCATGTTCACAAAACAATTTTCATCTTCAAAGGGTGTTCAAATTCCAAATATTCATATTTTAGATATTCGAAAAATTAGGATAGTCGATTTTAATATCCGAATCCGAACTTGAAATTTTTTAAATTTTGGATTTGAATTCTAATATCTATTTCTTGTATTATATCATAAATTTTTTATAACAATTTAATAACTTTTATTGAATTTTTTTTTGAATATCGATATCCAAGTTTTTTTAGAATAATATCTGAAAAGAACCGAAATTTCTAATTACTATTTATTATTTAACAACTTTTAGAAAAGTATTTAGGATACTTCGAATATCCAAAATTTTTAAAAACACTATCAGAATCTGTAAATTCTAGATATCCGGATATTATTTGGATAATTCAGGTTTGGTTTTTATTTCACTCTTTTTACCTTATGTTCCATCTCTTTTTTCACTCTATCTCTTTTTTCACTCTAAATTGATGGCTTCATCATCTTACTCCTTGAGTGATGTTACTAAAATTTTCATCCACCCCATCCTAACTGGTCTAATGGTTAGGTAATTGCCTTTGAGGGTGAAGGCTCGGGTTCATTCCTCCCGGGCACAGGCGTAATTTTGGTGGTATAGTTTAAAGGGTGGGAGCGTTAGCCATTAAAAGATACATTAAAATTTTCATCCCAACAATCCTAGATATCATCAAAATAATGAAGTTGAAAGTTCACCTACGAGAACAAAAAGAGCACGTACAAATAGAGATCGTGAATCGACACATGCCCATCTAATGACTGACTATTTTGTCAAGAAGATGATAACCTCGTATGCATCAATAGAATGTTTTGATGACATTTTCGAATGAGCAGAAAGCCATTCCAACTACTAGTCGATGATTTGGAGAGAGGTGTGTCGTATTTCAGACTAACATGTGATGTTAAAGGGAAACGAGGTTTTAATTATATTTTGTTTAATTTTTATTAGTTAATGTCACAACCCCGCTAAAAGCGGAAACATGGGGATGTAACGAGACGGGATCGTCATAACACATGGTAAGCAATAGAGATGCAATATAATAAATGATGATAAAGCGTGTCATGACGACACCCGACACAAAGGATACTTGTGTCGTGCTTAGTCAATATTCACGACAACATAGCCATAAGCATAAACATGATAAATGATTCACATAGTCAAAGTAGTAACAATTGTAATGTAATTCCCACAACCCAGGAACAAGTATCAAAAGAATAAAGTTGTTTAAATCAGACTACAACAATATTCCAAAATGAATGTTTGTCAAATATGCTTAGTCTCAAAAATGCATCCTAGGGTCTCCACTAAGGCAGCACACCTAGATCTTCAATTAGCATTGTCACCTGAAAAGATATGCTCAAAATGGTCAACAAAATTGTTGGTGAGCTCGCAGGTTTAAATAGAAAAATAATAATTGATGTTGTATAGTAAATGATGTGGAATACCGTGAATACAGTTATAAGTAAGTATAATCACATGACAATGAGCTTTGCAACCAAACCTAATGACGTACACACAGATCTTGTCGGAATATATTCACCCAAGGGCCCGTTCCTGGCCACTGTTGGTACTAACTAGTATACCAACAAACAAGGATGGGGGTGTCAACCCAGTAGTACTACCAATACCTATCCGTCGGTTCCCACACTGGAATTAAATAGTTGCAAAGAAAGTACCACACAGCAAACTCAAGCATGTATCAAATAATTACTCACAAAACAGTAACATGTTGATCCCAAGTATGTAAATTGTATGTAAGTTGTACAGCATAGAAAGTGGGTGAGCATACTTTTCCCCCATGTTTGTAAATGATTGAAATGTTGTATAAGCGTAAAAAGGGGCCACGAAACTCACTTGTTAGGTGGTAAGTATGAATGATCAAAGTTTCCAAATGTTGTATGCAGTAAACGGTCAAAACACCTATTGACAGTTATTGTTAAGCATTAATGATATGTATAAAGTAAATAGTAACGTTCGGTCGGTTCGGGTTGTATCGGTTCGGTCGCGTGTAACACACACAAACAGACACACGTATTAGATCTTATGTAGATCCAATTACTAGATATCGTTGCCATTGTTGATGATATTTGCATAAAAGTTTCATTGTTATTAAAGGAGTATTTGGCAAATATTAGTAGCTACAAATCGGTTGTTGATAATTGTAAAATATTAAGTTGATTTGGTTTGGAATAACATTAGTAAGTTTGATCGCGTTGACTTTAACATTGTCATTAGCAATGGCAACCATGTCGATGTCACCTTAACATCACACGACATACACACCACACACAGGGAGAAACTCACACACACAACTTCAGTCGCACGACAGGACCAGACGCATGACTCAACACTCCATTCGCACGAATCAACCCTCATTCGTACGAATCAGCTTCATTCGTACGATTGAACCTTCATTCGTGTGACCTAGCATTCAGTCGTACCACACAACACCCAATCGCACGACTCAACATCCATACGCACGAATCAACCTTCATTCGTACGAATCAGCTTCATTCGTACGACTGAACCTTCATTCGTGCGACTGGCATTCAGTCGTGCGATACACGTACAATCGCATACATTCATTCGGTCGTATGACTCAATCGCACACATTCATTCGCTCGCATGACTCAATCGCACGCATACACACAGTCGCACGACTCAGTCGCACGACACACCCAGTCGCACAACTCAGTCACACGATAGACTTAGACGCATGGCTCAGTCGCATGACTCACCCAGTCGCACGGCTCAGTCGCATGGTCGACCCAGTCGCCTGAACAGTAGGTTCGCGACTACTGAAGTGCAGAGCAGCCTTCGGCTGCTCCGTGCACGGGATTCGCACCACAAGGACTTCCAGAAACACATTTCCAACACACCCAAACAAGAAGAACACGCAGAAAGACTTCACACGCACCCACACGACCTCATGTGTTCGGGTTGGCCCGGAACACCCGAAGGTCGTCTACCTACAAGGAAGGAGTAGACTCAGCTGTAGCCGAGGTCTTGCTGGTGAAAACGTGATGAAAATGGGTGGTTTTGGTGCAAGGAGGAGGAGAAAAGGTGAAGAAGAAGAAATGAAGACGAAGAGATGGATTGGAGGCTAGGGCTGGAAATGGGGTATTTATACCCAGCCCTAGTTTGGCAAAATATCAAATTTGTTTCGGTTGAAAGCGACTTTATTAGGCTAGTTATATTAATGATAAAAATGTTATTAATGATATTGGTAACTTAAAAATAGTTTTATTAATGACAATAATATTATATAAAAAGGGTATATTTAGTGATAACGATGATGAAAATTGTAAAAGTTTTTAAAGTTAGCATACGTTTACGACAAGATCACAAGAATAAAGACGATAAAGCAAGTATAATATCCACAAGAATAGTTTATAAAGGTGAGGAATGAACGAGCGAAGAAAAGTTAACGGAATCCACATTAATTGACGGACCTTTAGGTGACGGATGTCACAGTTAATTTTGATTTTATTTTAAATTTTTTTGAAATAGAAAGTTAATTGTTAGAACTTTTATTAATTACTGTTAGTTCATCTTTTATCATTAACTTTGGAATTTTTCTATTAATAGGGTAAAATTTAAAAATATATTAACTTGGGGGGTTAAAAAATAAAAACTTTGACATCAAGGGTACCCGCCGGTGTGACCGGCGAGGTCTCCCTCTTAAAAACTATGCCCTGCGAAGTCTGCCAGAAGTCTGCCAATATTTGTCTTCTTCCTCAGAACCCGCCGGTGTGACCGGCGAGTTCTGGCATTGGTCAGCGTGGTCAAGGGTCAGCGGTCAGCGTGAAAAGACAACCCACTTAGGGTTTTGCTCCGGACTCGTTTTTTTAAAAAAAAATTATTTTCATATTATATAAACCACCCATTTCTTTCACAACACACAACTTCATTTCACAAAACAAACATTTTCACCATAATTTCTCTATTTTGCAACAAACCCACGTATTTGATTCAATGGCTAATTGGGGTGTTACATCGGGTCCTTTGAATACGGAATTATTATTTTCGGTTGGTGAGCATAGAGCTGCTTATTATTTTCAGAATCCAACGAGCGATGCCGGTGTCTTGCGTCCTAGACGGGGGATACCAATTTTCGGAGACTCATCAAACGCAAGCCTATACCCAGTAATGTTATGCCTTATATAAGGATGGCGGGTTTTGGTGGTATTATTGATTACGGTTACTGTAAGATTGATGGTGGTTTGATTACGGCTTTGGTGGAGAGATGGCGGCCTGAAACCCACACGTTTCATTTACCTGTGGGAGAATGCACGGTAACCCTTCAAGATGTTCAAGTCTTATGGGGTTTGCAAGTTGATGGTGATGCAATTACTGGCACTGATGTGGCGATGAACAAAACTGAAATAATAGATTTGTTCGGGCGTTTGACAGGTTATTTTCTTGATCCCCATCATATAGAAGTTTAAAATAAACTTGGTTGCCATTTTAAAAGAAATAGAAAAAGCTTTCCTACAAATGCCTCTATTGAGCAATGCCAGCAGCGGCTCGATTAATAATATTATACATGATTGGGGCGACTTTATTCCCCGATTCATCTTCCAACTGGCTCTGTTAATTTTTTTAACACATGTAGAAGATTTAGAAGAGTGTGGCCAACTAAGTTAGGGGAGTGCCACTTTAGCATGGTTGTACAGACAGCTATGCAAGGCAACAAAATATCAGCTAATGATGTTAGTGGACCGTTATTTTTGTTACAATTCTGGGCTTGGGAAAGGTTACCTACCCTTTCTCCGATTAATGACTGTAGTCTTGACCCTAATACACCATACGCATTACCATATGATGCAAGGTATGTTAAAATCATGTAATAAATGTTATTCTATTTTTTGAATTTATATGTGTAGCATTTTGCTCTAAACGCATCACTTTTACTTTCAACAACAAACATTTCCCGGTTACGTTCAACATTCCATAATCGCACCGCATGCGTCAGATCATATTTTGATTTAAAGAACATGCCGACATGGATTCTTTTCTTTCTTCATTCCATACATCCATGTAGTCTTCATCATCAAAATCAGCAGCTTCATAATCTCTTAATTCTCGGGGATCTTCAGAAAAGGTCACCTCCTCGTAAGAGATTCCTTGATTAACCACAAAATTATGGTGCTCGCTAATTTCATACCCATCTTCATCATCGGTTGATTCATCATGTGACGGAACGGATTCAGTATCTTCACTTCTTTGTGAACCATCATCATCCGAGTTATCAAACCCTCCGTGTTCATCGTCATTTAGATCAACATTTGATTGATGATTTGAAATATAGCCCATGTTAAAATTCCTTGACGGACCGGATTGATGATCACGTGAATTGCATTGCCAGGAAAGGTAGTAACTGTTTGTGTAGGTGATTCGGATACAGAAAACCCTCGTAGGTGATCCATACAATTTGATTGTTGGAGTGACATTATTGGATCCAAAATTACATGAATTTTTCCAATGAAATTTTCCACAAAATCTGCCAATTGATACAATACTTCAAGACTCGAGTCATTAAAAATTTTCGATGTTTGAGAAAAACCACCGTACGTGTAAAATAGTTTGAACTTCAGATTATAATATTCTCGTGAAAGTTGAAGATGATCGTAAATGAAATTAACAAACGCTTCGTATGAAATTTTTTGAAGAACAACAGTGGTACTTCTGGTAGAAGCATCACACATAACATTTTCGTTCACAAAGGAAACATCACCACCCCGATATATTTGGATAAAATAAGGTCTAGACATGATGAAGTTTGTTGGTTTGAAGAGATTTTTGGTTTGAGTTGTTTGAGGATGAGGGTTAAATGAAAATAGTATGACTTATTTATTTTGGTTTGAGGATTGTTTTGGGATTCGGGAGTGAGACGGATGAAGTTGTGATAGGTTCAAATGGATCGATCTGTGATTGTTATCAAGCAATTGACAATTATATGAACAATGTAATCAAAACTAACAAATATCAGAAAAATTCATAGCCTTTTCATTGATATTAGTAGGATTACAAAGTGCAATTGAGAGAAATATCAAAATATCTCTCAAAGTCTTCTAAACGTCTTAACCTACACTAAAACAAGCAATCCTATTTATACTAATAACAAGAAAGCAATAAGGAACATATATTTACATAATAAGTCCCTACACTATGACAAGAACTAATCTAAAGACTAAAATGCTAATATTTCTAGGGTTCCAACATACTCCCCCTAAGATTTGCATTTGTCTTCAGCAAAAGAAGTCTTCTGGTTCTTCCTTGATCTTGAACATTGGCTTTTTTTTATATAACTCTAGTTCTCGAAGAGCTTTCTTTATGGAAGACTTGAACTTCTCAGCTAGAATTCTTTGCTCCAGCTTAGAGTCATTTGTCTTTATCTCAATTGCTTCCATCATCAACAAAGTTTCTTTAGATAAACCTGCAATGTCAACATTAGCATACATCTCTATTGGCTTTGGATTCTCTTTGGTGTAGATTTCCAATACTCCCTTGCTTGAAATTCTCATGAATTTTATATCTTTGATTTCTTTCTTCACAATGTTAGCATACGCCATAGCCTTCCTTAAAGAAATTCTTTCCATTGCTGCATTCATTACTTTGATTATTATCATAAAATATTTTCTGTCATTTTCTGCTTCAACAGAAGATACTTGATCAAATTTCTGATTTGACAAAAATGATATGTAACTTGGATGAAGTAACTTTAGCTCAAAAACTCCAAACAAGCTTATCATGTCGTTCTCTCAATCATCTTCATCTCTTACAAGCTTTAAATGAAAAGTATCAGAATCATAAAACCATCTTTTGATTGGTTTTGATGTCTGAGTACCATTTATCACTTTCAGACCAGGATTTGTTACTTTCTCAGAAAATTGATCTCCAAAAGCCTCTAGATATTGATCTGCCATTTTAGATCTAGACTTACTCTTCTTCTCATCTCTTCTCAAAGTATTAAAGTATGCCTTATCCTCTTGATCACTTCTAGTTTTCAGAAAAGATAGCATTCTGGAGATTCCTCTATCAAGTAACTTTACAAAATTTTCTCCTCTGGCAGCCTTTGATGGATTAATGAGAGGAAACTTATGCAATTCTTTTAAATCTTGTACTGGAATAGTAACAATGCTAGAATAAAAATGATACACATCACAAATTGCATTTACTCTCTTTATCAGAAAAGCATCAAACACCTAATCATACTTCCAAGAAACTATCTTCACTTCTTTTGTCTTATCAGGCACAATCATAGCATTTAACAGCTCTGAAATAGATTGTCCTGTTTGCAGCACATTCCTTACTATGTCTCCAGCAGATCTTGCTTTGTTCCATAGTTGTTTTTGATTCAAATCAACTTTGTATGCTTGTTGCTCTGTGTTGGGAAACATTTTCATCAATTCTTTTCTTCTTTCATGAGTTTTTCGTACTACTTCCATTGATTTTATCTCTTGAGGCTTCAAAATCTTTGTTCTCTTTGTGATTTCCAGATATTGAGGATTATCCATGTCAAGTATACATCTTATTATACATCTTTTATGTTTGTTGAAAGCTTCTTACTAACTTCCTCAATGATTCTTCCTGTAATCTTTGTAGTCTTTTCCATGGATAGTTCCTTGATTGCAACCACATCCTCAAAGCAGGTATACTCATATCATTTGGATCAGGATGGTGCAATTCCTTCTCAGAAATATCATCAATATTAATGCTTTCACTCATAGGTGCCCATTCTCCATGTTCTAGACTTATCTCATTTTGATCAACAGGTGCTGTTGATTCTGCTATCATGCACTTCTCATATTCTTCATTTATTTATGATACAGTCAATCCATCCAAGAATACTCTATTGTACTTTTGTCTGACTAGATAATTGTATCTGTCTTCAAAATTAATTGGTATATCATCTTGACAAACAGGAGATTCAACAAAATCACATACATCTTCATCTTCTAGCACCTCGTCATACCATTCGTCTGGTAAATCAGAATCTAAATCCTCAAGAGCTTCTATTCTTTGTTGCGTTTCAGTTTCTTCTAAATTTTCATCTATATCAGCAATCTTTTGAACTTTTGAAGGAACTGAGGATGGTTCAACTTCATCTATCTTTCTCTTTCCTTTTTCAGCTTCAGAGAACTTTCCAGATTGAATTTCTTGAAATTCTGGTAAAGTTTCTTTCTCACCAACCATTCCTTCATTTTCTTTCTCTGGCTCTTTCAAACTTTCTTTTAATCTTTCTATCTCTTCACATATTCTTTTCACCTTTTCTTCAAGATCAGTCACCATGATGTTTTTCTTTTCATTATTTGCCTTCAACAATGCATTATCTTCTTTTAATCTTTCAATTACTTCATTTTGATATGCAATTTTGGCTTTCAATTTATCAATTACTTCTAAATTCTCATCAATTTCTGTTTGCACACAAACATCATTTGTTTGTTTCAATTCCTTTTCTTTCTCTTTCTCAATCACAACTTCCACACTTGGTGATTGCACAGGAGAAATAACATTATCTGTGATAGGCTCAGACCATATAGAATCAAAATCAAAGGCTTGATTAAAATCAACATTATCAATAGTTCTATTTTCAACATGATCATCATTTCTTTGATCATTCACTGCAGTATCAATAACATCATTAGCATTCATTTCCTCTTCATTATCATCTCTATGATCAGATATTGTTTGCTCACTATCCATTTCTTGAATAATTTCTTCATTATTAACTTCTATTTCACCTTCTTGATCATCACCTTGATTGTTATCATCATCATCATCAGATGAACTTTCATCATCATCATTTTCTTCATCATCATTATCTTCATCATCATTCTCTTCTTCATCATCAGCATTATAAGAACTTTCATCTTTATTATCTTCTTCATCATCATTAGATTCTTCAACAAGTTCTTCAATAACATCTTCAATAAGATCATTAGGATTCACAGGTTCATCCTCAGACAAATGAAAGTGTTGTTGATTAACATCAACAATATCATCAGCTACATTTCTCATGTACTCAAATAAAGGTACATTATCTGCTCCTGTGATCACAACAAGTCTCTTATACACCACTTCAAACATATGCTCTAACTCAAGTCTATCACCTTGTATACCATAAGCATGGATGTCTAGATATTCTTCATTTATGATCAATTGGAGAAGTCTTGGATACATCAAGTACTTGTTCCTTTTTCCTTTCTCCAGATTGAATATAAACCCATTCATAATCCACTTAGCCATGTTGAATCTTCTATTAGTGGCTATAGCTACTATTGGAGATGTTATATCAACTGGAAATGAGTTACATCCTACACTTCTTTTTGACATACAATGCTGAAAAATATAGCATAGCAGCTTCCAGTGATTATAAACTCTTGCTCTTTAAGAATTGCTTCTTTGAAAAGTTATCTGGGTGACCCATCTGCATGAATATCTCTCTACATTCATTAAAAGTGTATTCAGATAAATCTTGATCATCATTTTCACCCAGTCTTAAAGCACTTCTTATAGATTCTTCAAAAACTTCTGTTGGTCCATGTGATCGATGAACAGTACAATTGATATGATAATTTGATCAATATCAAACACACAATCCAAACAACAACAATTGAGAATGAATAAGATGAATCAAGACATAATTGGTACTCAAATGAACAATCTCACTCAATAATAACAAGCACAATTGTATTTCAATGAAGTAACTGCTTAGAAATGGTAGCTTGCAACAGAATTCCACGATTAGGGTTTTGCAAGCTTACCATACAAAGTGAAATGACAATAGTATATATAGCAGTCATAGTTTCGCTGACAGTTTCGCTACCAGCGAAACTGTCATGCCGAAACTATAGTTTCGCCCGGCAGAACACAAGTTCGCCGGGTAAACCAAAACAGCAAACTGTGAGCGAATGTATAGATTCGCTCACAGTTTCGCTGGACTGCCAAAACTGCTAATTACTAACAAAATACAAAATGAAACTAACAAAAGTCCTATTACAATGTAAAGTAAACATCTATACTAAAGTGAGTCCAACCTAACATGATCTTCAATACTCCCCCTAGGTTGGACCTCACTATCTTCACTTCTCTTGATTTGACTCGTCGGCTCCGGTTTCCTCTGCTGCTGTTGGTATATCTTCATCACCCCCGCAGCAACATCTTTAGAAGCTTCAGCCACTGATCCTCCAAGGTTAGTTCCTGCATCACCAGCTTCCTCAGAATGACCACTAGCTCTAGCAAACTGCCTGGTCATGTCTTGAACATCCATGGCAAAATCATCTTGTGCTCTCACCTTTTCAGCCAAACTCTTTACCTCCGCCCGTACTCCTCTTATTTTGTTTGCCACATTCATAAACAAGCTTGCCTCTTTTTGTGTTTCCTCTCCAGCCCCAGCCTTAATATGATTTTCACAAAGAGTCAAGAGATCTTCATCACTGAAGCTGAATAACTCCATCGGGTCAAACACCCTAAACTCTTTTCCGTGTTTGGCTCTAATCACCGCCTCGCCAGTGTTATTATCATAAAACCACTTTTCAAAGTCCTGTAAACGTTGGGGAAGAGGATCAGCCAATCTTACCCTGTTTACAGTCTTTGGTGATTTGACTCTCAAAACAATCCTCCCTTTGCCAGTCTCCTAGTCTTTATCTTTCTTTGATCTTTTTCGTTCAGCCTTCATGTATCCAAATGACTCAAAATTATCATTAAGTCCATTTTTAATTTCCTTCTCAAGAAATACTGCCCTTTCACTTAAATGAGCATTAATCAAAGGCAAAGTGGCCAACCGTCTCAGATCCCATTTGGGCAAGGTCTTAAAAGCCTTCCTCTTGAGCATGTAGCTGATATTACCTCCTCTTCTTTTAATCATAAACATCTTTAAGCTAGGATTATAACACCAACTTATTATCTTCTTGTCTGCCTCTTTCCTGCTTAAACCTTCCATATTTTGAAACAAAGGAGTAAGTTCTTCAGCCTCCTTCTCCTTCACCAACCAGTCACTCTTATTCATCTCAAACACATCAGCTTCATCATCTCCCTTCTTAGCAACATACACCAGTGGTCTCTCATCTACTTCATAAAACTCTGGTTCAGAATCATAATCAACCAATTGCTCATCCTCCTCTTCTTCATCAATCAAACCTTTTCCTTTATCAGACACTCCCTCAGTGGTAGCTGTAACAACCACTTCTTCACCCACAATATCCTTATCAAAATCAAACTGTAAGTTAACAAATCCTGCTTCAATAATATCATCATCCTCATTTCTTCCAGCATCTTCTCTTGGGATCTCTTGTTCCCTTGCTTCAGTATTAGCTGCTCCAGAAGTGCCCTCTCCTACCTTGGATGAAGTACCCACATTCAAGAATGAGTACTTAGATATATCAGTCATATCATCTAACTCAGATTGAGTTAGTTGACTAGGTAGGCCAGCTGCAGCTTTCATCTGTGAAATTTCCTCAAACAATCTCTTAATCAAATTATTCTGGTCAATCAACATCTTTTGCATTCCTTCAATTACCTCATCCTTCTGTTTTTCCCTAATCTCCTGATTCGTCAGTTTAGTCTTTATCATACTCAACTCATTTGCCAATGAAGTATTTAGATTACGAATCACATACTCATCAAGACCAGCACTAGTCTCTCTCCTAGCTGTGAATCCCTCGTGTCGATGTTTTGTTCTCCGTTCAGGCTCAACAAAGTCAGTTTTCTTTTTAGATCTCCGTTCTTTCTCCACCCTTATCTCCTCTGCTTGTGCATCTATATCTTCTTCAAAATCATAATCTTTCTCTTTTGCATATCTCTTTCTCTTCTTAGCTGCATCAGCTTGTTGCACCCTTGTTTCCTCAGCCCTTTTGTTTTCAGACTCATCGACCCGTCTGATATAATTCCAGCGTTCTGGAGGGTACATATTTTCCCAGAGATGGGTGATTTTACCACTGAAATCATGGCGGATAGCACAGCAATCAGCAAATATCCGAGGGTTCATCTGCACTAATCTCTTGACTTCACCATGTTTAGGAACATCAGGAATAAGATCATCAATAATCATCTGAATAAAGCGAGGATATAACAACCATTTATCCTTCTTCACAGCCATCACATTCTCTGCCATACACGCAAAGATCAGTCTAGCAATGTTTGCTTTCTCCCCTTTACAACATATCACCATAGCTTTGGCCCAGTCGAGATTAAGTCCATCGGATCCACCCTTACGGTGATCTAAGCACATAATAAAAACATGAGCTATATATCTCCATTCCTTAGATAAAAAAGACTTTTTAATCTCCTTCCTCGAACCAAAAGCTGGTCCCTCATATCCCATTTGTCTGAAAGCTTGGAACACTTCAGACTCTATCATATCAACTTCATCACCAGAATCATCTTCCAATCTAAGAATCCTAGACACACTCTCAGCAGTAATAGTTATATCATGATCAATCACTCTAGTTGTGATTCTCTGTACATCTCCTCCAGTGTTGTATTCTGCTGATCTCCAAAAATCTCTAATATGAAGATCATAGATAGTGGGTGAGTGAGAGATACCATATGCAATGGGTGATCTCTGAAGCCATCTAATACAGTCATGAAATCCGGCTGCCTTCGGAAGAGTATCGTCTAATATGGCAGTGATGTTATTCCTCTCATCAAATTTAAGATTCGCCATGATAACCTGAAAAGAACAACAATTAAATTTGAATGAGAAATACTGAAAATAAGAAAATAAGACAAAACATAAGAAACAATCAGTTTCGGCAAGCGAAACAATAATTTCGCTCACTAAGACATGATAGTTTCGCTGAATCAAAGATAATTTCGACAAGAAAAACAAACAGTTTCGACAAGCGAAACTATAATTTCGCTCATTGAAACTTGTTATTTTCGCAGAACAAAAGACAGTTTCGACAAGATTAGAATGAATTAAAGTAGTTTCGCAATTAGTTTCACCAAATATTAATTTAGTTTCGCTATTACAAATTAGTTTCGCTGTATGAAATTTAGTTTCGCTGACATAAGAAAACACAAGCGAAACTATGTAAATTAAAGATCAGTCATTGCGAAATTAGAGAAGATATGGCGAAACTGTTAAGTTCGCTCGGACAGCATAACTTTACAGTTTCGCTGAAAAGATGTGAACTTTCGTTCAATTTCGCAGAGGAATCTGTAGTTTCGCTGAACGAACAGCGAAACCACCGAAACGACACAATCCAGATTACTTAATAATGGATGATTTTAACCAGATTAAAGAGTGAATCAAGGTTCGAAACTCACATACGAAGTGAATATCACTAAAAATCAGTCCAAATCACTAACATAAATCAAAATCGCCAATACTGTTACGGAAGAACCCTAAAAGTGAAACTGAGCGTATGTGCGAAATTATGAGAGAAGATTCGCAAACATGACTTATATAGCAAATAGTTTCGCAGACAGCGAAACTATAAATTCGTCTGGCGAATTTACAGTTTCGCCCAGTGAAACTGTAATTTCGCTAGGAGATAACTGGTTAACAACTTATTAGCAAACCTAGCGAAATTGCAGTTTCGCGTTGCGAAATTATTAGCGAAAAAATAATTTCGCTCCCTTTTTTTTATTTATTTATTTTTAATTTATAATACTCAAAGGAAGCACATCACATAATGAGATCTAAAATAATCAGAGATCACATTCTCTAAATATTTTAGAACATAATGATGATCAAAAATCATCTACCAGTCATGAGATCATACTGAATACAAGATCTGATCACAATCTGCACATAAACAACTAAAATTAGAACAAATCAAAAACGATTGCTGATATAATTGTCCGCTTAAACTCATGCCTTATCCTTTTTCGACCAACAGCTTATGATTCATTTAAGGTTCGATTAGATGCTTTAGAATGCTAAGACCCCACAAACATTTGGTAAAAACCCTCACCCAACCTCAGGATTTCTTGAATTATGAATCAATCTTCATAGAACAAGGTTTGTGCATTAGTGTGCAAATGATTATAAACAGAATATTTCATTCTGAGAGAAATTCATCGATAAGATGATTTGACATAATTATATCAAAATGGTGAGAGCTCCAGATCTATACTCACGTATAACAGAGGAGATAACCATTTGATCATGTGCTGATGAGAGCTCCAGGTCAGTACTATCGTACAGCAGAGGAGATCATCACTCCAGGTCAGTACTCACGTACAGCAGAGGAGATAAGCACAGACACAAGACATCTTAACACTAAATATACCAGCAGAGGGTGATGACATAACAAAGCAAAATGAACGAAAGATTCATTCTCAATCCAATTTTTGTCAGGACTCAGTTTTTGTGCAATCCGAAATGATTGAGTAAATCCAGACATTCTTAAGCATGAAGTTTAATTTAATCATAAAGCTGCTGTCTACTTCATTCATCAGGCTGAGTCTATCAAGCATATCGTTAAAGAATCTGATCCATTTTTTTAATAATATGAAACAGAATCCAGTAACAGTTACTATCATTTCTCATGGAAATACCGGTCATGTAAATAAAAATACTTAGAGAATAAACAATCATTTCTCATCATGTTAAATTCCGATCTCAGAATAATGATATTACTCCCCCAAATTTTTATTTTCATATTTCTATTATTATAAATTAATTTTATTTTATATATATATATTTTTTTTTAATATCAAAGAAATAGAAAATGAAAATTTAAAAAGATATTAACCCAAGCATAGAAATCAATTCATAAAAACGAGGTTTATCAAATGTTTTTGTGAAAAGATCAGCTTTTTGATTTTTTGTATCGATGGGAATAATATTAATGAAACCCTTCTCTTGAGCATCACGAACGCATGAATTCGTGTTTCAATATGCTTTGTGCGGGAATGATGAATGGGATTTTTAGCAATTCCAATGGCAGCCTCATTGTCACAGAATAAAGGTGTATGAAGGAAATTAATTCCATAATCAATCATTTGGTGTTGGATCCAGAGAACTTGAGAGCAGCAGCTAGATGCAGCAATATATTCAGCTTCCCCTGTAGAAAGAGAAACAGTAGTTTGTTTCTTGCTCTGCCAGGATACCAAACAATTTCCCAAATATTGACAACCTCCAGACACAGATTTTCTGTTTAACCTGCAACCATTGGAATCACTATCAGAGTAAGCATGTAAATCAAAATTTCCACCATATGGATACCACAATCCGAGACGAGACGATCCTTTGAGATAACGAAATATTCGTTTGACAGCTTTCTCATGAGATTCCTTTGGAGCCGACTGATATCTAGCACAGTAACCAACAGCGAAAGTGATATCAGGACGACTTGCAGTAAGATACATGAGAGAGCCAATCATAGACCGAAAAAGATGAGGATCAACTGGTTTTCCATTTTCATCCGGAGTTAGACAGGTCTGAGCAGTAAAAGGAGTCATCTCAGTAGACGCATCATCCATCTTAAATTTCTTCAGAATATCTTTAATGTACTTCTCTTGATGAATAAGAATTCCTTCTTTCTGTTGTTCAACTTGCAATCCAAGAAAGAAACACATTTCACCCATCATACTCATTTCAAACCTTTGGCTCATCACCTCTTCGAACTCTCTACACAATTGAGAGTTTGTAGATCCAAAAATAATATCATCGACATACACTTGAACAAAGATCATTTCACCATTCACCTCTCTTTTAAATAAGGTCATATCAATGGTACCACGAGAGTAACCATTGCTTAGAAGATATTGCGTAAGAGTCTCATACCAGATTCTGGGTGCTTGATGAAGACCATACAAAGATTTATCAAGCTTATATACCTTATCAGGAAAATCAGGATCTTCAAAGCCTGGTGGTTGACATACATATATCTCCTCATCAATGTCTCCGTAGAGAAAAGCACACTTCACATCCATCTGGTAAACTTTGAATTGTTTATGAGCAGCATGAGCAAGAAATATTCGGATTGCTTCAAGACGAGCAACCGGAGCAAAGACTTCTGTATAATCAATTCCTTCTTCTTGAGCAAAGCCTTGCACTACAAGTCTAGATTTGTTTCGCACCACCACACCCCGATCATCTGGTTTGTTCTTAAATACCCATTTTGTACCAATTGGATATTTGTTGGGAGGTAAATCAACTAAGGTCCAAACCTTAAGCTTTATGAACTGTTGAAGTTCCAATTGCATAGACTCTACCCAACAAGGATCTTGTAGAGCAGCATGAACATTTTTTGGAACAATTTGAGAAATGAAGCATGAGAAAAGACAAACATTAATCAGACCAGATTGACTTCGCGTGCGAACACCATCAGAAACAGATCCAATCACATTATCAAGCGGATGATCTTTCAAAGTTTTATAATCACTTGAAGAAGGAAAGATAGTTGAAGAAGGATCAGCCATTGCCGGAGAAAGATTAGATGAAGGTGAATCAATGATAGGTGTTGAATCGGGTAAATTAGGAGATGTAGGAGATAAAGAATCAGATAATGGAGCTTGATCAGGCATTGGAGACGAAGAGCTGACATCAGTTGAAACATCATCATTTACTAGCGGGATTGATGGAACAGACGATGGAGATGATGGAATAATATTCGTTTGAGTACTTGGAATTGATGTATCATCATCGAAAACTGGCAAATTAAATGAATTGAACACAGTATTGGAGTCAAAGAACCATGCAGGTTCAGATTTCACTTCAGAAGGATTGGATTCTTGCCATAACATAGAATGACTCTTGAACAATACGTGTTCTCTTGTTATAAACTCGGTACGCCTTTTGTGAAGAAGAATATCCAACAAAATAACACTCGTCAGAAACAGCACCAAATTTTGTCTTTTGAGATTGAGTATTCAGAAGAGTACAAGAACAGCCAAATGGTCGAAAGAAATCAATTAGTGGCTTCCTCTTATGAAAAAGTTCATAAGGAGTCTTCACTTTATCTTTCACAATTAGCACCCTGTTTAGAACATAAGATGCACAATTAACAGCTTCAGCCCAGAAAATAATGGGTAATGAGGATTCTATCAACATTGTACGAGCAGCTTCCACAAGAGTGCGATTCTTTCTTTCTGCAATACCGTTCTGCTGGGGTGTTCTTGCAGCACTAAATTGTCTCACAATCCCTTTTTGAGCACAAAATGAATCAAGAATCTGATTTTTAAATTCAGTGTCGTTGTCACTTCTTAATCCCATAACTCTTCTCTTACTGACTGATTCAATAGAAATGATTAATTTCTGCAATTCCTCTGCAACTTCACTTTTGTGTGCAAGAAACCTCACCCATGAATAACGTGAGAAATCATCTGTAACAAGAAAAAAAGATTTTTTAGCAATTGATTTAACACTAATTGGCCCAAATAAATCAGTATGTAACAACTCAAGAGGACTTGATATGCTATTTAAAAGTTTGGGCTTATGAGGTTTCTTATGTTGTTTCCCTTTGGCACATGCCATGCATTTTTCAGTAACAGAAAAATCTTTTAAAGGAAGTCCTCTAACAAGATTGTTCTTTACTAATTTATTAATTATCTTAAAATTGACATGGCCTAAGCGACGATGCCACAAGAGTGACTCAGAGGTTGATGCTTTTGAGAGAAGACAAGTTACAGTAGCCTTTGACTCATTTGAATCCATATCAAGAAGATATGTATCATGTTTCCTTGGAGCACGCATGAGAATTAAATCCTCCGGAATAGCTATCTCTGATTTTAAAAATAAACATTCGTCAGATTTAAATAGAACAGGAATGTCTTTATCACAAATTTGAGAGACACTCAGAAGATTAAAAGCCAATTCAGGAACATGGTTGACTTTTTCTAGAGTAAGAGAACCATTGGTAACTTCTCCTTGTCCAATCATTTTTCCACCCTTCTTATTTCCAGCAAATGCCACATATCCTCCATCTATAATCCGATAATTGGTCAACAAATCCTTTAATCCCGTCATATGCTTGGAACATCCGCTATCAACATGCCACAGACTGTGTACAATCTTTGAAGAGGATCCCTGAAATGAATTAACAAATCATTTAGCCAGGAGCAATAGGGACCCAAGATTGAACAACTTTTGTTTTTAAAGAAGCTGTTTTTTTTCAAAAGAAATTATTAACCAATTTTGTCAATTTATTCCCAAAACAATTCCTATTAGAGGATCTTTGAATCAAAGGGCAATTTTTGACAAGATGATCCTCTTCACCACACCTGAAACAATGATGTTTGAATCTAGGTCGATGATGTGATGAGGTAAAAATAGGATCAATAATAATCTCCTCATCACATTCAGACAAACTAGAATCAACATCACTGAATGTCTCATACATCTCATGATGTTTTTGTTTATTTGAATCAGAATTCTTCTTTACAAAATCAGAACGTGATTCTTCTGACAAATCAGTAAAACTTGTACCATTGGTACCAGTGTCAGATAAAGAAGAACTGCATTTTTCTGATGATGTCATATTTAATGGTATGAAAGATGGAATAGGTTGAGAAAAGAACTTTTCGAAAGAATTAATTTTAAGTTGCTCAGTTGTTTTAGGAGAAACAACAGATTCATTGCATTCATTACCAGAACAAAAATCATCACTATCATGATTTGAAGTACAAGATGAAATAGAACTATCAAGAGAACATGAGACATTCAAGTCTGTTACATTTGAACTAGAAACAAATACTGAATTTAAACTAGACTTATTATCTAAAACATACTGCTGATTTTCAGGTGTACTAGAACTAGTGCATCCAAGCCCACTAGTTGGTCCATAGTCGTAGTCTTCACGAATGTACTTAGAGTTATTTCCGACTAAACCTGCAGACATAGTGTCAGTATCTGATTTGATTAAATCATTAGAAGGATGAGGAACAGGCATAGGAGAATAACAGTATGTACTCGGAGGAGGATAAACCTGTATATTTTCATAACCCAAACCTGTTTTAATTCTTGCTCCCCGTTGAGATTTACAAAGATCATCATGTTTCATTCCAGAAATAGTCCATTTATCTAACTTTGACTGAAGTTTGCTTGCTTCAAATTCAGCAAGAGCAACCCGTTCAGTCAAAGTATTAACCTCTACATTTCTTTCCAAAACAATTCTTTTTAAATGATCAGTTTCTTTTAAAGCCTCATTTAATTTCACAAAATATTTTGATTCATTCTTTTTAAGTTCATCATTAATTCGTTTTAAATCCTTTTCATTATCAATTAACAAACGATTAGCCTTATAAATCCCAAAAAGTCTAATTTTGCAAGCAGATGAGCACATATCCTGTATTACCTCATAAGAAAGTCCCATTACCATCCTTTCGGCAGCTAAAGCTTTATCGCACGTGCATACTGGAGTACTGGATTTCCTTTCCTCAACAGTAGCGGCCGCATCATCCTTCTCTTTTCGTTTCTCAGCTTTTGAATTTCTTTCTTCATCTGAACCTGTAATTTCCTCTTTCTCCTCTCCATCTGCCTTCTCTTTTTTCTCCTTTACTGAAGATTCATTTTCTCCTTTGAATTCCTTGAACAGCACAAATCCATCTTTATCAACTTCCATCTCATCACTTTCCACAACCTCAGCAACTAACGCGTGATTTATTTCAGATCTTGTTTCTTCCACCTCCGCACTCCAGTCAAAGTTTGAGATCAAGGCTGACTCTTTTTTTGAATTTCCTTCTTCCTTTTCCTTCTCTGCTGTCAATCTTGGTACTCCAGTGTTACTAGGGTCTGTGACAATTGGTAATGGACATTCACGTTTAAAATGTCCTAATTGTTTACAATTAAAGAACCTCAATTTTGACTTATCAAATCCTAGTTTTGAGGTTGATTGATTGACCACCAAAGTTCTTTCTTCCTGTTCTTTCCATGAATCTCCGGGCTCTTAAAGTTAACATCGCCATTTGCCATTGAATGTCAGTTTCTTCTAGATCATCAGGATCAACCTGATACATATCCTCCATAGTCATTCCTTTACCCTTCAATTCTCCAGCAACAAGAGCTTCATAGCTCTGAACAAACATTCCAAAAAGAGCCATTGTTTCAGATGGAATTGAAGTTTCAGCATTCACCTTAGAATTTCCCAATTCTTTTCCAACATGATTACTACCACTCGAGAAATTACTTGTATTGCTCCCTCCTTGAATTGGATTTTGAATGTGAGAGTTTGCAGCGGATGACAACAAAGCAGCATTTTGAGAAAAACCAGATGTGGGCATCATAGTCTGGTTAAATTCTCTTCTTTTCATATCCAACTCAAAAGATTTCAACTTGTTAATGATATCCATCAGCTTATAATCTGTAAAACCTCTTTCTTGTTTGAGCATCCGCACTTGAAGACTCCACTGTGGTGGAAGAGAATCGAGAAGCCTATTAACTTGTTCACTGTTGGAGAGTCTTTCATCATACTTCTTCAGAGTGCTTGAGACGGTTAAGAAACGATTTGTAAGATCTGTCAAACTTTCATTCTTGTATCCTACAAACGAATTGAACTCCTTTTCAGCTTGAATACTCTTGTCTTTCACCAGATCTGCATTCCCATCATAGAATTCACAGAGAGCATCATAAAGGGATTTAGCATTTTTATGCTCTGCAAAATGATTGTAGATGTCTGGAGCTAAGCAGAGAGTTAGAGCACCAAAAGCTTTTTTGATCACGATCAATCAGTTTCAGATCTCTTTCAGTATAAAAAGATGGGTCTTTGTTCTGAGAAACGACATCACCAACCGTAACCGTAGGTATATGAGGACCTGAAATAATCGATTCCCATTGATTATGATCTGTGTAGAAAAAGAAAGCTTTGAGACATCTCTTCCAATCTTCAAAATTATCTCCATTAATGAGTCTTGGAGGTCTATTAGGAGCAACACTTTCAAGATCCGCAAGTGTAAGAGTAGTTAATTTCGACATGGTAGTTTCGGCAGAAAAATTGATAATTTCGCTGACAAATTCGCTGAAAGAGGTGACTTGGTTAACAGTTTCGCTGAAACAATACTATCGCAGACACTTTCGCAAAAACAGACACTTTCGCTTGCAATTTCAGCAGCACTTTCGCTTGAACAGTGACAACAATTGCTTAGTTTCGCTGCTAACTTCGCAGGAAACAAGCTTGAACTTCCGTTCAGAAATAGATTCGGCAGCAATTTCGCTTGATGATTGGTCAAAAACACTAATGAACTTTCGTTCAAGGGAGTACTTTCGCTGAAACTCTAGAAAACAACTTCTGATCCAAAATAACTCATAATTTCGTTGAATGAAGATGTCAGTTTCGCTGTAAGAACAGTAGTTTCGCTGGTCGATCTCAAAACCCTTTTTCACCTCAAAATCAATCTGAAATCATCCAAAACTCAATGAATTTGAGATCTGATGATTTTAGAATCTTCCTCAATCAAGAACAAGCATAATTCAATCAATTTCCATGCCAAAAACAGCTGATAATCCAATAAACATTGATTGAAACTAGATATTGACCAAAACCACAAAAACTCAACAAATCAAGAGCACTAAGGCTCTGATACCATATTGTTGGTCCATGTGATCGATGAACAGTACAATTGATATGATAATTTGATCAATATCAAACACACAATCCAAACAACAACAATTGAGAATGAATAAGATGAATCAAGACATAATTGGTACTCAAATGAACAATCTCACTCAATAATAACAAGCACAATTGTATTTCAATGAAGTAACTGCTTAGAAATGGTAGCTTGCAACAGAATTCCACGATTAGGGTTTTGCAAGCTTACCATACAAAGTGAAATGACAATAGTATATATAGCAGTCATAGTTTCGCTGACAGTTTCGCTACCAGCGAAACTGTCATGCCGAAACTATAGTTTCGCCCGGCAGAACACAAGTTCGCCGGGTAAACCAAAACAGCAAACTGTGAGCGAATGTATAGATTCGCTCACAGTTTCGCTGGACTGCCAAAACTGCTAATTACTAACAAAATACAAAATGAAACTAACAAAAGTCCTATTACAATGTAAAGTAAACATCTATACTAAAGTGAGTCCAACCTAACATGATCTTCAACTTCAATCATTCTATCATTTGAAATGAATCCTCTTAAAACTTTCCTTCTGTTATCATCAAGCTCAATCTCTGCTGTTCTCCAGAACTTCTTGATCAATCTTGCATATATTGCTGGTCTTGCACACATAGCATATACATACTTTGTTCTTAGAAGAAATCTGATAACCTCTTCATAACCAGCAGATTCTCTAACTTCTTCATTTAGAAAAGCTGCTTAGGCTCAAACTTTAAAGTAGACATCTGTCAATCAAAAAGAAACTTTAACTAGTTTGGAAGATTATACTTAATTAAGTTTTTATCAACAATGAAACAAGTATAATTCCTCCAATTGATTTATATTTACTTAATAATTTTATATTTTAAAATTTGATCATTTAAAAATTCAAACATATGAACTTACTATTTTTATGATTTAATCAAATTTTAAGATATAAAACCAATTAAGTGATTTGTTTCTAGATGATTTGAGCAAACAATTTGAGTTTTGATGAAAAACAGTTAAGTTTTGATTTTAAAAAAAAAATCAAGTGTCGATTCATTTCAAGATGATTATTTTATTATTATTTTTACTGATGATCCTTGAATAAAAAAAATTTTGAGATGAAATTTTGTTTTGATGATGACAATCTGTTCGCAATCCATTGTTATTAACAAAATCATGGTTCATTTTTAACAATCAATCACAATGAATCACTAATTTCAGATTTATTCATGATTTAGGGTTCGAACGCCTGAATAGGGTTCAAACGTCTGATTTAGATGATGAAAATACGCACTGATTTGTGACATCCGGTAAATTTCCGTTAACAAACTCCGTTAGTTCCGTTAAGTCTTGCATACACGTGTTGTAAGCACACACTAGTTGTCGTTTAACGTTGGTGACCTAATAATAATTAATAATCTTAAATTAATGATAATCTAGTTGACAATGTGATTATGGTATTATGTTTATGTGTTTGCATGTTTTAAATGTTAATTAGGAAATTAATCGCGTAAAGTGGAAACGTGCCTATTTATTCGTATGTCTTGTGTTTTTATAAAGATAAAATATATAATGATTATCATTAGTTATTATCTTTATATTATTAAGTTAAAAACACTTTACAAAGAGTTTAAAGTCTAGTTTTTATAAAATACAAAAACACAAGGGTTTAAATGGTAATTATGTAAATTAAATTAAACAAAACAACCCAAACCCTAGCCCCACCTCCCATTCGGCCGCAAACACCCTTCAAACCCCCTCACCATCGCGAATTCGACCAAGAACAAGCATCCAAGCCTCGGATTTGTTCGATTTCAAGGATTACTACACGTTGGAATCATCAATTACAAGTTAATACACGTTTAAAGGTTAGATTTTACAAGTTTTTGTGAGTTTTTTCTTGGTGGCCGAACCCTAATTCGATTATGTATGTTCATGGGGTCGAAATTGATGTCAATTGATAATGTTAGTATGTTAGTTGGATTGAATACATGTTGTTTAACGTTGATTATGCATGAATGATATGTTTTTAATGGATTGATCATGAACTTTGATTCTAGGCAAACCCTAATTCGAAATTGATGAGATCATGTATGATTGATGATTGTTTGATGAATGTATGATGATTAGTAGGTTGTATGAATGCTAGGATACATTGATCTTGCAAGAAATTGATGAATTGAAGTTGGTGTTCATAGGTTACTAATAATAGTAACTTTATTTCCATGACATGATGATCTAATGATGAATTGATGTTGTTGATGTGTTCATGATGATAATTAGATGCTAGATTGTTGATATGAATGCTAGAAATCTTGTAATGGATGTTGTTGTTCATATCTTGCCAAAAGTGGAAACTTTTGTTCATGATGATTAATGGATTATGATGATTAGGCATTGTTGATCATGTCTAGATGTTGTTATGAGCTTGAGATGGTATAATTGTGATGAATTCATGAATACATTGAGTGTTTGATAGATTTTGAAATGTACTTTTCCAAAAGAGAAACTTTATTTGCACAAAGTTTGAAAGATGATAGTTTGAACATGTTTGGGATATTAGGAGCATGTTAGTATGTTCATGGATGAATTCTAATGTGGTAGAACATGTTAATTTAGTTGTATGGGATGTTTGGATAAGTATGGGTGATGTTTGGACTTTGATGATCATGTATGATATTGATGTTGGTTAGTAGTTAAGACATCATGTTGGGACTGGAAATTGATTGTTGTGGTGTATGTTGAATGAAATGAACATGGTTAGTGAATGTGAATGTGATCATCATACACGCGTGCGAATCTGAGGCCCCTACTTAGTAGGATTGGCAGGGTTTAGGATGTGAAGTCGTGAGTGGCTTCACATGGCATGTGGTGCGTGATTTGATCTTTGTGTGGCATGTTAATTATGTTATAACTAGTGGACATGTTAATGTTCTAGATTCGCATGACTTGTATGATACTTGGTTGTATGATGATCTAAGTGATACACCTGGATAATGTAGCATACATATGATCCATTTGAATGTTAAACATGTATGATATATGTGTATGATTGCTTGAATGGTTTACAACACATAAAGTCACCAATGGGTCAAAAGGGTCAACTGAGTCAAACGTATTTATTTTCTGAAACCTTGAGTCTTTGGTTGTAGTGTGCTTAGGGTTTCACATGTTCTCTGTTTGCACGTACTCATATACTTATATGATCTAGGTAACCTCTGAAGGTTGTCTGTCCACTCTGTCTGTCAAGTAAAACTCTAAGTATCTATTACACATATCAGGTGAGTTCATGCCCCACTCTTTACTTAATCTCTTTTGGGGGAGATAGCATACTGGTAAACTACAAACGCTTTATATATATTCAAGTTGTGTATAATATTAATATAGTGTTGTTTATTATGGAAAAGCCCTCACACTTTCGAATTGTTAATATTAAATAGCGGGGAAACTTGGGTAGTACTACTGGGTCTGACGGACTCGAGGTCAACCGGGTGCAATTTGTCCTATTGAACATTGTCACGACTTGTTAAGTCGTGACAGGAGGCAACAACGTAACACGGTCAGCTTCAATTGCGAAATCACTATGAGTTAATATTTATTGTTAATGGACTAGCTATGTGTTACAATGCACTACTTTTATATCTCTACTATTAGACTACTTATGTTTGAATATCACTCTTGAACTCAACAACCATTGTGTTGACATTTTAGTATGTTATTCTCAGGTCATTAACTTTCTTGCCTTTAGGAGCACCATATGGATTCACCTTGCATTCTAAGACTTGGTCTTCAAGACATCTTTATTGTTTTAAATGGTTAATGTTTACTCATTTGGGTTGGCGCATGTTTTGCCATAGTATGCATTTATATTCTTTGGGTTGTTTTACAAAACGCTTCCGCACAGTTTTAAAGTTTTAACTTTGGTTGATTTTATTTTGATTGTGGCATATAGAGTCGTTCTGAGTAACTATTGACTGTGATCCTGGTTTGTTCACACGCCTCGCAGTAAAACTCCGCACGTGGATTTTGAGGGTGTGACAGATTGGTATCAGAGCCACTCCTGTGCCGTTCGGGATGTGGGACATACCTCACCAAGGATGGTGACTTCTCAGGCTCATCGAGGACGATGAGTCCAAACAGGGGGTGCTTGTGACACCCTACACATATCCCACATCGGCCGTGGACAGGAGAGATTCCTGCTTCATAAGGAATGTCCTGCCTTTAACATCAACAACGCGTTTTGGGCGTATTGGCTGTGGATGAGAGGAGAACTCCATAGTTAAGCGTGCTCAGGTGGGAGCAATCCAGGGATGGGTGACCTCCCTGGGAAGTTTTCACCCGGGCAACCAAAAGCAAATCCGTGAGCTACTCGTGGGCAAAGCGGACAGTATTGTTGATGCGAGGGGTCGGGTGTGACATGATTTGATGATATAATCTCACAAAGTTGATCGCATTCACTGATATTACCTTGGAGAATCAATCAATCTTAGAAATGACAAGTAATCATTGAGTATTTGAGTGTGTCGAAACTGATAGTATGAACAGAGCGAATGAGAGTATGAAATGTTAGAATGAAATGAAATCTGTGCAAGTGTTGTATTTATATAAGTGTAAAAATCATTGGACGCATTACAACTGTTTAGACGCATGAGGTCCGGTAAACCTTAGACACATGAGTTGTACTTGGTCATATTTTGATTTTGAATCTAGGCGCATGAGCACTGTTCAGGCGCATGACCTAGAATGAAACGCCTAACACTTGTTTTATTTTTAATGAGATGTTTGGTACTGTTTAGGCGTATGAACTTGTACAAAACGCCCAACACTTAACCAAAAATTTTAGACTTATGATTACTGTTTAGACGCATGAGGATGACTCAAAACGTCCAACACTTATCATGAAACTGAAATTTCATCATGCTTCTAAACTTAGACTTATGGTCACTGTTTAGGCGCATGAGACATCCATACGTCCAACACTTGTTTAATTTTCACAAATTTCATTCAAACTGGACTTTTGATCATATCACTGTTCTTCATGGAAATTTTCAACCTTTGGTCAAACTTTGACTTAAAGCCTTAGACTTTGACTGTTTGATCAAAACTTTGACTTTTTGACCAAATTTATTATAATTAATTTCCCGTCATTTTAGTCTCAAAAATTTCATAAAATACCAAACATTCTCAATTCTTTGCAAGAAGCTTTTCCAAACAATAGACAATTTAGAAATTTATTATTTTTGGTTCATTTGAAGACATATCAAACACATACAACTTGAATACTTTTTGCATCATCCTTTTCAACTTGTATTTTGATTTTCTCTTTTTCAAAATTTTACTCCCCCTAAACTTTTAAGTTCACAAACTTAGAAGTTTATATGTGTGGAAATTGAGAAAAACAATCATTATTGACATGCCTGCACAATAAAAACATGCAAAAATTGAAAATAAAGAAGAATCAGAAAAATACTACCAGATGTACACAGAATTATATGCCTGCAATGAGCTCATACCAGTGAATAATCAGCACATTAAAGTAAAAAAAATGATGAATAGACCTGAACATTGGTTAAATACTGATCAAGTGTGTTCCAGGTCAGCAATATTGCAGCAAAGGAGACACAAGATCTAAGGACAGATAATGAGTACTTTTGATAAAAGTATCAGCACACTTAGATATGACATTATGGACCCCACACTTAGACTTAGAGAGTCCAACCCTCGTCAAGGTATGCAAGCAAACACTTTTTCTCAGCTTAATTACCTGACATATATGAATAACCAGATCTCATATTTAGGTCAATGAGAGAATCATTATGGTAAAACCATTTGATAATCTCTGAGAAAACCACCATGGACAAGCCATTAGGTAATTCCCGAATCCGTTTCATAAAAAATTAGATATAGATGATTCATAAGAATCAGAGGACATCCATTTTGGACTTTTGAAAGGATTGTGCACATTGGCATCTTTTGCATCAAGTGAGAATATTCAAGTCTGTAATCACTTACAACAGAGGATACCTCGTCACTTCAGGTCTATGATGACTCATAACAGAGAAGTAAACAGATGCAGTAAACAGATCTCATGGTTATTTATATCACCATCAGGTGTGAGTTTGTGACTTGACAAGCAATCAATCAAAAAAGTTAAGACCACTCATAAGACCTAAGATGAATACCCACAATGCATAATGATTTAGTTAAATCACAAGAATCTACTTGTTCAGTATAATTTCATGACTATACCAGCACATCGTATCTGATCATGTCAGACTTTATTATTGAGTGAAGTATGCAACTGATTATATCTGATGTACTATCATTGCTCACAGGTTGCAAAGGCAGATGCAGTCCTAAATAAAGAGATAGCTAAACTAATATTTTTGTATTTTTCTTTTTATAAGATTCTAATTTTGTACTTGCTTTTTCATTTAATACACACACACAAATAGAATATACAATCAGGCAGTCAATTTTGAAGATTTCTTTTTTTTGTTTGAAGTTTAGAATAGGTGGGAGGGTTATTATCATATTGATTAGACAAAATTATTTTTCAACATGATTAATAAGTCCAATAGATTCAACCAGATACTCAAACCTTCCTGGTAGAAAGGATTTAGTAAACAGGTCAGCTAGTTGTTTGTCAGTTGAATTTGAATCAAAATGATTAAACCTTTTTTAAAGTTATCTATGAGAAAATGATATCGAATTTCGATATGTTTTGTTTTTAAATGTTGTACAGGATTAGCTATTATGAACATAGCAGCAGTGTTATCAATGTAAATAGGAGTTTTAAGAAAATTGAACTCGTAATCCAGTAGTTGATTTTGCAACCAAAGGATTTGAGAACATCCTGCTGAGGCAGCAATGTACTCAGCTTCTGCAGTTGATACTGAGACGTTTGTCTGTTTCTTACATTGCCATGAGACTAATCTGGGACCCAAAAACTAACAACCACCCGTAGTAGATTTTCTATCTTGACTACATCCCCCATAATCACTGTCAGTATATCCATGTAACTCGAAATTTCCTTCATAAGGATACCATAACCCTAGAGCTGGTTTTCCTTTAAGATATCTGAATATACGTTTGATAGCAATTAAATGAGATTCCTTCGGGTCTTATTGATACCTGGCACAGACATAAACAGCATACATTATGTCAGGTCTAGATGCAGTTAGATACATCAAAGAACCAATCATAGATCTGTATAGTGTTTGGTCTATTGATTTTTCTTTTGGATCAGGATCAATCTTGGTGTTTATGTCAGTTGGTGTTCTGATGGATTGACAATCTTGCAGCTTGAATTTCTTCAATAGTTTATCAACAAACTTCTCTTGATTGATGAAAATACCATCTGCAGATTGAGTAACTTGCAATCCAAGAAAGAAATTGATTTCTCCCATAGAACTCATCTAGAAACGCGATTTCATGATTTCTTCAAATTCTTAGCATAGTTTTTGACTGGTAGATCCAAAAATGATATCATCTACATACACTTGTACACAAAGAAGATCAGATGCATCCCTCTTAATAAATAAAGTAGGATCAATCTTTCCTCGTGTATATCCATGTTGGATCAAGTGTTGTGACAATGTGTCATACCAGATTCTTGGAGCTTGATGTAAACCATATAGAGCTTTGCTAAGCTTGTACACACGATAAAACCTTGAGGTTGCTTAACATACACATCATCTGTGATTGTACCATACAAAAATGCGCCCTTAACATCCATTTGATACACTTTGAATTTCATATAAGAAGCATATGCCAGAAAGACCCGAATTGCTTCTAGTCTTGCAACTGGAGCAAATACTTCATCATAATCTATTCCTTCCTCCTGAGTGTATCCTTGAGCTACTAATCGAGCTTTGTTTCGAATGATTATTCATCTGTCATCTGATTTGTTTCTGAATAACCATTTTGTGCCAATGGCATTCTCTCCTTCAGGTAAATCCACCAAATTCCACACTTCTTGTTTACAGAATTGAAGTAACTCTTCTTGCATAGCTTCTATCCAACTATTGTCCTGTAAAGCTTCAGTGATGTTTTTAGGGACAATTTGAGAAAGAAAACATGAGTATAAGCAAATTTTTGCTTGCTTTGTATGATTTCTCGTTGTTCTCTCATTCAAAGGACCGATAATCTATGAGATAGGATGTTTTTGGTGAATACGAGTAGTTGGAATCTCGTCTTGTTGAACATTCACCTCTAGATTTGATTGGTTCAAGTCGGAGAGCTGATGCAACAAATTTGAAGAATGTGGAATGAAATTTGGAGCTTGAGTTGGTGAATTGACAAAGTAATCAAACTTGTCATTCACATCTATATCGCCGGATACAGATGAAGTTTTAGACTCAGGATGGTGAATTTTTGGTCCATCATTAGGAATAGAATGAGAAACATCAGAATCTGTAGGAACTTGTTGATGCTCATGATTTGCTGTAGAGAATAGAGGATCTTTTGCAAAAGAGAAGAATGGATAATTTGAACTTGTATCATCCATATCATCAGAATCAGAATCGTCACTGAAGGTTCCAAGATCTCCTGTTTGTTTTCTGTTGACACATGAAGATTTAAACAGATTAGAATTAAATGAATTTGTTAATGAATCTAAATCAAATAACCATTTTGGGCCATTTGCAACTGATGGAAAAGAGTTTTCAAGGAATTTAACATTGAACGTTTCAATGATAACATTCGTCTTAGAGTTATACACTCTATACGCTTTCGAATCGGACAAATATCCAAGAAAGAATCCATCATCAGACTTTGAATCAAATTTTCCTAGATGGTCATTTGAATTTAAAATCAACACAGGACATCCAAAAGATTTAAGAAAATTAATATTTGGTTTCCTGCCAAACATTAACTCATTAGGAGTTTTATGTTTCTCCTTAACCAATAGAGTATGATTTTGAATAAAACAGGCAGTTGATATTGCTTCATCCCAGAATGTGATAGGAATCATTGCATCAGCTAACATTGCACGAGCTGCTTCAATCAAAGTTTTGTTCTTCCTTTCTGCAACTCCGTTTTGTTGTGGAGTTCGAGGAGCACTGAACTGATGAGCTATTCCTTTGCCTGCACAAAAACTGTCAATATTAGCATTTTTAAATTCTGTTCCATTATCACTTCTGATAATTTTAACTTTTTGATCTAATTGGTTTTCTACTTTAATGATGAACTCTTTTAAAAAATCAGTTGTTTCAGATTTGGCATGAAGAAAGAAAACCCAAGAAAATCGTGTATAATTATCAATGATGACTAAACAGTACGATTTCTTCTCGATACTTTGTATGTTTACAGGAGCAAATAGATCCATGTGTAATATTTGTAAAGGTTTTGAGTTTGAGTTCATCTGTTTGGTCTTATAAGACGCTCTATGTTGTTTTCCCTTCAGACAGGCTTTGCAGAGGTCTGATGTTGCAAACTTCTTTGAAGGGAATGCCAATAACATGATTTCCTGCTGCGAGCTTGTTCATGTTCTTGAAGTTTAAATGACCGAGACGTCTATGCCAAAGATGACTTTCATCATTTGATGCACGAGCAATGAGACAGGTTGTTTCTGTTGATGGATCAACTTGAGACATGTCTAGTTTGTAGACATCTCTATCACGAACAACTTTGAAAACAACCCACTCTTTGCTGATCTGAAATCTTGGCTTTAAGATATAACAAAAAGAATCATCAAATAACGTAGAGTACGATTTATCACATATTTGTGAAACACTCAAAAGATTGAAATTCAATTGTTCACAAAAGTTGACTTTGTCAAAACTTATTATTCTGTTAGATACCGTTCCTTCACTGGTTATCTTTCCTCCTGAATCTCCACCAAACGCCACATGTGTACCATCTTTCAGCTTAAAATCTTGAAGCAATGTTTGATTGCCTGTCATATGCCGGCTACACCCACTGTCAACATACCATGTGTTTACGGGTCTCCGTGGGCGTACCTGCATTCAATATATTTAAACAGAGTTAGTAACCTGTCACACCCCCGCTAAAAGCGGAAACACGGGGATGTAACGAGATCGAGATCGTCATAACACATGGTAAGCGATAGAGATGCAATATAATAAATGATGACAAGCGTGTCATGACGACACCCGACAACAAGGGGACTTGTGTCGTGTTTAGTCAATGTTCACGACAACATAGCCATAAGCATAAACATGATAATGATTCACATAAACAAATAAAGATGAAATTGTAATATGAATTCCCACAACCCGGGAACAAGTATCAAAGATTGTAATTGTTTACACAGATCAACGTTGTTCAAAATAATTGTTTGTCAAAACATGTTAAGTCCCAAAATGCATCCTAGGGTCTCCACTAAGGCAGCACACCTAGATTCCTGAACTTGCATGATCACCTGAAAAGATATGCTCAAAACGGTCAACATAATTGTTGGTGAGCTCGCAGGTTTAAGTAATAAATAAGTAAGTGATGCTGTATATAGTAAGTGATGTGGAATACCGTGAATACAGTTATATAAACAAGTAAAATCACATGACATGAGCTTTGCAACCAAACCTAGCGACGTACACAAAGAAATTGTCGGCATATATTCACCCAAGGGCCCGTTCCTGGCCACTGATGGTACCAACTAGTATACCATCGAACAAGGGTGGGGGTGTCAACCCAGTAGTACTACTAATACCTAACCATCAGTTCCCACACTAGAATTAAATAGTTGCAAAGATAGAACCACACAGCAGACCCAAGCATGTATCAGATAAGTACTTGTAACACAGTATCACGTTGATTCCTTGTATGTAAAATGTAAGTAAGTTGTACAGCATTGAAAATGGGTGAGCATACTTTTCCCCCAAGTTGTAAATGATTGAAATATTGTATAAGCGTAAAAAGAGGCCACGAAACTCACTTGTTAAGTGGTAAGTATGTATGATCAAAGTATCCAAATGTTGAATGCAAATAAACGGTCAAACACCTATTGACAGTTATTGATAAGCATTAATGTTATGAAATATGCGCATAATAATAATCGGTCGGTTCGGGTTGTATCGGCTGGGTCGCGTGTAACTCACACAAACAGACACACGTATTAGATCTTATGTAGATCCAAGTACAAGACATTGTCACCATTGTTGATGATACTTGAGTAAAAGTTTCATTGTTATTGAAGATGTATCAATTAAATGTCAGTAGTTATAAGTCGGTTGATAATTGTAAAGCGTTAGTTTAATTTGTTTTGAATAGTATTTGTGCCCTTTTAGCGTTGACTTTAATATTTGTGGCCGAACAATGGCAACTGTGTTAATGTTACTTCAACATCACACGACCTACCCACACCACGCACAAGAAGGAAATCACACACAACAATTACAGTCGCACGACAGGACAAGACGCACGACTCAACCTCCATACGCACGAATCAACCCTCAATCGTGCGAATCAGCTTCATTCGTACGATTGAGCCTTCATTCGTATGACTGGCATTCAGTCGTACCACGCAACACTCAATCGCACGACTCAACCTCCATACGCACGAATACACAACCTTCAATCGTGCGAATTAGCTACTTTCGTACGATTGAACCTTCATTCGTGCGATTGGACTCCAGTCGTGCGAAACACGCACAATCGCATTCATTCAGTCGGTCACCTGACTCAATCGCACACATTCATTCGCACGCATGACTCATTCGCACACATACACACAGTCGCACGACTCAGTCGCACGACTCAGTCGCACGACATGCCCAGTCGCACAACTCAGTCGCACGATTGACTCAGACGCATGGCTTAGTCGCACGACTCTGACAGCAGAATCGCGACTGTGGTCGGGCTGAGCAGCTCCCCGACTGCTCTAAACGCAAGTTTTACACAACAAGGACTTCCAGAAACACTCTACAAACATACACAAACATGAAACACAAGCAGAAAGACCTCACACGCACCCATACGACCTCATGTGTTCGGGTTGAACCCGAACACCCGAAACCCTAGTTTGGACAGCCGTGAAAAAGCAAGAAAAGGGACAACCAAAGTCGTCTACCTGCTAGAAAGGAGTAGACTTGGCTGAAGATGAAGTCTAGACGACGAAAACGAGACCAAGCGGGTCGGATTTGGTGCTAAGATGAAGAAGATGTGAGGAAGAAGGTCAAGAAGATGAAGAAGATGTAAATGAGAGATTAGGGCTGGGAAATGGGTTTATATACCCAGCCCAAGTTTGCAAAATGACAAGTTTAATCCCTGCACTTAACCCCCGAGTTTTCCCAAATTTGTTTCGGTTGAAAAACGACTTTGTTAGGTTGATTATATTAATTATAAAAATGCATTTAATGATATTTATAACTTAAAAATGGTTTTATTGGTGACGTTTATTATATATAAAAATGACATATTTGTCGGTTACGATGTTGAAAGTTTTAAAAGTTTTTAAAGATAACGTATGATTACAACGAATACACAAGCACAACGATGATAAGGCACACATGATATCCACATAAAGAGTTAATAAAGATGAGGAATGATCGTTCAAGGAATAGTTAACGGAAAATCACGTTAATTGACGGACCTTAAGGTGACGGATGTCACATAACCCAAGCCGAAATGGTCTTGGACTTTCCAAATTTATCTATGATGGTAAACTGTTTGTAATGGAGTTTGTTTATGTCAGGTTTGTTTTGACATTTATGATTTTCAAATCCTCTTTGAGACACATTTTGACTGTCTCTTCTTTGTTTGAATTTCAAAACATTAAATCTGTTTTCAAGATCATCATCAAGAGATTTTGAACCATTGTTTGAAACATTATAAACATTTTTCTTATTATATGTTTCATTTTTCATTCTCACTGAACGTGGAACAAAAGGTTCTTGATTATACTGTTGTGATCTGACTTTATACTGATTATCATAATCAGAATTGATACTTCGAAAAGATCTCAAACCCAGAGAAGGTGTTTTAGTTAGATTTTTAAATCCATTATAATGATTTCTTTGAAAAATTGGATTAGCATATCCTTGATTATCAAAATCTTTTCTAGGTGAGTTCTTTCTGAAGTAGCAATCCTCTGTGTTATGATTCCTTTCATCACACAATGCACGGTATTTGTTAAAATAACAATCAGTTGTGTTATGATTTGTCATATCACATATGTGACAGTATTTGTTAAAATAACACTCAGATGTGTTATGATTGTACATGTCACATATATCATAGTATTTTTGTGGTTTTTGAAACAACATTTATTTAACCATAGAAGTAGATGTCACATTAGACCCTTGTTTGGTTTTAGGAGTGAACTGATTAAGCTTTTGTTTTGTCTGTGTAAGTTTGATCTTTTGTGATTTAGGATTTGTCCTTTTAACATGTTCATAATTTTTTAACTCTTTAGATTCAAATCTTTTATGCACAGTGGAAGTCTTCGGACCTGAACCTGTTTTCAGATCAGAGTTAGATTTGATCTTAGATTTTGATGTTGATTCAGATATTGTATTCATGTCAAAGGTTCCTGCTGACACAAACTTTACAGGTTTAATCTGACTTGATTTGTTGTTTTGTTCAGACTGTTTAGCTTTTGAAGTTGGTTTTCTTCTTTTTTTGATTTCTTGATGACTTCTTAATGTTTTGTGAGTTAATTGAATCTTGAGAAGATTCTTTGTTTTGAATTAACTCATTTGAGCTTATATCATCAGAAGATGAAGTGTCTGATTTCTCTCTTGACATTTTCCTTTCATTTTGAGATTGTTCTCATTAGTTCTTTCAATCTCTTGATCAGTTTTACACTTCTCTCTGATGCATTCATCTTTTGGAACAAATAGCTTTTTAGTCTTATGTCGAGGTTCATAAGATTTGATTCTAATTGGATGACCATTATTTATCTTCTCAGAATATTTTTCTTCAAATATTTCAATATTTATCTTTTTAATTTCACTCTCAACATTAGATTGAACATTTCTTTTCTTCTCTTGAAATTCCTTAAGCTTGGCTTTGTTTTCTGGAGAATGATCATGGGTATTGAAATTTTCTGGTAAAGTATTAGAGATTGATTTAGGCATAGGTTCATGTGTAAAACCTAATCCTGTTCTTTATCTTTTCTTCCATTTACCAGTTGCTCAACTATGGTCTTTGAGCTTTTTACTTTAGCCAGATCAACTTGAGTTGCAACATGTGCCAATTTTTCTGTTTCAAGTGTTTTTGTCATTTCTTCAAGTTGTTTCTTGACAAGTTCAAGTTCATTTAAAGCTTTATTCCAACTTGCTTGAAGTGACATGATTTTATCATCAGCAATTTTATGATCATCTTTCAGTTTCTTGTGCATTAATTCCTCTTGTTTCAATTTGTCACATATTTTGAACGAGTAATTTCTATAATGTTCAACCTGTTCAAAACATGCTTTAGTGCATATTTTTTCTCTTACTTTGTGAAGTCGCTGGATCGGTTGACAACCGAGCGTGTTCTTGACGGAAGGATAAGAAAAACCAAAAGACAAACAAGAGCACGAATAAGAATACAATGGTTTCATTGATAAAACCTAATGATTACAAGCTCGTTAAACATAAAAATCATGACTTTTGGCAAGGGGAGATCGAGCATGATCTCCCCTATATTCGGCAGCGCCTAGGCCCCGGGTACACTCTCAAAACCCTTTCTACATAATGAAACTGGTACTTATAGGCCTCAACCCATATCAGATGCGACTGGGCCCATTCGTGCGATTGGACCAAGTGTATGGTTCAATCGTACGACTAGACCATACGTATGGTTCAATCGTACGACTGGCCCAATAGCATCTCTCAGTCGCACGACTGGTCCATTAGCATGGCTCAGTCGTACGACTGAGTCCCATTCGCATATGCTCTTGCGAATGACTCAGTTTCATGTGTTTACAACATATCAGGTGTATTACATTAAGCCTAGACTATTCGTCAAGCGACGGACACACTATATATGACATTATATGCTCCAACAAATTCCCCCTGACGTTGCTTGCGAATAGTATAACACCTCTTACAATCTTCAGTCAATCTTTGCTTTGGTTTCCAATAGAATCAAACGAAAAACCATATTAGCCAACGTTGTTGATCCGTCAGGTTGCAACAGTATCCCTGAAAATGAATTTAGGCACAATAGCTTTCGTTTACTTCGCATAACACCATCATTGCAGCAACATTCCCCATATGACTGATTTTCCAGATAATGACATGAACTGTTTTCCATTGCTCCAATCTTCACACAGGCTAACCTGATTAACATTAACACCTGCACAAATCCCCCTCAAATTCAGCAAATGCCAATATATAAACATTGTGCTCTCCTGGCGTCTTCATACGGTGTATTGGGCAAAAAGTAGAAGGTTCCAATCCACAACTGACAATCTCAAACAAATCAGCATGCACGAAGTATCATCATCAGAAACCAGCTCACATCATCACTTTCTGATTGCGTCTTCAATTTCTCTATAGATGGATTCCCCCTAAGAATCAGAATCCTCTCTGTGCGGATTAAAGAAACTTGATTGGCCCATAAATAGTCAAATGCTCCTGACTACCCCACAAAATCAGCACCGACTGCAGACGTATTCTCTTCTCTCTTTCGTGTTCTAACTACATTCATCTATTCTTGAAGTCCAACAAATAATGGGGTATCTGTCGAACTTATTTGACAAAAGAACCTCAGAATGAATGTGCTTTGCTCATCCTCAAATCCGTGCAAGAGGCAGTTCCAGACCCTTTTTTTTGGTCTGGAACACCGTTCATTTGTATGACATGGAAGACAAATATCACATACGTGTGAATGGATGATACGAATGATATATTCGTGCGACTGGTCATAAGACTGGTCCAGTAGCATGGCTTGGACATAAGACTGGTCCAGTAGCATGACTGAACATAAGACTGGTTCAGTAGCATGACTGAACATAAGACTGGTTCTGTTGCACGACTGGACATAAGACTGGTCCAGTCGCATGGTCCAATCGTACGAATGGTCCATTAGCATGGTCCAGTCATACGAATGGTCCATTAGCATGGTCCAGTCGTACGAATGGTCCATTAGCATGGTCCAGTCGCATGAGCGGATCTACACGCAGATTTTCAGATCTGCAGCCGCCATGGCTGCCAAAAACCCTAATCTGATGAATTTTACATGAACCGAAACAAAATAGACATCATCAGATTCGCAAGGGTGATAAGAACGTAGTTCCGAGTTCGATTTTAAGCACGAAACAACACACGTAACAAGATCTGAGCAAAACACGAAGAACACGAAGTGGGTTTAACGTCAAAGAACATGAAATAGATCCAGAAATCAAGAGCTCGGGTTGCTAGAATGATTGTTAGATCATTCTAGCAGTAACCGGCTCTGATACCAATTGTGAAGTCGCTGGATCGGTTGACATCCAAGCGTGTTCTTGACGGAAGGATAAGAAAAACCAAAAGACAAACAACAGCACGAACAAGAATACAATGGTTTCATTGATAAACCTAATGATTACAAGCTCGTTAAACATAAAAATCATGACTTTTGGCAAGGGGAGATCGAGCATGATCTCCCCTCTCATCCGGCAGCACCTAGGCCCCGGGCACACTCTCAAAACCCTTTCTACACAATGAAACTGGTATTTATAGGCCTCAACCCATATCAGATGCGACTGGGCCCATTCGTACGATTGGACCATGCGTATGGTTCAATCGTACGACTGGACCATACGTATGGTTCAATCGTACGACTGCCCCAATAGATCTCTCAGTCGCACGACTGGTCCATTAGCATGGCTCAGTCGTACGACTGAGTCCCATTCACATATGCTCCTGCGAATGACTCAGTTTCATGTGTTTACAACATATCAGGTGTATTACATTAAGCCTAGACTATTCGTCAAGCGACGGACACACTATATATGACAATATATGCTCCAACATACTTCCACTGGAATTTTTGGATATGAGTTTGAAGATTCAGTGTCAGTTTCAGATGAAGAGTTTTCAACCTTGGGTTGTTAAGACTGTGCCATAAGAGCAACTTCTTCAGAATAATCCTTTGGATCTGATTTGTCACTCCAGTCATAATCTTCCTCATCATCTGAATCTCCTTCTGTTTTTGGATCATTCTTCAGACCAATCTTCGTCCATTTCAGCAACAAGTGCTAGACCTGCAGTAAGATCTTCAGTGAACTGTTTTGCATAAGCACTCCAGTCATATCCATCCTTGATGTTGACTACAAGTGCTTTCTTTGGTTCTTCAATGGTTTTAGATTCTTCCTTTGGTTCTGCCATTGATAGACTCTGATAGGGTTTTAGAAATGTCTTTTGAGTCTGTTGATGATATCTCTGACTGTTAGAGCTACTTTGACCATTTCCTCCTTGAGCTCTTGGAGCTTTACATTCTCTAGAAAAATGGCCATAGTTGTTACAGTTAAAACACCTTGATGTTGACTTGTCAAAACCAACTGTTTTATTGGCACTAGGTTGTAGTTTCTGTTGACATATTAGTGCTTTTGTGTTCTGTAAGCAATCATCACCATTTGCCAGTTCAGATCCATTTCTTCAACGTCATCTGGATCCATCTCGAACAAATCCTACAAAATCAGATCAACCTGAGTTAAATGACTACCCTGAAAAGCTTGAAAACTTGCCATAAAGGCTGTAAATGCAAATTTAGACTCTTCATCTGTAGAAGGATGTTTATAACATCTTTAACTTTGCTAGGGTTTGTAGAGTTAGAAGATGGAGTCTCATTTTGAGTTTTAGCAGTTTGAGCTTTTGAAGGAGACTGTGGTTGTTGCTGAGTTGAATAGACAGGTGTGCTAGTAAATAATCCTGCTCCTACAAATAGATCACCCTCATCTTCTGTAGTAGCTTCATCTTTAGCAAGAAAAGCATTCTCTACAGTATTTGCTGGAGAAGCAACATATTTGTATTGAGAAGTGGTTGCATTTCTTGAGCTTTCATCAATTTCCACCGACTCAATCTTTGCAATCAACATATCAATATCCATGGGAAACTTTTCTGTATGTTTTAACAAAGATACTATTTGTTTCCAAGATGATGAAAGTGCATTTAATAGTCTATCATTTAGGTCTTTAAGATCATTCTTAATTCCTAAAGTTGTCATTTCTGTGATGAGCTGCACATATCTGTTCATCATTTGGTTGATAGTTTCTCCAGAGATATGCTCGAACAATTCAAGTTGTCTTTTCAACTTCTGTCTTTTGAGATCTTGAATCTCTTTTCCTCCTTCATATACAACTTTCAAAGCTTTATATAACGTGTACCCAGTTTGGTAATTCTCAAGTCTTGATAGAACTTCTAAAGGTAATACTTTACACATGAGAGAATATGCTTTAACATCATTCTTCACTTTCTTCAGATCATCCCCTATTAATCCATCTTCTGGGTAAAGCTCCTGAGTATCTTTAGTGTATACAAAGCCATCAAGACCATCAGAAGTAACAGGGATATGAGGTCCTTTCACAATTGATTTCCATAAGTCAGTATCAATTGAGTTTAAGTGATGTTTCAGCCTGGGTGTCCAATTCTTGAAGTCAACTCTGTTCTTCAACTTTGGTACTCTATTCTCTGAATCTACAGACTTTGTCATTTTTAAACTTTGAATTTAAGAAAATATACTATTTTTGTTGTTTTTAAAATTTGAAATGAATCAAAAAAAATTTTTGATTTTAGATTTTAAAAAAAAATTCTAAGTGTTAAGTGAAACGACTGAATTAGATACGCCTGAACAGTTGTGAAACGCCTGCACAGTAGTTAAACGTCTAAACAATAGAGAAACGCCCAACTTGTCTTAAAAACGCCTAAGGGATTGCCTTAGTGAACTTCTAAGTTTTCAAGAGTAGAAACGCCTGATCAGTATCAAAACGTCCAAACAGTGTTGAAGCGCCTGAATAGTACCAAAACGCTCAAGACTTAGATTTCTGAATAAACGTCTGAACAGTTCTTAAACGCCACAAAGTGTCAAAACAAACTTTCTGAAACGCCTAAACAGTGTTAAAGCGTCTGAACAGTGTTCATACGCCTAAACACTTAGGTAATTTTCAGATGATTTCAACACCTCAAACGCCTAATTCATCTTCTTTGTAACAACCAGATCTTAACAAACTTTTTAAAACTTGATAAAATGATCTAAAACTCTTCAATCAAGTCATTAACACACCGATAATCAATCCTTTAACATCATTTCTTTCAATTAACAACACTTTGATTCTTAATTGCAAATTCATTGTTCGAGTTACGAAGAACATTTCGAACACAAATTTGACAAAAATTCAGATTTGATGATGTAAATTCACTCAATTGTGATTCAATTCATGTTTCTAGTGATGAAACACAACTAAATCATCAATTAATTGAACAATTGCGATCAAATCACAGATTCAAGTGATTCAAAGGAGCTCAAAAGTTGATTTTGAACTTCAAATCACTGAACCGAAAGCTCTGATACCATTTGATAGGTTCAAATGGATCGATCTATGATTGTTATCAAGCAATTGACAATTATATGAACAATGTAATCAAAACTAACAAATATCAGACAAATTCATAGCCTTTTCATTGATATTAGTAGGATTACAAAGTGCAATTGAGAGAAATTTCAAAATATCTCTCAAAGTCTTCTAAACGTCTTAACCTGCACTAAAACAAACAATCCTATTTATACTAATAACAAGAAAGCAATAAGGAACATATATTTACATAATAAGTCCCTACACTATGACAAAAACTAATCTAAAGACTAAAATGCTAATCTTTCTAGGGTTCCAACAAGTTGTATATATAAACCCTAATAAGAAAGAACCTGCCGGTCCCATTGCAGGTTCTCCCTTTTTGTCAAATCAATATTAAAGTTGTCCAGTTGTCACATCAATGTTGTCCAGAACTCGCCGGTGTGACCGGCGGGTTCTGAGGAAGAAGACAAAACCTTTGGCAGACTTCGCAGGGCATAGTTTTTAAGAGGGAGACCTCGCCGGTCACATTGGCGGGTTATTTTTTAACCCCCCAAGTCAATATATTTTTAAATTTTACCCTATTAATAAAAAAAATTCTTAACTTTGGATTTAAAAAAATAGTAAAAAAATAAGATGTAATGAGACTAAGTGGTCACCATTGTTAGAGTGAGTAAAATTAAAGTAAAAGATGGAATGAAAGAGTTTGATATGACATAAGATTGAAGATAGATTGAAAAATAAAAATGTCAAAAAATAATAATAATAAATGTTATAGGATTAATTAATCAATTTGTATCAGGTCGTCCTACTCCAAAGCAAAAGAGATAATACTGAATATACAACATTAGTAAGACGTAGTTAAGCTTAGGATTCGTACGGTTGATGTTAGCAATGGCTGTTGATGTTAAATAAGATGATAAAAAGTGAATAAAAAATAAGCATGATTCATCATCTCCTCATTACCGGTCGCATTATTTATTAAGGCAAATGTATGATTCTATTTTGAAGGATAAATGTTATCATAATTGAGAACAACTATTTGTTTACCAGCCGGGTCTGACCCACAACTCCTTTAAAAAACTCATTATTATAAAAACTTTTTAACTTAACACTGAACATTTTCGTTTATAGTAAAATTTAAACTCATAATCTTTTAATATTTACATATTATAATATTCATATTAATCGTTTGGGTATGAATAATTGATAATTACCGGTCACCTAATCTCTTTTGTTCACATAATTCCCCCACCCCATTTTCATCCGTTGATCCCTCCCCTCTCTTCAATCTCCACCGTCCACCTCCACCCTCTCCCAATATCATCCCTAAACAAACCCTCACCTCATCCTCCCCCAATTTCGCCGGAAAATATGACCACCACCGTCGCCGCCGCCACCACCACCACCGCCCTCCAGAAACCTCCGGCCACATTCCACCCTCACTCTCACCTCTCCTTCTCCGGCGGCCTACGCCTCCCAAAACTAACCCTCAAACTCAAACTCAAAACCAAATCCCGCCGCAGCGGCGGTTGCACCGCCACCAGGATGGCGGACTCCGCCGCCGGGAGCTACGCCGCCGCTCTAGCCGAAGTCGCGAGCGCAAACGGAACCCTAGACGCCACCGCCTCCGACGTCGAGAAGATCGACAAACTCTTCTCCGACGACACCGTTTTAAACTTCTTCATCAGTCCAATCGTAAGCCTCGATCACAAACGACAACTGATCGACGATATCACATCCTCAGGAAGCCTGCAATTACATGTGTGTAACTTCCTCAACATCTTGATTGAAAGCAAGAGGATTGATTTGGTGAGGGAGATTGTGAAGGAGTTTGAGATTGTGTATAACAGATTGACGGAGACGGAGATGGCGATCGTGACGTCTGTGGTGCCGCTGGAGAAGCAGCATTTGGCGCAGATGGCGAAACAGGTGCAGAGGCTCACGGGGGCGAGGAATGTGAGGATCAAGACGGCAATTGATGAGTCGTTGGTGGCCGGGTTCACGATCAGGTATGGGAATGCGCAGTCGAAGCTGATTGATATGAGTGTGAAAAAGCAGTTGGAGGATATTGCTGCAGAGCTTGAGATCGGGGAGATTCCGATCAGTGTATGATTGATTGATTGATTAATGATCGACTTGTTTGTTTGGTATGTGAATGTAGATTGTAGTTTTGGTGAGAAATTGTGGTGTTTTGATGGAATTGAGTTGAAACATTTTCACTAATCTGAAAATGTATTTGGTGTTCAACTGCTTTTGGTTCATATGATCATTGTTTGTTTGTTTAATAGGTCCAACTCAATGGAAACACAATATCATGCAGCTCAAGACCAACAAATAATAACCAATGTTTAAACAACTCATCTAAAACAACAATGAATCAAAACTTATGCAAGATCAATCACCTAAAAATTGGAGAACTCAAATGAAATACATTTAACTACCTAATGATCTTTTCGGTAAAACTATCATACAAATGATCAGGCACATCTTCCCTGTGCCGCTGCACGACGTTCTTCACAAAATCCGCATCAGATAAGCACATCAACGAATGAAACTCTCTAGCCAAAACCCCTTTCTCCTTCAAAACCTTATAAACATGGTACCTCGGCTTAACCCGTTTCTCCAAACTATACATCAAAAGAGACCCACGAGTCGACAACCAAAACGACGAATAACCAAGCTCCCCCATAAAAAACCCCAACCCTCTCCTCAACCTCTCCTCCGAATGCGTCAGACACAACGGCTGACAGTTAACAATCGTGAAAACATCCGAATCACACCACCCGAAACTCCTAAACACCTCAAACTTCTTCCTCAAATTCAAGTCATTCAACGAGCAAAGAGCCGAAAGCCCATACGAAAACATCGACGAACCAGGCGTAATCCCGAAATCCCTTTCCATCTCAACAAGTTTCTCCTCCAACCTCACAGGATTCTGAGTAACCAACCTAGGGTTCCTGAGTATAATCCTCTCAATATCCTTACTAGAAACCCCATATCTCTCCAACAACAACACATTGGTTCTAAAGAACCTACCATACAGGGGCCAATGTGACTTCATAATAGCCTTAACAATCTTCTCTTTACTGCCCAAAATCTTAAGCAGAAGATTAAAAGTGGGCACAATAGACGAACTCAAGCTTCTAACCAAAATGTTAGGATCTCTACCGATAACAGTGACAAGATCTTGAGTCGAAAACCCAATTTCAGAAAGAGCCTTGAATTTGGGTTCTAGGGTTTTGGCAACATTACGCAAGAGAATGTTGGGTCGAGATATAACGATGGATTTGATCTGGGGTTCGGAGAGATTGTAGTTCCGGAGGAAATTGATGACGGATTGGGAGTTATTGGGGGATTTGAGGTGACGGAGGGTTGTGGAGACGGAGATGGCCTCTGGTTTAGAGAGATTGAGGGAGTTGATGAGGTGATCCACCATGAAATGTGGTTGTGATGGTGTGGTGGAGAGGTGGAGGAAGAAGGAAGATGAAGTGATGAGAAGATGTTTGGGAGTGTGGCCATTGAGGCTGTGAATCGAATGCATTTGGCGAAGAAACATAGTGCAACGATCGGTGATGTGCGTCTCCGTCGGAAGTCACGCTGCCTTTGAATCTATTATACTGCTCAATTGGTCATTACTCATTAGCATTATTACTTCATATTTCATAAAAAAAAATGCAATTTCATATATCCCTTTCAACAAATAAAATTATTTGATCAAACTGAAAAACTTGTATTATAACATCTAAAATAATATAACTTTACGAACTTAAAAGAGAATATATGTTAAAAATATATAACTTTACAATATATAGGTCTCTTGTTGTATCAATTTTGGTTTCTTGCTTTTCATATAAACAAAATTGTTGTAAAAAAATGGATTGCAAAAACTTCTTGTAAGATGTCGTGTATCGACTTCTTCATGAAATCTCCTCCGCCTCTAACACCTTTTGAACACAAGTGCCCCACGGCCCCACCTCCAATCGACCCACCGTTGTTAACACAACCGGATGACCAGTGTTCTCCATCGCTCAACACCACCGACTATAGCTTCATTGTGTATGAACCCCCACTTCCTTCAATCGGACCCCCCCAACCGGTGAAGCCGAAAGAAACTTGCTCACTGCAACCCCAAGTTGTTGACGTTTTCCGTCACCATCATTGTCATCCTCACCATCTCCATCACTCAACACAACCGACCACCGCCTCACCTTCGTCAACTTTCACCTACGCCGGCTCATGCTTCACAATCTTGTACAGGAACAACTGGTGGTACATAGCACTAAAAAGTTATACATCTTGCTTATTACTTCTAAATCAATGTACTTAAAAGCACTTCAAAAGGATGATCTCTTTGACAGGTAGACTTGTGTGAATTTCTAAATTTTAATGGTCATATAAAGTATAACGAACTTTTAATAAATAGTATAATAAAAAAAAAGCATAACATCGGGTACCATAATGTAAATAATAAAAGCCATGTGATCAAAATGAAATGAATTAAAACTCTCTTGTAGTTAAGCTTCACAAATTATATAGATATATAATTCCGAATAATCTAATTAATCCCTAATAATTTCAATTAATCTCTAATCTTTACAATACTGTCTAACTAGCACATAACAATTTTTACCACCATGCTCTTAAGACGTTGGTAGTTTACACCAAATTTTTATCTTCACCATACTTCCTTCAATGATTTGCATGTGAACAAAAGGTGATCCAAGATTTTGACAGGATTTTGTTTATGGTGACTTTGCGAAATTAATTGTTTTAGTACCCAATTAACTCATTCTATTTCATAACTATCCTCCAATAATGTTAGGCCATATGGGTAGTTCTCGCGCCCCTTAACTTCACGTAAACGTCACATCACTTATCTTATCCCTTTTCACTCCATGTGAGATTTCACACCAAAGAAATTATTTAACTCCTTTAATTTAATAAATATATATAATCACTATGTGTAGAGAGATTTCTTGATCTTTGTTAACATGTTAACAAGATAACACTTTAATTCAATCTATCTCTCATCTGTTTTTCTATTTTCTAATTAAATAAAATAATATTCACCAACTAAATTAAATAAACACCTATTTAGCAACCGAATTGAAAATTACAAATACATCACCTATAACAGATAATACCAAAAGAAGTAGAAGTAAGAAGAAAGGTTAATGAGTGGTGATCAACATTGGTAAAATTAGTTTGTGGGTTTAAGAGCAGAATGTATGTTTGCTTTTATTTAGATGTTTATAAAGTATAGTTATAGTAATAAGAGTTAATTGCATAAATAGTTCTTATGCTTTAACAAAAATAACAAGTTTGAGTACTATCTTTTTTAGTAACAAGTATGAGTTTTATGGTTTTAATTTTATAACGGGTATGGCTATTAAAGCTAACTTCAGTTAGTTTTATTGTTAAATAAGTATGAAATGACCAAACCCTTTTTATAACTAATGGTGTCATTTATGTAACTCTATTTTCAGGACTATTTGAGTAATTAATATATTAATATACTTATATTAAAAAGCAACACAGCTTTTCTTTTATTTACTTTTGGCCACCAACTTTTTCTAATTTTAGTTTTTACCCACTCTCCAGCAATTTGATTTTGACACACTTCACATTTTTGTTTGCTATGTGTTTTTTGGTTTGACATTATTATAGACAAATCTCCTGAGATAGAGAGAGTAGAGAAGAAAGTTAAAATCTAAACAGTTTTAAAATTTTGAATTATTCGCATAAACTTTTGGTTAGCTCTGATATAATTTTTTTTCAAAACGAACTTGTATTTAAAAACTAATTTTTTTGTATCGTAGTCTATAGCGAGTGCATTTACTATGGTAGTACTGCGACGAACCGAGTCGATTATGAACGAACATTATCATTTCCGGTATTTGTATTATCGAAACCGATATCGGTATCCGCTTTCGTGGTTTATGATGTGTCGAGCCGACAACAAACAAATTCACGTAACGTAAGATAGAGAAAAGCAACCAAACTGTCGCGCGCGTAGCAAGCAATGTTGTCTCCTTAGCAACTCCCACTAGTTAACTCTAAAATTAGAACCCAACCCACCCTTGTCTTCCTTAGCAACTCCCACCACCATTACGGACCACATCTTCTTAGTCTTCTATCTGTGGGTAGCAAGCAATGTTGTCTCCACCACATCAAAACCCTAGTGAAATCGTCTAGCTTATTTCTAGGTCACATACCATTAGCCACCACTCCCTTTATTTTTTGGAATGAGATTCGTCTAGCGTCACTGATTCTTGTGATAGATTAGATTATTGATCATGATTCATCCCTAACGTGCGATTGAAAACAATAAACCTAAATCTTGTGGAATCGTTTGATTTTATCAATTTATACTTCATACTCAAGTCTGTAAGTTTAAATATGAATTAGCAACCTTGATTCAATTTGTTATAGTCTGGAAGAGATTCAAGTATTGTTGCTTCAAAATTTGAATTGAGATATTGATTCAAATTGGTGTCCTATAATCTAACAAAGATTTAAACCTAAAACCCTTGAAGCAAAATCAAGTTTGTTTTTAAGGGGCTGGAGTGTTGATGAGTTTTATGCTTCATTTCAATTGATAAGGGAGATTTGGACATGCATCCACCGATCGAAGAAGAAGAAAAGAGAATGGGCTTTTTTGATAGTGATGATTAAAAGGCTTTAATTGATTAAGATTCACAGGAAAAAAAGAAGAGGTTGTCAAGTATCACAATAGGGTAGGTGGATGGGTGGTGGATGATATGTCACCGACGGTAGTTATGGCCGTGGCCAGAACCTGACAACGGACGATGGTCGAGAGAAGTAAAGACATATTTATTTCTTTTAGGATATTATCATAAATAGTCCTTAATACTTTAATATAAATTACATAAATAGTCCCCCAAGGGGGTTTATAGTCATTTTAACATAATTTAATAGAAAAACTAACGAAACTTAGCAATTATACTCAAATTCGTTACAAAATTAAAATCTTAAAACTCTAACTTGTTACTAAAAAGAGTTAATACTAAAACCAGTTAATAAAAATAAACCACATGAACAATTTAGTAATAACTAAATAGTGTAAATTTAAGTTTTCAAAGCTCCATTATATATATCTGTAGGGTTTTTTTAAAGTGTTTTTCTAATTGCACCCTAGTCTAGTTTTCAAAGCTTCATTAATTGTATTAATTTATTTTATTATTCTTTATGACCAATCAAATTATAGTCCAACAACTTTAAAGTTTGTGTAAAATTTATAAATCTTATTGAAATTTGTACAATAATTAATAAATCTTTATCATGTTTATACTAATTTTATTGAAATTTGTAGAATAATTAACAAATCTTTATAACTATTATAAGATGCAAACTTAAAAATTTGTATGAATACTTGAAAATTATAGAGAACAAATTAGAATTAAATATTGTACAATAAAAATTATAATGAAATTTTCATACGTCAAAGTTTTTATTAATTATTTTTAATTTATTCATATATAAATATGAACATTGAAACACTATTGCACACTTACAAGTATGCATTCCTCTACATGCGTAATACTATTATATTTAAAATATATTGATTATTAATAATGTGGACCAATAAATATTATTTAAATTAAAAACACATTATAAGGTGTAAAGTTAACTGTCGATTATTTTTTAAATTATTTATTAATTATTATTATTAATTTATAAAAACATTCTTTCTAGCTCTCGATAGTTTGTTGTAAAAAAAATTACATTGCTGTTATATAAAATTAAAATTTACACTTGTATATTGGATAGTTGCATTTATTTTCATCATTGGATAGCAATTCTATAATATTAAAAAACCAATTGAAATGAATAATGCTTTTGGTGTTTTTTTATCTTGCCACATAGACCTTATTTTTTGCGTTTGTGCTCCTATGTGTGCTTTTATTTATGGCGTTTTGCCCTAGATCTGTGTTTCGTGTGTTTAGAGAGAGGGAGACAGAGAGAGGTGAACGGTCGCCGCCTGCCTACTCTCGATGACCGGCCGACGGGGGTGGGCGTGAGGCTGACATTGCCTCACGTGGAGCATCGGCCTTTGGTGGTCACCCTCTCTCGTCCGCTATGTTTCACCTCTGTGCCCTTTGATTTGTGTTTAGAGAGAGGAATGCGGTTGTCTTGCTATCGGCTCCTACCGCATGCGAGCGCCGTCGTCATCATCCAATTAGTGTGATTACCACTACCTACCTTCGGTGAAGCTCCGTCCGTGTGTTGGGTTGTGTTTGGTGGTTGTTCTCCGCCTCTGGTTGTTGCCTACCCTACGATTCTCTTGACCATTATTTGGGGTTTCTTTGGTGATGTTGATAACGGTTGGTTACAGCTGACTAGAGGCACCTTGTGGTTCTCCTTTTCATGTTTTTTATGGTGACGATGACGGTGAGCCTTGACATGCCGGAGACATCATTGCATGTCGGGTGTATATTCCTCGTGCAAGATGATATTCAGTTTTTTTATGTAACTGATCTTACTTCGTCGATAATGGTGATCACCAAATCATCTAAAGACTCCTTGGGTTTTGTTTTGGCGTTAGTGGATATGTGTTATTATTTGTGGATCGATATTTTATAATGTTGAAAGAGCACTTGAAATGAACAGTGGTTTTCTGGTGTTTAAGAATATGATCACTTGGGCTTTCATTTATGCATTTTTGCATTTCTGCTTTTGTTTATGTCTTTTTGGCTCTATTTAAGGTCTTGTGCCCTAAATGTAAATGGTGATACTATGTTAATGACGATGAACTTATGTTTGTTTGAGACCGTAACCCTCATTTAAGAGCCCAAAAACAGTCATGCTAATGGGTTTTGGCACATCTGAACCATAAATTAAAAAATTGAATGACTATGATGAAAACACATTTCGATTAATGGTCATTGTTATGGAGTAGCGATGGAACTTTTCGCAGCCGCTATGAACTGTAGTTTTTGAGCCTTCCATTACATATCTTGTCGTAAACACCTATGTATATGATTATGAGTTGTGGTATCTGCTTTGTTAAGTAATGGTAACCTTTGGGCCTTCTGATCTTGGTTCTTGAGTTTGTTGTACCTTTTGCGTTGTTACCCCTATGGGCACACCTCTTCGTATTGGTTGTTGTTTTGAGGTGTGTTAGTGCTATAGGCCAAACATTAAGGTTGTGATGATGGGTAGATGTATTTGTTGTTATAGTATGGTAGTCATCCCTATCGTGTAGCCACGGCGTAACACTAAGAATGAGCCTTAGTAATAAATTGGAATGATGAAATTGCGTTTCGTTTGAGTCTTTAACCAAACATATTTTTCCTAACAAAACTATAATTGTATCCGTAGTGAATGTTAGATTTTATACCGTCAAGTCCATCACCAAACATGTGTTGCTATTAAGGATCAAAACATCGCGCAACGCGCGACTTGGAATACAACTAGTTAAAGTGAAATTTGCATTCAACGAGAGTATTTAATACTTTTAATATAATAGGGGTGTTATAGACTGAAGTATAATTAGCAACACCTTTTTTTAATTAAAGATTTTTTATTTCTTGTATACTAAAATAATTAATGAGTGGTAAATGGGTCTTAAATGCAGGAGTTAATAAATGAATAGAGGGTAATACAAGCTCGTCGAAATGGGTGTTTGTAAGCTATGGTGCAAGGAACAACACCTTTTCATATGTTCCTTTCAAAAATAAAATTAAGTATTTGACTGAAGTTGAAAAACATTTTATAAATTTTTATTAAAACTTCTAAAAAATATATATAAATATATACAAATAAAAAAGAGCATGTTTGTAAAAAGATATTACTTTACAATATTTTTAAACAAGCTTATATCGAAACAAGACACTAGCATGTAACTAGATGATACGGATTACAAGAGTTAAAATATAAAACAAGATCAACACTTCCAATCTAACATTTGTATATTATCCCTAAATTTGATCCATAAGAATACATTGGCCTTGATCTCTTCCACAATTTATTTTGAATTTTTGTTCTCCTATTGTTGAATTTTTGCTGTCTTCCATACAAACAAAATTGTTGTAAAGAATGGATTACAAAACCTTCTTGTAGGTTTTTGTGTATGGACTTCACCTTGGAATATCTAGTGCTTTCTCCGCTGATACCTCTCGAGACATTGGTAGTTTAAACTATATATTTATCTTCACCATACTTCCTTTATCAAAAGGTGATCCAAGGTTTTGACGGGACATTGTTTACGACAACTCTTCACCTAAAGAAATTAACTTTATTTTTTGGTACCCAATTAGCTCATTCCATTGCGAAACTATCCTCTTATTAACATTAGACCATGGCATATACTCTCGTGTTTCTTAACTTCACACAGGCATCACATCACTTATTTTACCATCTTTTACTTCAAAAGCGTCGATTGGCGCAATGGTGGAGTCTATTCCGACCAACGAGTTTTTAAGATTAAACGGCTCCAGAAAAGAGCCAGAGATCTTGAAAGGAACTAGAGATCAAAAGACTCCGTCAAAGAAACCAAGAGCTTGAGTTGCAAAAGAAAGAGAGTGTGGAGGAAACTAAATCGAGAGTCATTGTATGGGACTCTGAGAACAAGGAGTACCCTTCATTTATTTCCTACCCTTGGTTTATAAAACCGACCAATGAAAATAAATCTAGCCAGGAGTGTTTATCGGTCGACAACCCGAATTCAATGAAGATGAGATTAAACCCGATGAAGATTAATGATTGTTTGTACAAAGATCTCTTAGCGGGATTACAAGAGAACGAAAAGAAATTTGATGAATTATTATACAGAGATGGAGGATTTTCGGTGGTTTATGGCGATCTTGCAAAGTTCAAGGGTGGTGTTACAGCCTGTAAAATGGTTGATGGTGTTATGGAGGTGGCTGGTGGATGAGTGACCTATGGGAAAAAATGACGTTCAAATAATCTTTTTATAAACGGAAAATATGCAACCCTGATTCGGAGGATATTATCTTAATCGAACTCACTTATTTGTTTCTCTATCGAAACCGCACCCCCACTCTTTAAGAATGAAACTTATTGTTGAGAAAACACACTCACTCAACTGAAGAAAACCCATTGACATTCAAATAATTATGTTGGGATGTTAACTGGTGCGGAAACTAATCAAAAAGTAGATAAATATTAATAGTTTGAATTTGAAAACTATGTCAACTATAAATGCTTTAAATTAAAAATTCAAAGAGATGATAGTGCCATGGTGGTGGATAAGAGATAGAATAAGAATATTGAGAATCATGAAGTAGTGTTTTTAACGCCGGACGGTGAACCGGACGTTTTACAAGTCTGTTAGTCATACCGTCGTACTAGATTTAAAAAGGAACGACGTCATAATTATATATGTAATATTATATATATTTACATATTTAATATAAATATCTGTGTATTTTATATTTATATATAAAATTCAAACATAATCTTACATTGAAGCTTTTATTAGGGTTCCCCTTGGGCTGCAAGTGAATTCATATCCAAAAGAGTGAGGTAATTCATGAAGAACCAAATCTTAATTAATGTTGAGGATAAAAAGTTAAATGAGAATGGTTCGTTTAAAGTTCTCAAGCCACTCAATAATAATGTTTTCAAGACTCGAGGATGAGTCTTTTTAAAAGACGAGGAGAATGATGCGGGAGACAACTCATTAGCTGACCCCATTTTGAAACGGGATCCAATGCGATGCGATTTGGGTTAATGCTTATTTAGAGATTTGAAAAATATTTAATTTCTTAATTATCTAGTATCTATTTATAGTTATCATATATATTATTTATTTGGTTTATTCATGTTTATCTCTTCGCTTGTTATGATTTAGTATAAATATTAGGATTTGCTTTCGTTTATTAATAGTTATGTTAAATATGAATTAAAGAACATTTATTTTTCGAACCTTTTGGTTCGATTTATTGTTTTTGAGCCATTTGATTGCTTCCGTAAGTGCATCAAAGCGTATCACCTCAAAAACAATTTATAAAAGTAATAAAAATTCAATTGATGACAGACCAACTACGCATTCCACGACAAGGAACAAACATGGTATCATCTCAAGGGCATTCACAACGTATTCTTATTTATACCTCTTATAGTTAATTAAAAAAATCACCATCTCTTATATTTTGTTTTATTTGATTTAAAAGGAAAGAGAAGATGAGGAGAAGAGCAAGGATATAGTTGTTTGTCAGGTTTACGGTGTATAGAGTGGATTGGTAAATATACCAATTACCCATTCAAATCTTAAATTTGATTCTTCTGATAATCTAAAAAATGAGATGCAAAACTGATTTGGTTAGTCTTACAAGTCTTTAATATGAATATATATGGAAGATTTTACCAATTCACTTCATTTTTTAGCTGATGTTTGATTAAATAAAGTAAGATACATGATACATGTCATATTATCATGGTGTCACACAGAGTACAACTTAGAGCATGTTTGGCTAAGCTTATGGAAAATGCATAAGGACTTATAGGTAAAAGGACTTATTAACTTATAACTTTTGGAAAAAGAGTTTCTAAAAAAGTGTTTGGATTAGCTTATGAGGTGGGAAAACTAGTAAGTTAATAAGTTATTAGTATTTGGGTAAGCTTATTCATGTAAAATGGGTAATTAGGGCTTTTGTGTGGGATAGTGTGGGATAAGAGGTGAAACCCAACTTATGTATTTCTCCTTTCCAAACCAAGTTGATAAGTTAAAATGAGAAGGACTTATGCATTTGCCAAACACCTTTAGGATGTATAAGGACTTATGGCTAAGCCATAAATCATAAGAAGTTTCTAATAAGCTTAGCCAAACACACTCTTACTATAGAAATACATTATATGTGGAAAAATACTAATTTTTGCCAAAATGGTTGGTTACATGAAAATAAGGGGGCATGAGTGTAATTTCTAAAGATTGAATCATGTCGACCGATTTTTCATCCCTGTCGAAAAATGTCAAAATCGCGTAATTATCAAAAATCCCCAAATTTCAATTTTCAATTCAACAATAGAGCTGAAAGACTCGAATCTACGAAGAAGTAACTATTCCTTCCATCTTAAGTAAGCAAATTGAATTTCATCTATTCTTATTCTTATGATGAATATATAAACGCCTTTAATTTCTTCATAGTGGAGTAGGTGTATGCTTACAACACACAGTCCTAATAATTCATATTTGTCAATTGATCCTGTGTTCTTTCATCATCTATTTGATCTGTTATGTGTTTTTGATCATACGTCTGCTCGACACATGTTTTTGTGATCAGAAGATCGGATTTCATAGGTGAATTGTGATCAAGGCGAGATCAAGATGTCGATGCTTGATTCTTTCTTCGCAAAGGGGGCTTTCAAGGGTTCTAAATGGTAAACCCTATTTATTTGATTGATTTTGTTGTTTTTAGTAATTGTTTTTGTTGATTGATACTGAATTGTTTATGAATATTGCTGTAGTTATGATTTCTGAAATCAAAGTGTCATCTTGTTTAACTTGACCTAGAGGCTTTATTATGACTCTTTGGTTGTTGCTAATTGTTGAAAACAGTAAAACACTTCTGAAATTGACGATCCCACGGATAAAACTGCTGAGAAACCGTAGAGAAATTCATATAAAGCAGATGCGGCGCGATATTGCCAAACTTCTAGAGACTGGTCAAGAAGCCACTGCCCGAATTCGGGTATAATCCCTTTGTTTCTTTAGGTTTTTTGTATGGATTTGGTTTTACCTTAGAAAAAGCGTATAAGACTTTTGGTTCATGTGACTTCTGTATAGGTGGAGCATATAATTAGGGAAGAGAAAATGATGGCAGCTCAAGAAATTATTGAGTTGTTTTGCGAGCTTGTGGTTGTTCGTCTACCGATTATTGAAGCTCAAAGGTTTGTTTTGTTCACTCTTCATTGCTTAACAATCTGTTATGGTTTCTTTCATCAAGTGCATGTGGAAGACATTTTACCAGGTAGGAGAAATATTTATGCTCATATTTAGTGTAAGATTAATAGAGATCTAAATGTCTAAAGGAGCAGGGTTTATCAGTAATAATGGAACTTGAAAACATAGAGGCGTCAAAGAAATGCTTTATTTAAAGGGATTGATTTGCACCAGACACACAATAGTATATCTGATGCATACCAAAAAAATTATCCACGAAACAATTGAAGCACTAGAAATTCTTTGCAAGAAAAGGAAAGGAACTCTGAAAAGTGATCTTCATGAGTTATTAAACCCATTCTGCTGTTAGTGTTTTCTTGATCAATTTATATGAAATTTACTTTTTTATTTTGTACACATAGGGAATGTCCTCTTGATTTGAAGGAGGCTATTTCGAGTCTGTGTTTTGCTGCTCCAAGATGCGCGGATCTTCCTGAGCTGATTCAGGTTCAGATGGCTTTTGCTTCTAAATATGGCAAAGAATTTGTTGCTGCTGCTACAGAACTCATGCCAGAATGTGGTGTTAATCGCCAGGTAATTAAGCTTTACTATTTTCTTAATTTTTAATCTTGTAGGGACCATTGATGTTATGAAGTATCCTCTAACTATTTACCTCATCAGCCGTTCAAAAAGAAATTATTTACTTCATTAGTTTCTCCAAAAGAACCAAATTTGAGTAGTAGTCACATATCTAAAACACTCTAAGAGTCTTGGTCCCACTTGAATGCAATGCTTGCCTCTGTACATTATGAGTGTGTTTAGCTATTAGACAAATATTTAAAACTAGGACATTTCATGATCCGGTTTGGCCTATTTTGACGAAATTCCAGGTGGAACATCTAACTACCATTACGGGACACAACAAACCAATCCAGCTTAGTTGGGTAGATCGGCCAATTGACTGGTTTTAGGGATTTGACGGTTCGGTTTTGGTGGTTTGGCCGTTTGGGCCAATCTTTTCCCCTTTTTATCTCAAAATCATTAGTTTGTATCAAATTTTTAAAGTGATAAAGAGTGTTTATGGTTATAATTCATATGCATAACTGCACATTCCTAAAATGAATAAATCTTATAAATAATAAAGGTTAAATAGTCAGCTGGTTCCAATTTCCAAACTGGCGGGCGGACCATCAAATTGCTAAAACTGATTCATATAAATTTGAATCCATCAACTTTTAGCAGTTTGGACCATTCGATCAGTTTGAATGGTTTATAAACACCCTCTCTAAAACAACCATAATGTGAAAAATTGATGAATCTTCAGGACCAATATATACCTTTGAAGCAGTTTTATTATGTATTAGCATGGGGAGTTCTGCTAGAATGCTAGGTATTATGTGCTTGATCATGGTGATTAATTACTCTTGTACCTTTTTCTGTAATTTTTCAGTTAATTGAGCACCTATCGGTTCGTGCTCCAGCTCCTGATGTAAAGCTTAATCTGTTAAAGGAAATAGCAGAAGAGTATGAGCTTGATTGGGATCCTTCTGCATCGGAAACTGAATTGCTTAAGCCACATGAAGATTTGCTGGTTAGCGGTTTTCTTGTTTCGGTGTTTTCAATAATCCTTAAAATTTTCTATTTTAATGCAATAACATTCCATTCATGGACCCCTTTGCATGCATGGGAAAATGCATGTTTAAGCGCTTTCGTGAGCAAAATTAGTTGGTAGAGTAGGTTGGATAACAAGTCAAAACTGGTGGCTTTTTTTTTTGGGAATTTTCCAAGTGTTAATGATTAGAATAGTTTTGTTAATACACTACTTATTAATGATAGAGACACACCTTTAAAAAAGCTCGTCTTAAATGATACTTGAAGTCGCAACCTTTTTATGCAGACCACCTTGATACCACTAGGAGAAAGGAATACAAACCTATTCCAACCTTTTCTAATAAAGTGATTTGGAAGGTTTTATGTTAGGAAATTAGATCACATGATGCCCACAAACAATAACAACACAAGTTGAAGGGCAAGCAAATATATAGAACACAAGAATTTTTTGTGGCTTACTCGATCAATGTGATTGGGCTATATGTGTAAGGTAGAAATGGAAAGATTTTCTTCTGGTTTTAATTTCTGATAGAAGTTCAAATACGCTTTGGATATGTTTTGACCCATTTCCTTTTTAGTTGATCTTTTAATTTGATCTGTTTGACTAGTTAGAGCACAAACATAATCCAAGTTGCCAACTTTAGTTCATAATAAATTATGATTCGAATCCACAAACGATAATTATGCTACTCTTTTTCCTTGTAGAATGGCCCGTCACATCTTGCTAGTACAAAATTGCCTCTTCCAGAAGAAAAATACGAGGAACCCATACAAACAGCTCCAGAACAAACCCATCATGTACAGTCAGATTCTGATTCAGACTACGATCTTCTAGATCTTCCTGAGGTTCCCAGTTCATCCATACAACCTAATGCTCCTTCAGAAACCGTTTCTAGACCAGAAATGCTTCCATTCCCACCCTCTGCCTTATCTGACCTCAACAATGAAGAACCAGAAAATACATATGAAAAATCATCAGTAAATGAACCCGAGCAGAAACAGTTTTTACCATTCATATCTCCACCATCAAAAACTGTTGCAGTGAAAGAAACCATTCCATCTCCCCGAACCAAAACTGATGCCTTGCAGACAGTGAAAGAACGCGGCCCTGTTTCAAGGCCCAAACCTGATGTCAAAGATGATTTGCAGGATGTATTGGCCGCTGCACAGGCGGCTGCAGAGAGTGCTGAACGGGCAGCGACAGCTGCTCGGGTAGCTGCAAGCCTTGCTCAGTTGAGAATCAGTGAACTTGTTAAAAAACAGAATGAACACGAGTCAACTGAGAACCCATTTTCCGCAGAGCCTGAGAAATCAAATGCTGACCATGGTGGTGTTGCAAGTCCTTCACAGGTGACTTCTCATCAGCCACAGCGGCTTCCGTCAATGGAAGATGGTTTTATGTCTTATCCAAATCTGTTTACTTCTCCGGGTTCTGGTGAATTGACTCGCGATCAGTCGTTCGTTGATAGCCCACGTTCTGGTAATGGGCATTGAGTCGCTGATGTCTTAGCTGGCATCATTTATATATATTTGTTTTTGTTTTGTGAAGGACTTTTATCATGTTTCGTGTGATATGGAGACATATTATGTTTTGATTCGATATCAAGAGCGACAGTGAATGAAACGATAACCTTCATATACATTCAACATCAACCTTGCTTTGTAGCCCTGTTCCATGACAGTATCACGTCCTTCATCGTGGAAGCAGAACTTCATATCCTAAGCATATCGATCTGGCAACTCTTTCGGTCTACTATTATATTCTTGCGTGTTGTCGTGTTCTACTAAAATGCTAAGAAATAATTCAGATATATAAATTATCTGTTGGTCAAGTCTTTGTTTATATTAATAATTCCTGAACTGTATCCAAAAGATGAGGTATTCTGTAATGTAGAATGTTTTTGTAATCTAATACAGACAGTTAAATACAAACATTGTGTTTTAGATCCTATAATGAAAACTAAATTTACTAATAATCACATCCTTGTTGTAAAACTAGCCTAATAGCAACAATGAAATGAAAAAGAGATATAGGAAAAGATGTTTATATTATCTATTGATGTTTACAAATAAGATACAAGGGGTATTTATAGAAGTAGGAAACATAATCCTTTCATAACTCCAATAATCATTTGAGTAATACGATAAATATATCTCTAATAAAGTCTATTTATATAATTGTTGTTGATAACCACAATAAATAATATTTATAACACTTCCCTTTGGTTATCAAGTTAATACGCTCGAAGATGCTGCCTCGTTAAAAACCTTGCCAGGAAAACCCAGTGGAACAAAACCATAGCTAAGGAAAAAGAGTGCAGCGCGTATTAACTCCCCCTGTTTGCATCAGCCATGTTGCCTCATTAAAGACCTTACTAAAAAAACCCAATGGAACAAAACTTAGTGAATGAAAAAAGAGTGCAACTTGAATAATACTCTCGCTCATTTGTATATGCATCATTTAAGTGATGAGTGCCGATCTTTTATGAACTCGATGATCCGCCAGTTGATACTTTAATGTGCAATTGCTGAAGTTGATCAATAACCATATGATCTTTATCGAAACTACAGTTACATTTCTTTATAAATAAATACCACAAATTCATAATTATATTGTGTTACATTACCTGCATCTGCAATACTAAACTTGTTTTGTTGTATTAGTAAATATAAACTCATATTTTTACGACCTTGTAGATATTAAATATTTTAATTATCATAGTTCATTGTCTCTTTATTGGATACAATATAATTGTGTATAACTAGAAAGAAACGATTATAGTATCCATTGCAATGAACTATGAACTTCAAGATTAATAATTTTTTTATTTATTTGATAAAAGATGATGATTGGAAAACCTTTTAACATATTTAAAATGACAAGTTTAATCCATATTAAATATTTCAACATCTTATTGATTTAGTTTGATTGACTGATAAAACACAAACGTTATTTCAACATCTCAAATCATAAATTTGCAACTTCATCTTTCATTTCAAATCATCCATTTAATAATTTGAACTCTTTTAACCCATTGAAAAGATATAATCATATCATCACCGTATCATATGATACTTATGCACCTCATGTTGTTCTTTCATAAAAGCACATGGACGAACTACATCAATTAATATTTATCTCTTCGAGATAATCATCGAGTCGATTATATCACACTCACCTCGACTACTATTAATCCATATTCAATTACATAACATATTTTTGAAGTTTTGATGTCAATACTTTCGGTATTTACGATTATTCACAAACTTCATTTGGTATTGACTAATTACTTATGTCCATACAATCATTTTTGGCACATATACTTTTCACCTTTAACATATGATATTTGTATCATATGTAGAGGTTTCATTAAATAAACTTCCAACACAAATATCACACCATTCTTGTATATAGATTGTTAGGACCGTTTTCGTACGGAGTACTAACGGATTCTGCGTGAGACCAGATCAAATAGTGCGGAATCCTATTTGATAGGCGATCCAATCAGTGAGAACGACAACCTGATCGATCTAACGATGAAACAAACGTTAAGAATTGAGTGAAAATCGATCAGGAACGAACTATGAAGTTGGATAGGCTGCTTAGGGCGTTCTGGACGGCTAGGGTTTGTGAATATTCGAAGTCTCTCGTTTTTCCACGAATTATGTGATATTTATAGGTTTTCAGTTTCATGAATGGTTCAGTCGTGCGACTGACTCATGCGATTGATTCATACGCATGACTGAAGGTTTAGTCGTGCGACTGAATCAACCTTATGTCTCAGTCATACGACTGATCCAGTCTCCTGGTTTAGTCGTGCGACTGGTCCATAAGTATGATTCATTCGTTCGTATGGTCCATAAGTATGAATAACTATCCGACTAAGTTGAACACATTTCTCAATCATTATTGACTTAGAACTACGTACAACAACCTCAAACCTATATATGATGTTCATACACATGAATTATACTAAATACAATAATAAAATGAAATACTCAAAGACAAATAAATATTAAGATGCATATCATATTTCATTAACTAGTCATATTACATATGTGTAAGAAATGAAAGACTTTTACATTTAAGAACATAAACTAGGAACATCATGTATCAACAAACTCCCCCTTGGACCTAGTTTATCCTATTTTCTAACATTCTTCACATGCTCTTGGAATTTCTTGTACTTCTCTTCTTTGGTGACTCCCGCGTGGATGTGAAACGTGAAGCATATCCGTATAACATGTTGGAATTGTAGAGCTTGTACAATATCTTGCTTGTCATAGAACAATGGCCACTTGTATAGAGTGTAAACATCTTCAGCAGACAAGTTTGTAAGCCACATTGGGTCAAATACCCTCATAGTCTCGAACTTACCTTCTTTGTTCAGAACTATGACCGCTTCCCCCGTCCTCCAGTCGTAATACCACCATTTGAAGTGTGGAGTGAAGTCCTGAGGCATCTCCCATAAAGGAATCTTAGACATTGTGCATGGGGGACTCCACTTCAACACCACCTTAGGCCTTCTAGATATAGGATCAACTTCAGTCTTATGAATGAACCTATTAGGTTGTTGAGGTCTAAAGTTGACCCATCTAGTGTGGTAATCTTTCTTCAATGATGTCTCAAACCATCCCGACATCTTCCTCGGGTTGGCATACAAAAGATCTAAACAGGCCAATCTGTTTAGCTCAAAACCAGGAAGAGTCTTCAGATCATGTGGATATCTGAAGTACTCAATCCCCTTCTCTCGTTTAACAACATATACATCCAGATCATTAAAATAGGCCCAATTGATGATCTTGCCTGTCACTTTCTGATGCTTCTTTACTCGGTAAAGTTTGGTGTAGACATTCAGCTTTCGAGGTGCACGTTGTGCCTTCATTTCTGATAAACAAGCTGCCCATTCATCCTTCTTTAGATCAACATTAGCATCTGTAGCTTGGGTTTACTTTCATCCTTTGCTTTCTCTTTCTCTATCTCATCCAGCTTGAAAAAAGTATCACTGCCAAATGTTTCACCCAAGTCGGGGATAACGTTGCCCTCAGGGTCAGTGTACTGAGGATAGTAGTCAAACGTGACATCCACGAGCTTAATCTCATCCACACCTTGTAGCTCCTCGTCGCTCAAGACATCTACTTCCGGAGCATCTTTGACAAGCTCATCTGGATTTAGTCGAAACATATCTGCGAGCTGCTCGTCGGTCAGGTTGTGGATGATTTCTCCTTCCTCTGGAGTGTAGCTCACAGACCTTCTCACAATCCCTTACAAATCAAGAATCATAGTAAGTTGAGTCTTGACTTGCTGAAGGGGAACGCCATCATAATCCTCAGCCTGTGGAGCTTCATTTTTGCCTTTATCGCGTGTCTCTTCAGCTGGAGGTGCGGAGGACGCGACTCTTTTGGTGCGCCTCTCCTTTGCTGTTTGATTTGAGGCTGATGCAGATGCATCACCTTCTTGATCATCCTCCTCCTCATCATCATCTCTTTTTCCCTTTCCACTTCCTCCAGCTTCCTTGTCATCATCATCTTCTTCTGATTCATCATCCGTCGAATCATCATCATCATCATCATCATCTCCACCATCATCTCCATCATCCTTAATCTTCAGAGGCTCACCCTTTGTTCCCTTCAACCCCAATATAAGCTTTTTGTTCTTTTCCTCTAACCCCTCGATCCGCTTGACGGATGCCATGACAAGCTCATTTTGAGCCTTCAGGGCATGGTGAGCTCGAACTAAAGCTATCTCATGAGTAGCATTCTTCTCTGTAAGCTGAGCTATCTGCTTGCCTTGTGCGGTATTGACTGCCATCAGCTAATTCATTTGGTTGGCTCTCAGATCATCTGTCGCTAGCAGTTTGAGCCCCAGTCTGTTTAGGCTCGCCAACTGTTCCTCTAACCCAACAGTGGGTAGAGTAGAGCCCTGTGTAGGTGGGAATTGGGTGGATGTGCCAGCTTGGGGAGTGGTGGGTGTAGTGGTGGATGTGGTGTAGATGGGAGTAGGAATGGAAGTGGATTATGGTGGAACTGATTTGGGTATTGTGGGTGAGGTAGGTGTGAATGTATGAGTGGTCGTGGTATGGGGAACAGTGGTAGTGGCAGTGGCTGTGGTGGTGACAGTGGCTGTGGTGATGGAAGAACTGATCAAAGTAATCCTCTGCCTCTTACCCTTCTTGCCATAGGGTTAGGCCATCCTCTTCCTCCTGGAACCCTTGGCTATCGGGGCTCCCCCTGAGCTAATCGGCTGGTCGGGTGTGTATGTCGGATTTGTGACATCAGTGTCACCACCCTTAGTACCAGCTTGGCGTCCACCAACCGCCTCTTTCCCCTACTCGGTAGCCACAACCCGGCTCCCAACTCTCCTGGTGAGAGGCTCATCATCAGACTCATCCCCTTCATCTACCAAGAAGTCCAGGTGGAAAGCAGCTTGCTTAGATCCATCAGGAGCGATTGCAGTACTGTGTGGAGGTGGTGGATGGTAGACGTGTCGGTGGCCTGTGATTGACTGGGGCCAACATCTCCACCACCTTGACCATCATCATGATCGTCGTCTTCGTCAGTAGGAACCACTATGGGATCAATTAGATTATGATTTGCAGCGGAATAGAACACGAATTAGACGAAATTTAAGCAAGAATGATATGAATATTCAATCAAACAGTGACGATTATAGAGAGAGAGTTTTATGCAAAGAGAATATTTTCATTCACACAAAAGCTTCTCACACAAAGCAATTAGGTCAACATTCCTTTTATAAAGGAATGTGACGTCAGCTGATGTCACTTGATAGTGACATCTAACTAATTTATACAAACAACTGAAAGTAGACTAAACTACTGAAGATGTCCACAACAACTGAGGACACCTTCACAAAAAGCTAAGTACAAGCTAAAATAAAACTACTGATTACAAACTACTGAAAAGTAAACCATCAAAACTGCTGAAAAGAACTACTTCAGCTGTTGTGACAACTTCTGAGAACTTGGTCTTCAGACTTTGTCTTCAGCAGTTGTCTTCAGACTTTGTCTTCAGACTTTATCTTCAGACTTTGTCTTCAGTCTTTGTCTTCAGACTTTGTCTTCAGCTTTTGTACACCACTTCAGCTGTTATGATGTCTGTGGGACTTAAAGGTTTTTCTGATCTGGCTCATTGGTTCTTTTGGTCCAACAAACTCCCCCTGAACCAATGTAGCCAAAACCTTTAAGATTATTGAAGTCCCACTTATTGGCAGAAACATTTTCTGGATCAGCTCAGAAATCACCAAATTAAGCTCAGGCCAGGGAAGAGGTTTCAAAAAGTTTGATTGGCAAAAGATGAATGGGAACTCTGTCTTGGGGAATTGGACACAGAGCTGTTACCTCATTCATGAGACCTACTTCCCAATGATGAGTCTGTAAGACTCTCTAACATAGGCCTCAAGTAGTACAACTTTTTCTTCTATTGTAAGTTCTTCAGCTTCACTTTCAAAGAAGAACTCAGGCCCATAATACTCTGATAAGTATTTAACATTCTTTCCATTCTTTAACTCCACAGTAGTTATTTCTCTGTATGCAAACTCATCAGGATGAGTACCTTCAAGTAACAACTGAAGCTCATTTCTTCTTATTTCTTCAAGCTTCTTGTAAATCAACCCCTTCTTCACCATTTTGTTTTCTAGTAAAGTTTGTGGAGTCATCTTAGACTTGTAAGCTCTCTTGAAGTCATCAAGGATTTCCCAGGGTGACACTACAATGGCCAGCATTATCACAACATCTCCAGTCTTCTTTACTTGGCCATTGTATCGACTTGGAATATTCTTTCTATGAATTCTGTCACTTACTCCGGGGTCAGGCCAAATTCTCACTCTCTCTTTCTGATATTGAAATGTGAATCTGAGAGCATACAACCTCTGAGCATGTTTCTTCATAGCTTGTATGGATGAAGACTTAGGAAACTCTTTATCAACCATCCTTAACAGCTGCTCATCATGTTGTTTTTGCTGTTCTTCTTCTTCAAGTTTCACTTTTACCATTTGCCTTTGGATGTCAGGTGTGATTTTTGTTGGTTGACTCCTGGGCTCAGGCATCTTTGTTTTAAGAACAACAGAGATTGGCAGACTATCATCCTCATCATCTTCTTCTTCTTCTACCATCCTCAATACCCTTCTCTTCCTCTTGGGTGCATCATTGGTAGGTTTTTAAGTGGATTTCTTGGGTAAAGGAGTTGGTTTTGAGGGTTGTGAAGTTGGTTGTTTTGGTGTGGGAGATTGTACAGGCTGCTCTAACATCTTGGTTGTGAGTGAGGCTTTGGATAACTTTGTCATATCAGACCTTTTTCCAGCACCAGCTTCATCAAGAGCTTCTATGATCAATCCTTTGTTGAATGCTTCAGAAGAACAGATTCTGGTGGTTATCTCCAAAATACTGTCTCTGGACCATGACTTCACTTCAATGATTGGTCTTCCCAAATGCTTTGATATGAATCTTATCATAGCTTCCAGCCTTTCCCTTTCTTTCTCATTACAACTTGCCCATCTATGCTCAATCTCTTGAATCTCTAGCCTTCTAATTTCAGAGTCAAGTTTGGCTGTGTCAAAACCTTGTCTGAAGAGTTGATCAATGATCATATCCATTGATCTGCTATGTTGCTCATCAGCTTCTTTGATCAGTTCTTCTAACTTTTTCTCATCTTCAGTCTGTTCAGCACTCTTCTTTCTCTTGTATGTGATCATCTCTTTTTCTTTCTTCTCTTTTTCTTCTTCCACTTCAACTCTCTTTCTTTTGTTTGCTTTCACTGACTTAGACTCCCTATTTTTGGTTGCATTGGGTTCAGAGGTTTGAATGTCAGAAAGTCTCGTAGAAACAACATCATCAACTAAGGTTTGAATATTTTAGGAAAGCCTCTCATCAATGGCTTGATGCACAATGTTAGTGATGATGGGAGTGATGAGAGGTAAGGAGGATTGAAAGGCAGCAACATTTGCTCAGAGGGGTTCTGTCCCTAAGAAATGGTGCCTGAAACAGAGGCGGGTGGCATAGTTGTTGGGAGTGGCTCAGTGTTTGGGAGAGCTTCAGAAGAAGCTGCCATCTATGGGTGAATTTGGGCAGATGGACTTGATTCTTGAGACAATTTGGCAAGCAATTCTTGTAGTCTGCATACCTCAGCCTCAAGAATGGTGTTGTGGGCTAGAACATCAAAGAAAAAGCCCAGGTCATCATCAGTCTTTGCTGAATCATCTGACCTCCTGATTAAATCAGGATGAACATGTGCTGAGTGTAGATCAGTATTCACATGTGCCCTTATTTCTTGGAACTGGGGATTTCCTGCCTCAGGATTATGCCCTTCATTAGCAGTTGCCTCTGGTGAGGTCTTAGAGATGATACCACCTTCATCCTGATCATGTGCTGAAACAGGAGAAGAGGTAGCCTCACCAGATGTTCGAATCTCCTCCTCTACATAGGGAGATTGAACTTTGTAATCCCTGTGCTGTGGGTTATCAGCCACATTATAATCCTCTCCCTCAACTGTTGAGGTTTTCCCAGTGGTAATAGGTTTCTGGGGAGGGGTAGAGGAATGTAGTTGAGTCAGCACTTGTGCAATAACTGCAGTTGGGCTTGTAGGGGTGGTTTCAGTGGGAGATAAGGGTGAAAAGGATTGCACCTGGGGTGAATGGTGCTCTTCAATGGCAATCCTCTCAAGTGAGAGAGATTCCAGTAATGTGGTTTCCCCATTTTTGGTTGCATCAGGATCCTGTTGAGAGGATACCTGAGCGGTTTCAGCTGGTAGAGTCTTGGAAACTACAAGGGGATTACTACCAGTAGTTTCATCCTGCCTTTGTGTTGCAGGGGCATCATCAGGGGACTCAAATCCCTGAGTAGCCTTTTTGGTTTGTTTGGATTGTGGTTTGGAGGGGACATTGGATCTGGAGGATGAGGCTGTGGGTTCCCTCTGCTTGGGTTTAGCAGTTTGGCAGCCTCTTTGAGTTGTGGGTCAGAGTTGTGCCTGGAGTATACCTCAGACAAAACTACCATAGCAGGGACTCCAAGGCCAACAAGTCCATCAGATTTTAATTGATTGATAATTATGGCCATAAGAAACCTTGGATATAATATCCATCTGTTAGCCACAGGTTTCATTGCCAGATCTTTTAATTCCAAAAATATAATTTCAGAAAAATTTAAGCTTTGGCGTTCAAGGATACAATACAATACCTGCTGCCACCTGGATGACATTTGATCCCATGAAGAGATTTTGGGGGCAAGGCAGACATTGATCATATGAAAGATTAGGCGTTCAACATCATGGAAGTGCTTCTTCAGAATTGTGGTAGCACTTAGGTCGCCCTCATACCCATGGTTAATGAATGATAGATCAATGATGCCTTTCGGGTATTTAGTGATGAAGGTGCCATCATTCAGATCTAGGGTTTGGCGAATGATAGCAGGAGTGATGACCACCTTCTTCTGGTTTACAAACGACTAGAGAGTGATCGCAACATCATTCTCACTAGTATGGACAGTGACATTTGTCCAGAATTGGCGAAGGGTATCGGGATAGATGGTAGGATTCAGAAGAAAAGCAGTTTGATACTGGGAATCAACCATCAGATCAATGGCATCATCAAACTTAGTCCAAAAGGCCGATTTTGTGAGGTAGGCAACACAGTTGTGTCGTGGTTTGATTTGCATGGTCGCCATTAATGGAAGATGAAAGTTCGGAAAACGACTTATGAAAAATTTGAAGTTAGGTTTAGGTATTTATAGGTTATGAAGATAGGTTTAGGTATTTATAGGTTATAAAACGGCTGAAAGAAAACAACTGAAAGTTTTGATGTTAGTCATCAGGTGTTAGAAAACGACTGAAGACATGGTTTTAACTTTCAGATGTTGTAAACAACTGAAGACTTGGTGTTAGTCATCAGTAGTTTGAAACTACTGAAGACTTGGTTTTGGTTTCAGTTGTTTTGAAATGAAACAACAGTTGTTTGAAACAATTGAAGAGTAAAATTTTCTCATCAGTTCTTGTCGTCAATTCACAGATCTCAGTTGTTTCATTGACCTTGACACTTACTCAGCAGACTATCTGATTTTCAGATGTTTCATTGGTCATCAGTACTTATCCGTTATAACAGACATCAGTAGTTGTAAATACATCAGTACTTTTCAACAAATAAAGTACTTCAGTACTTTTAAGTAATTTAGTCTTCAGTAGTTATGAGAACTGCTGAAGATAAAATAACTTATCAGTACTTATTTTTGACAGCTGTATACTAATGCTCATCAGTACTTGTGAACTGAGAGCATCAGTAGTTGTCAAATCATTCTAGCTGCAGCATACCAAGCCTTAGCACTAGATTTTGGAAAGATGCACTGTCCAAAGGCTTAGTAAAGATATCTGCAAGCTCATCAGCACTAGAAACAAACTTTGGAACAATCAGACCTTTTTCATAACAATCCCTGATAAAATGATGTCTGATCTCAATATGTTTGGTCCTAGAATGCTGTATAGGATTCTTAACAATACAAAGAGCTGAAGCACTGTCCATCAATAAAGGAGTCTTAGTCTCTGTAATGTCATAATCCAGTAATTGATTCTGAAGCCAGAGTACCTGAGATTAACAACTTGCAGCAGTAATGTACTCTGCTTCAGCAGTGAATGTAGCAACTGAAGTTTGTTTCTTACTCTGCCAAGAAACTAAACAATTGCCTAAAAATTGGCATCCACCAGAGGTTTATTTTCTGGTTAATTTACACCCTGCATAGTCACTATCAGAGAAAGCAACTAATTTGCAAGAGTGCCCAGTGGAATACCAAAGACCTAGAGATTGAGTTCCTTGCAAGTATCTAAAGATCCTTTTGACTGCAATCATATGGGATTCTTTAGGTGCAGCCTGAAATCTAGCACAAACACAAGTTGCAAACATAATGTCTGGTCTAGAAGTTGTAAGGTACATCAAGGAACCAATCATACATCTGTAAAGAGTTTAATCAACTGCTTTACCTTTCTGATCAGCATCCAGTTGTGTGGTGCTGCACATGGGAGTAGAACAGGACTTACAATTTTGTAAATCAAACTTTTTCAACAAATCCTTTGTATATTTTGACTGATGAATGAAAGTTCCATCAGCCATTTGTTTGATTTGCAAACCTAGAAAGAACTGTAATTCTCCCATGGCACTCATTTCAAACTTTTGTTGCATCAACTTAGTAAAGGCATCACACAACTGTGGATCAGAAGATGCAAAAATAATATCATCTACATAAATTTGAACAAGGAGCTTATGCATGCCTACTTTCTTAATGAACAAAGTTTTATCTATGGAGCCTCTAGTGAAATTATTTTGAAGAAGAAAGTTAGATAATGTATCATACCAGGCTCTGGGAGCTTGTTTTAACCCATAAAGAGCCTTATCAAGCTTATACACCCAATCTGAATGTTTATGATCTTCAAAACCTGGTGGTTGACACACATAAACTTCTTCTTTTATTTTACCATATAAGAATGCACTTTTGACATCCATTTGAAAAACTTTAAGATTATGGAAAGCAGCATAAGCTAAGAACAATCTGATTGCCTCCAGTCTGGCTACAGGGGCAAAGGTTTCATCATAATCAATACCTTCATCTTGTGAAAACCCCTGTACAACCACTCTGGCCTTGTTCTTGACAATTTGACCTTTTTCATCAGTTTTATTCCTAAACACCCATTTAGTGCCTATTGCACACTTACCTTGGGGTAGAGGAACTAGTTCCCACACTTGCTGCTTTTGAAACTGAAGAAGCTCAAGTTGCATGGCTTCAACCTATCCATTGTCTCTTAATGCAATATGATAGTTCTTTGGCTCTTGCTGACTGATGAAGAGAGCATAAAAGCAGAAATTGGACAATTGATGTCTAGTTGAAACACCAGCATTGATGTCACCAATAATCTGAGACATGGGGTGATTCTTCAGTTCTTGGTACCAAAAGATACAAATCCCTTCTTTCCTTGAGAGTAGTCATGAAGAAGAGAACTGCTCCATGTCATATGCATAGATCCTCCACTGTTCACATACCAGATGCTTCTATGGCATGCTGAAGAACCCTACATTTGTCACAAGAAACAAGTACTGATTTGTCATGATTAACAGCCTTTGAAGGTGGAGATGGTGCTGAAAAGGATTCCTTTGATTTTGGCTTAGTTTTCCTTTTCAGTGGTTTAATCACAGATACATCTATTTGGTTAACTCTCCCCAACAGATGTTGAACCATCATAACAAGTTGTGTCTGATTGGTTGTTAAAGCCTTCAGTTCAGCTGACACATCAGTACTTGTTTTTGATTTGTTCCTGTGACTCACCATATCCTCCTTTTTGAAAGACACAGACTTAGTCTGGTGTTTTGATATTCCATGAGGAATACTTTCAGCTGTTTTATGATAAACCCCTTCCTTCTTTTTAGATTTTTGTAATAAATTTGGGTTATCAAATTGAGATGTTTGTGGTACAAACTTGGTTTTAAATTCATCTTTCATTTTATTAATTTTCTTTTTAATGATTTTATCTTTGTTGAATTTTGAACCCTTTTTATACCAACATTTATCAGTGAGATGATTGAATACACCACATATTTCACATGGCTTTTTCTTCATCTTCTATTGTTCAACTGCTGAAGAAGATGAAACTACTGAAGGTGTGTTCTTTAGTACTTTCTTCCTCTCAGTACTTATGGTAAGTACTGAAGGATTTGTAACAACTGAAGATTATTCTTCAGAAGTTTTCTATCAGTACTTTTGGATTTTCTGATAGACTTTTCAGCAGTTGTCAAACCATGTTTGTTTTCATTTGGTTTGAAATGCTCTTCAGGTGTTGTTATTTGCCCTTCAGTACTTTGAATACTTTGTGGGACAACACCTGAAGTGCTCAGTTTTTCTTTGATCATGTGTTTATCAGCAGTGAGACCATCAGCAGATTGATTAGCTGAGGTACTAATACTGACTTCATCCTCTAATTTTGGATTATCACTTGAGGATGAGACACATGATGATGTGGTTTGGGAATTGCTTTCACCTTCAGATTTTACTTCTATCTTAGGAGTAAAATCTGTAGGAGGTAGAGTGTGATTATACCCAATCCCAAACTTCACATTTGAAGCTGTTTGCTTGCTGAGAAGCATTTCAAACCCCTTGCAAGATGTTACCCAGCGTTCACACTTTACTTGAGTAGTTGCAAGTGTTTCTTTGAGATTCTTATGATTCTCTAAAATGACCTCTACCTTTGCCTTTTCATCAGTGATTTGGCATTTTAATTTGTAAATCTCAACATCTTTTTCATTTAAGACAAACTCAAACTCAGCTTTTCTTTTGGAAATCACTTTCTCTAGGTCAAGATTTTAATTAATTAAAGCTACATTTAGTTCTCTAATTGAGACAAAAGCAGCTATGCATGACTCAGAACACAACTTGGCCTTAGCCTCAGAAGATACCTGTGTTACCTGTGATGATGAAGCATTTGAGCATGAACCATCAGTAGATTCCAGGGCCATAAGAGCAAGATTTCCAAAAGGATTTTCACCACCATGTTGACCAGCACCAGAAAACAATTGTTCAGGATAACCAGAAAGATCATTTGGTAAGCTACTCCAGTCAACAACTTCAGGTTTGAAAAAGCTTTGATGTGATTGAGATTGAGATTGTTGATTTGATTGAGATGGTTGAGGATCAGGTAGGGCATGTGGTTGTTGAGCTATGGGTACTGGAACCTGACTAGACTGAGGCATGTAAAAACAGGGATAGGGATATGGCATTGGACCTTGAGGGACAAAATATGCAGGAGATGATTGAATTTGTTAATGATGATCAGAACTGGTAGAATGTTGCCCTTTGTTTTGTGAGCTATTGCTTGGAAAGGTCACAAAGGGTGCAGAAGAGTTAGATCCAGATGATCTACACTCTCTTGCAAAATGTCCAAGTCTATGGCACTTGTGACACCTCAACTTGCTCTTGTCAAAACCAACTTTGGTTTTTCCAGAGAGACCATGGAATTTTCTACCTGTCCTTTTGTAAAATTTTTGAGATCTGATATTGATTAATGCCATTTGGCTCAAAATATCCATCTCTTCTAGATCATCATCATCAATTCCTTTCAAATCATCCATCAAAAAGCACAAATTATCACTACTACACCCTGAATTACTATCAACACCAACAAAAGCATGATCTCCACTATTTGAAGAGAAATCTATATGCTCATCATAAGAACTTTCTGATGCAGCATATTCTGACTCATGACCAACCAGAGCAGTATTCCCTGGTACAAAATCATCAGTGAGCTTCCCAGATGAAGCCAGTTTCCTTTTTTGTTCTATCTCTCTTTCAAATGTTAATAGTTTCCCATGAAGTTGGGTAAGAGATAGATTGTCTAGATTTGCACTGGAGCGTAGGACAATAGTATATGTGTCCCATCTCTCAGGCAGGGATCTGATGAATCTGTTGTTCATCTGACTGTTTGTATATTCATATTGAACCATTTTCAGCTCAGATATCAAACAGGAAAATCGCTCAAACTGTTGAGTCAGTGACTCACCCTTTCTATGAGAGAATGTCTCATATTGCTAGGCAAGGATCTCTCTATTGTTTGCCAAGACCTCATCAGTTCCTCCAGATTGTTCTTTCAGAGCAACCCAGAGATCATGAGCAGTTTCATGATGCATAAGTCCAGAATAGATTTCATTAGGCAGTGCCATGGCCAGAATTCCATGGGCTTTAGCATCAATTTCAAACAGTTTCAGATCTTCATCTGAGTATTGCTCTTTCTTCTTCGGAACCATCTCATTGGTTTCCGGATTACTCACCATAGGCTTATATGGTCCATGAACCACAGACTTCCAACAACCTGAACTGTTAACAGATAGGTGATGGAGCATTCGGCGTTGCCATATGTTATACTCACTCCTAACAAGCATCGGAGGCTTTGTTGAGGAGCCAATATTGTGAGGATCATTGATTGATGTAGTCATTTTCACTAATTCAAACAGGTTCAATGAAATTTTAACAAATCTAGCTTAAAAACTCAACAACTCAGTTTGAAACAAAACGAATCTCAAATTAATTTATCGGAAGCAACAAAAAATCAAACTCTATAACCAATTCTTGCAAATTTGCTAATTCGATCAAACTTAAATATCAAAAGAGCAGTTTCAATGATTAATTGTTAAATCGATCAATGATTAACCTACTCTGATACCATTTGATAGGATCGGGATCTAGTTTGATCAATTAGATTAAGATTTGCAGCGGAATAGAACACGAATTAGACGAAATTTAAGCAAGAATGATATGAATATTCAATCAAACAGTGAGGATTATAAAGAGAGAGTTTTATGCAAATAGAATATTTTCATTCACGCAAAAGCTTCTCACACAAAGCAATTAGGTCAACATTCCTTTTATAAAGGAATGTGACGTCAGCTGATGTCACTTGATAGTGACATCTAACTGATTTATACAAACAACTGAAAGTAGACTAAACTACTGAAGATGTCCATAACAACTGAGGACACCTTCACAAAAAGCTAAGTACAAGCTAAAATAAAACTACTGATTACAAACTACTGAAAAGTAAACCATCACAACTACTGAAAAGAACTACTTCAGCTGTTGTGACAACTTCTGAGAACTTGGTCTTCAGACTTTGTCTTCAGCAGTTGTCTTCAGATTTTGTCTTCAGACTTTGTCTTCAGACTTTGTCTTCAGCCTTTGTCTTCAGCTTTTGTAGACCACTTCAGTTGTTATGATGTCTGTGGGACTTAAAGGTTTTTCTGATCTGGCTCATTGGTTCTTTTGGTCCAACAGTCGTCATCATCGTCATCATCTTCGTCAGTAGGAACCACTATGGGCTCAACGTCTGAGTCACTGTCATCATGACGCCACTTCTTACGTGAGGACGCCACGTAATCCTCGTTGGCCAGATGGCCAAAAAGTCTCTTGACCGGGGGCTTCACCTGCTTCCCCCAGTACACCTTCATCCTACCCAGGGTGGTGTCATGCATCACCTCTAATATCACTGCATCGTCCTTCTCCTTAGGCAGCAAAGGAAGCTTCTCGTCTATGATCATTTGCAAGAACCTTGGATACATGCAGAAGCCTTCCTTGCCTTTGGCCTCTATGTTCTCTATCAAGTACGAAAGGAGCATGCGTGAGAAACTGAACGGGTGGTTCAGTACCAGTGCAACGTATGCATTCTGGATCTGGTCGGACATCTCATCGAATCCTCCACGTCTGGAGGCCATACACTTGAGGATCACATGTGCCAGATACTTGAACTGGGGGCACATGTTTCTTTTGTTCAGTACGCCTGCATTGATGTCACCAACGTACTTGATCCTCATAAAACATCCCCGAACTGTTAGGGGATGCAGCTTGGTTGGATGGGCTGCGTCCTCACCCAAATCCAAGACTCTCCTCAGGTCGTCTTCCATGATCTCAATCTCTTGTCCGAATATAGAGCTCCGGATACTGGGGGCTCAACGGACCTATCAACTGTGGCATTTTCCCAGAAAGGCTGCTGAATCGATCGGTATGGTGTGCATGGGGTAGAAATGGCCTTGTAGATTCTTGATCTACGCAGGAAGGCTATAATCCCGGTGAACTCAGAAGCGTTCCGAGACGCAACATCTAGATGAGCACAAATGTTGTGCTTGGTGCTCATTGTCCATCTCTCAGCCATATTGCTGCAACACAAAAAACATATACATTAGATCTGTTCGTAAGAGATAACAATTGAATTTTAGCTGATTTTGATCAACTGGCTCAATCGTGCGATTGAACCATACGACTGAGTTCAGTCGTATGATTGAGCCTGCGACTAAACTTAGTCGTATTCTATGCCATGCGGTTGAGTCAGTCGTGCGACTGAGTCACCGATTGATTCACTCGTGCGATTGAATCATGCGCCTGGTTCAATCGTGTGACTGAGGTTCAATTGCGTGTCTATTCGCATCTTGCACTGTACGACACCATAAAATTGAATCTTTGTCAAAACGTTACATTACACTTCGTGTTTAGATTCATTAGGTTCGCAGGGATTCAAAACAGCACTTAGTGTCATTTAAATCAACGTTTGTGTCCATTTAAGTGGTCTATTTTTAGGGTATGGTCCCGGTTATTGATTTTAACAATTTCGGTCATTATGGGTTCGATTAATCCATTCATTTGACCCGATTTCAGTTTCAAAGTACCTGAAGATGAATAGGATATATGTAAGGATTCCTTAAGTCTGATGCAACCCAAAACATCCAATGTGTCTCTGCAACATGCACTAAGTACTGAAGTAAAGAATGCTTCAGAAGTTTTACACAATACACTAGAAAATACTCTAAGTGTAAAATCTTCCGAAGCCAAGACCAATATCTTCCGAAGCCAAACATGAAGTCTTCCGAAGCTTCAGAGACAAAGTCTTCCGAAGCTTCAACCTATGAAGACAGATTTCTTCCGAAGACTTTTAGTATACATGCTTTATCTGATGTACTTTTCCTTAAAGCTGGACACCTTTCCGCTGCATCTCTGTAAAGTCACCAACTTACATGAGTTGGTGAAAAGGTCCATGCTTTTGGTAACTGTACATTGAGGTCTTGAGTCTGTAACTTTCTACTTTATGTACTTTATCCTTTTTGTAATATATAAGGATGTGAGCTATGGCATGTCATAGTCACAAGGTCAAAAGGTAGATATGCCTTTTGATCCTACAACTGATTTTGTTAGTGTCTAGTCAATTGTATCCAGCTGGCTTTCAAAGTATAGCCGGCTGTAGGTTGTAGTATAAGTATTCCAAGTTCTTGTATCTTTTTTTATGCTTTGTAACACTTGTAAAGAACTTGAGAAAGCAATATACTGCCTCCTTGAAACCCAACTCTCTTGTTCTGTCTCTTTACTTTACTTGTGTTCTTTGTATCAACTTGGTTAATCCAGTTCACTGTTTGATCAAAGTTTAGTTGTTCTCTTCATTGTGTTGTTGTGTTGTAATTTGTTCAAGCCCTTAAACGGTCCTGCAATTGGTATCAGCGCATTTCAGGCTCTTGATATAAGATCTCACCATCTTAAGATCCCTCACACACACAAAAACTAAACTCTTCAAATGGCATCCATCTCAAAGACTGATATGGAGACTGGAACCATGAACAAATCCCCACTGATCACTCTTGATGATTTTGACACCTGGTGTATGAGAATGGAAGGTTTCATCAGGTCTCTGGATTCAAGAATATGAGAATCTGTTGAGAATGGACCTTTCATACCCAGCACTCCTTCTGCTACTGGTGCTGGTGTGATTCCAAAAGATGTGGCCAACTACTCTGATGAAGATAGAAAAAGAGTAGAGATTGATAGGAAGGCCATGACTGCTCTTCAGACTGCTCTCCTAAACTCTGTGTACAGAGGCTTTAAGAAGTGCAAAACAGCTAAACAGCTGTGGGATGCACTGAAGCTGATGTATGAAGGCTCCTCTGAAGCCAAGGAGAACAAGAAGGATCTCCTGAAGTAGCAGTTTGAAAACTTCACCTTTAAAGCAGGTGAAACCATGACTCAACAATACTTCAGGTATGTTGAGATAGTGGATACCCTAGTGGATGGAGGAGTTCCTCTTGAGAACAGGGACATTGTAAGGAAGTTTATGTCCTCACTTCCTAGGCAATGGACACACTACTGTGTGGTGATCAAGAGGACTGAGAACCTCAAAACTCTTACTCTGACAGAGTTATATGGGATTCTCAGTGGATACTAGATGGAGATGAACATGCAAGGTTCATCTGGCAACTCCAACAATCAAATGGGTTCAGCCTTTCATGTGGTTGAAAGGGATAGCATAGAACCCCAACATCATCTCATATGCTACCCTGACAACTCACAAAAGGGTCCTTTCATCATCTTCCCAGAGACACCTAGGGAGAACTTCTCTCAAGGAAGCCCATTCCAAGAGACATGCTCTTCTCAAGCTTTTGTGTCTACTGATGAAAGCTGTGAGAACTCTCTCTTCACTCTTGAAGACCTGGACTGTATCCATCCAGATGACCTGGAGTACATGGAGATAGTTGAGCAGATGGCTCTCCTCACTCACAGAGCCAAGAAGTTCTACAAGAGAACAGGAAGAAGGTTTCCAAGCAATGCAACCAGTGGAAAGTTTGGGCTGGATAAAAGCAAAGTCAAGTGTTACAACTGTAACCTGATGGGCCACTTTGCTAGGGAGTGTAAGGCACCTAAAACAACTGGGGGCCAAATACAAACCAGACCAAACTACACTAACAAAGCCCCTCAGAATGAGAAGCCAAAGCAACATGCTGCTGTTGCTGTTGAAGAGGGAGGCTTTGACTGGAGCTTTCAGGTAGAAGATGCTTCTCCAAACCAAGCACTGATGACAGACCATGATGAAGCCAAGGTATTGGAACATCTCTGTACTCCTGAATGCATTGCTAAAGTAAACAGATACAGGTCCTACAACTTAGAGATGAGATATGATCTTGAGTCATTAAACATATTAAAATCTGATTTTAGAAAGCCTGAAAATGATTACAAGGGCCACTATCCTTCTGAGGAGAAGAAATCTACTGTGATGACCATTTCCAAGAGAAAGAACTTGATCAGGAAGAGCAAAAGGAAAGCAAAGAAGGCTCAAGAGATCAAGGCTACTTTTGATGCTAAGCGGAAACAAGTTTTTATCTCTACAGGTTTCAAAGTAGTTAGGACTGAAGACATCAACCAAGACTCCTTAGCTAAGAGTCCTGGTTCTTGTTCAAATCATCTCAGTGCAAAGAAGAAGACTGAGCTGCTGTGTACCACTGCTGCACAGCCTGGACCATCAAACTCCAAGAACAGTTCACAGCCCAAAAGAACTGTCTCAGCATCTACCAAGATGAAGGTGGAGAAAGGATGTGACCAAAGCCAGTCTTGCTCTCATAAGGAGACTCCTTTGAAGAAGAAGATGTTATGTGTCATGTGTGAAAGTACCTCTCACATTGCTAAGGATTGCCCATACAATCCTAAAAGTACTATCAACATGACCAATACAAAGACTTCAAAGAGTCTCAAGAAGATTCAAGCTTCGGAAGGAAAGTCTGTTTCCTTCGGAAGCTCCAGATGGGCCACTTTGCTAGGGATTGCCCATACAATCCTAAAAGTACTATCCAGCCCAGTGGAAAGTTTGGGCTGGATAAAAGCAAAGTCAAGTGTTACAACTGTAACCTGATGGGCCACTTTGCTAGGGAGTGTAAGGCACCTAAAACAAATGGGGGCCAAACACAAACCAGACCAAACTACACTGACAAAGCCCCTCAGAATGAGAAGCCAAAGCAACATGCTGCTGTTGCTGTTGAAGAGGGAGGCTTTGACTGGAGCTTTCAGGTAGAAGATGCTTCTCCAAACCAAGCACTGATGACAGACCATGATGAAGCCAAGGTATTGGAACATCTCTGTACTCCTAAATGCATTGCTAAAGTAAACAGATACAGGTCCTACAACTTAGAAATGAGATATGATCTTGAGTCATTAAACATATTAAAATCTGATTTTAGAAAGCCTGAAAATGATTACAAGTTAAAGATAGAGGACTTGGAGAAAACCAGTTCAGTACTAAAAGATGAACATACAGATTTTAGAACTCAGATCCAGGATCTCATAACCAAGTTGACTGAGTGCCAGGCTGAGCTTGTGATCAGCAAAGCCAAGGCAGAGAAGAGTGTTCTTGAAGAAGAGACCTTCAAGAACATGATATCCTCATCCCTGCACAACAAAGTGTGCTATCAAAATAGATAGGGACTAGGATCAAATGAGATAGCTCCTCCACACACAATCTTGTCTGTAAGATCTCCTAGGTGTGGAACTTGTGAAGATGAGCTTCCTCTCATAGATCCTATAAGTGAGGAGGATGAAGAAGTGATAGTGAAGAATTCCTCTGAGAAGAGTGAAGAAGAGGATTCTTCCAAGGGCCACTATCCTTCTGAGGAGAAGAAATCTATTGTGATGACCATGTCTAAGAGAAAGAACTTGATCAGGAAGAGCAAAAGGAAAGCAAAGAAGGCTCAAAAGATCAAGGCTACTTTTGATGCTAAGCAGAAACAAGTTTTTATCTCTGCAGGTTTCAAAGTAGTTAGGACTGAAGACATCAACCAAGACTCCTTAGCTAAGAGTCCTGGTTCTTGTTCAAATCATCTCAGTGCAAAGAAGAAGACTGAGCTGCTGTGTACCACTGCTGCACAGCCTGGACCATCAAACTCCAAGAACAGTTCACAGCCCAAAAGAACTGTCTCAGCATCTACCAAGATGAAGGTGGAGAAGGGATGTGACCAAAGCCAGTCTTGCTCTCATAAGGAGACTCCTTTGAAGAAGAAATGTTATGTGTCATGTATGAAAGTACCTCTCACATTGCTAAGGATTGCCCATACAATCCTAAAAGTACTATCAACATGACCAATACAAAGACTTCAAAGAGTCTCAAGAAGATTCAAGCTTCGGAAGGAAAGTCTATTTCCTTCGGAAGCTCCAGATCAAAGAAGAAGGTAAATGGAAAATTACCTTCGGAAGAAAAATTGGTCTCGGAAGAAAGGAGTTCTTCCGAAGCACTGAAGTCTGCTGCAGTGACTGTAGAATCTTCCGAAGGTTCAGTCATCAAAACTTGTGAAGTCCCAAAAGCTTCTAAGGTTTTGAAGGTCAAGTCCAAGACTCCAAAGGTGGTGTGGAAGTCTAAGAAAGACCAAATGACTGAAGTTTCTCCATCAACAACAGGTGAAGATCCCTCTAGTACAACCATAGGATCTATTACTGTTGCACTTTCTTCTATTACTCTTAGTGAGCCCAAGACAAGTAAGGCTTGGGTTTCCAAATGTAACTAATCATTTTCTCTATGCAGGAACAGCTCAAGACAAGCAGGAATGTCTGGATAATTGACAGTGGCTGTTCCAGGCACATGACATGCAATAGGTCTCTACTCCATAATTTTGAGAGAATTGATGGAGGACCAGTTGCTTTTGGAGGAGATGAAGGTGGTTACATTTCTGGAAGGGGCAAGGTCACAAATGGTAAGCTCAGCATTGAGAAGGTAAACTTTGTTAAGGAGCTTGGGTACAATCTTCTGAGTGTATCCTAATTTTGTGATCAGAGTCATAACATGCTCTTTACTGAGCATGAGTGCATTGTTCTCAAGCCTGGAGTGGTCATTCCTCATGAGCATATCCTGCTCAGAGCCCCCAGGAAAGGGAACATGTACAAGATGGATTTGCAAGAAACATCTCCCTCTGGAGAAGTTTCATGCTTTCTATATAAGCAAATAGTGATGAGTCTTTCCTATGGCATAAAAGAATGTGCCATGTAAACTTTAAGAACATGAATGAATTAATTAAACATGATCTGGTAACTGGAATGCCAAAGAAAGAGTTTACAAGTGATGATCATTGTGTTGCATGCCTGAAAGGGAAGCAACACAAGGTATCTCACAAGCCTAAGGAAAGGAACTCCATCACTACTCCCCTACACTTGTTACATATGGATCTCTTTGGCCCCACCAGTGTAATGAGTCTAGGAAGGACCTCTTATTGTTTAGTGATCACAGATGATTTTACAAGATTCACTTGGGTTTTCTTTCTTAGAACTAAGGATGAAACCCCTGAGATTCTGAAGAATTTCATCTTAAAAGTTGAGAATCAAAGTGATCACAAGGTCAAAACCATAAGATGTGATCAAGAACTGAATTCAAGAACCAAATCCTTGATACATTTGTGATGAAAAAGGAATTACAAGACAATATAGTGCTCCCAGGACTCCTCAGCAAAACGGAGTTGCTGAGAGGAGAAACAGGACACTTAATTGAAGCTGCAAGAACTATGTTGTCTGACTCTAAACTGCCCATCACCTTCTGGGCAGAGGCAGTAAATACTGCTTGCTATGTGCAAAACAGAGTTTTAGTAGTTAAGACACATGGTAAGACTCCTTATGAACTTTGGCACAAGAGGAAACCTTTCATTGGTTTTCTCAGGTCATTTGGATGTCCCTGCACCATCTTGAATACCAAGGATCAAATTGCCAAGTTTGCTGAGAAATCAGATGATGGACACTTCATTGGATACTCTTCCCAAGTAAGGCTTATAGAGTATACAATCTCAGAACTAGAATTGTTGAGGAGTCAGCCAATGTGACTTTCAATGAACACACACCCTGTGTGGCTGGTTCTGGTCCTGATTGGCTATTTGATCTTGATTTAGTTACCAACTGTTTTAACAAATCTTGTGAGAATGTTTCAGGATCTGCAGAAAATCTAAATACAGGTGATCCTGATCCAAGATTTGAGCTAGGAAGACCCTCAACTCATACATCTTCAGCTCCAGTTGGAACTACTTCAGCAAATGAGGTCTCTATCAGCACTACAATGACAAATTCAGCTGATACATCTGGTATGCCTTCAAATTCCAGCTCAGAGCCTCAACCAGATAAAGATACCTCAATTGTAGAAGACAACAATGGTGATGGTGATAGTGATCAGGAATTCCTTGATGCTAATAACCACACCATAGATGACAACATCAATGATGTCACACACTCATTGGATCAAGTTAATCTTTATAAGTGTGGTAATGTGGAGGTGAATCATCTATACCAGATCTAAATTTCTCAAATTTGGATCTTTCTCAGCAACTTGCTGTGATCCCTCAGCTAAGGATCCACAAGTCTCACCCACCACAAACATCATTGGAGATGTTGTCACAGGGGTAAGAACAAGAGGACAAACCCATGAAGCAAATGTTTGTCTTCACTCTTGTTTCTTATCTCAGATAGAGCCAAAGAAAGTTGATGAAGCTCTAAAGGATGGAAGTTGGGTTGAAGCTATGCAACAAGAGCTGCTTCAATTCAAAAGGCAGAAAGTTTGGAACCTTTGTCCTCTTCCTCATGGGAAGACTACCATTGGAACCAAATGGGTTTTTAGGAATAAGAAGGATGATAGAGGAATTATCATCAAGAACAAGGCAAGACTAGTTGTTCAAGGATACACACAAGAAGAAGGGATTGACTACACTGATGTCTTTGCTCCTGTAGCAAGATTAGAAGCTGTTAGGATATTCCTGGCATTTGCTGCATCCAAGAACTTCAAGGTCTTTCAACTTGATGTAAAGTGTGCTTTCTTATATGGAGTGATTGATGAAGAGGTTTATGTCAAACAGCCACCTGGTTTTGTAGACCCTGATCATCCTGATTATGTCTGCAAGCTTGACAAAGCTCTTTATGGGCTGCATCAGGCACCCAGGAAGTGGTATGAGACACTGTCTGAGTATCTTTGTAAACATGGATACAGGAGAGGTACTATAGATGGAACTCTCTTCATCAAAGGACAGGGAAATGACTTATTGCTAGTTCAAGTATATGTAGATGACATCATCTTTGGTTCAACTAATCCAAAGCTCTGCAAAGACTTTGAGAAGCTGATAAAGACAGATTTGAAATGAGTTCAATGGGAGAACTCAATTTCTTTCTGGGAATTCAAGTGAAGCAAGTTGAAGATGGCATCTTCATAAGTCAGTCAAAGTATGTTCAAGACATACTCAAGAGGTTCAACATGACTGATTGTAAGATTGCTAAGACACCCATAGCCAGAAACCACTCCCTTGGACCTGATCTTGAGGGGGAGTGTGTAGATGAACATTTATACAGGGCTATGATTGGGTCTCTTATGTATCTTACAGCTAGCAGGCCTGATATCATGTTTGCTACATGTATTTGTGCAAGATATCAAGCCAACCCTAAGATGTCTCACTTAATCACTGTCAAAAGGATTTTAAGATACCTCAAAGGTGCTTCAACACTTGGTCTATGGTATCCAAAGAATCCTAACTTCAATCTGTATGCTTATACAGATAGTGATTATGGTGGTTGCAACATGACTGCAAAGTCTACATCTGGGGGATGTCAATTCCTTGGTGGAAGGGTTGTCTCATGGCAATGCAAGAAACAATCCTGTGTGTCTGCATCAACTGCTGAGGCTGAATACATTGCTGCTGCAAGCTGCTGTGCTCAAGTGCTTTGGATTCAAAATCAGATGCTGGACTATGGATTTAACTTCAAGGAGACTCCTATCCACATAGACAACAATAGTGCTATCTCTATCACTGAGAACCCTGTGCAGCACTCAAGGACCAAACACATCAATATCAGGTATCATTTAATAAGAGATAACTATGAAAAGGTTTAATTAAACTAGTCAAAGTTCATACAGATGAACAATATGCTGATCTGTTACAAAAGCTTTTGATGAACAGAGATTTAAATATCTAATATCAGCTATTGGGATGATTAACTTTGAGTAGACTTTTTCTTAAAACTAATTCTAATTATTTCTTCTTAAAATATGTGTGTCCTAAGTTGTCTAGTTCATCACTTTCATAAGCTCATGTTTTCTTTGGATGTAAAATTCTTTTTGAAGAATTTTCTTAGATTCTTGAAAATTTTCTGATACTTGGAAGATAATCATGTCTTCAAAGTAAATAACTGTCTAAGAAATTTTAGCTTTGGAAGAAGTATAAATCTATCTTCCGAAGCTTAAATTCTTATCTCAGACACTTATTTGTTTTTAAGGACTTTTTCCTTCGAAGCAAAATTAACTCTCGGAAGCTTTGTTGTTTCTTATACAAAGCATTCAAGTGTTTATTTCTCTTCCGAAGCATAAATTTCAAGACTCTCAGGAAAATCTTCCGAAGCCATTTTAGCTTCGAAAGCTTTTTTTTCATTAAAAATTCCGAAGACAATTTACCTTCGGAAGCTTTTCGAATTCCAAAAAAACAACTTTTTGAGCAAAAGTAAACTACTTTTTCAGAGGTGGGACCGACTTTCGAATTTCAAAGTTTATCCTCTTTCATTAACTTTGGTTCAAATCCCTTTTCACATAAATACCCAACGGTTCCCCCTCTTCCTCACTATCTTCCTCAATTCCACTATTCCTCTAACCTAATTCTCTAAACCGCCTTTGCTTTCTACCTTTCTTCACCCTTAAGCTTCTGAAATGGCCAACCTTAACCGCAGAAACAACCCAGATTTCTCCATGCAACTTCACAGGCAACATAATCAAGTTGCTCTGTTAAGCTCTGAGAAAGATGCAAGTTTCTCAGAGATTTGCCAATTCTTAACTCTATCCAACTACTTCACCTCCCTGACCATTGATCCTACTCTGTATGAGGATCATTTGCTTGAATTCTGGAAGACCTGCCAAGAGGTCATTATGGATGGGGAGAAGGCACTGTCTGCCACAGTGCAAGGGAGGACAATCTTCATCACTCCGGCCATCATTAACCATCATTTGCAGCTGGATGATGAAGAAGGTGAGTTGTCCTTCCCAAAGGAAGCTGTTAATCATTCCTTTGAGCAGATGGGCTATGAGGGAGATTTCTCTGTAAAGACCTTCAGGAAAGGGAAGGTCTCATCCCAGTGGAAATACCTGCTCCATGTGGTTATCCACAGCTTGTCAAACAAGCATGGAGGGTGGGACCAGATTCCTGAGGATCTCTCCTTTATAGTTCATGGAATGGTTCAAGGGGTCAAGTTCAGGTACTCTCAATTTGTTTATACTAATTTACTTGCAAACTTGGACTCCTTAGAGTATTACATGTTTCCTAGATATGTTCACACATTCTAACTGTGAACTGGGCTCACAGTTGAGGGAAACAAGTAATATTCTTAAATTGGGACAGATGAAGCCCGGCATCTTTAAAATTATGAAGAAGCCAACTGTAGGCTTCTCAGGGGTAGAAACAGCCCTAGTCCCAAAATGTTAGAGCTCATTGCTCAAGGTGACAACCTAGCAACACAAGCTAGTGTTGAACCCACACCTCTTTTTTCTTACCACTAAAAAGACCACAAATAACCCTCACCTACCAAAGAAAATCCAAACGAACCCCTGCTCAGGCTATTGAGTCTGTGCAGGTCCCCATATACTCAACCTTACAGGAGGAAGTGGACACTAGAGCTCCCACTTCCCCTGAGGAGCAAACCACTCCCATTTCTTCACCTATCAGGGCTGAGGTTCCTCATGCTCACCCTGATGAGCTCACAAGCCCAACAGCCTTAAGCCTTCACTCTGAGTCTCAACACTCAAGTGAACAACCTTCAGGGGACAGCTACCATCCCCAGCCTTTAGATCTAAACCAACCAATTCCCAACCTATCCTTCTATACTGATGAAGACTTAGGATTCAGTGAGTACCATGAGTCTCTCTTCTCCTCCCCTACTCAAAGAGAGATGAGTACCTCTGATTCTCCTCAGTCTATCCCACATCAGTCACCTGTTACTGAGGTGGACACTTCTGAACATGTTCAGGATGTCCATATGGAAGAGGCTCTCACTTTTGAAAGTGATTACATCATTAAGACCTCAACCATGGCAACTCAGCCCACTGGCATCTCAACTGAGATTGCTAGTGAGCAGAGGAAAACCAGCAGCCAAGAACCTCAAGCTGGTGGTGAGAGAGAGGACTTTGGTCCAATCATCTCATCCCCCAATGATTCTTCTGATGAAGAAGAGGGGAATTTGAGACTAAAGGTGCAGAAACTGTCAAAAACATGCTCCTATTTAGTCTCTAAGGTTAGTCACCTTGAATCTCAGGTGACTACCTTACAAAACAGGGTCAATGATCAGCAACTTCAGATTTCATATCTAAAGGAAAAACTAGCTGGGAGACCTTTAAGGAGAGCTCAACCAGGAACACAAGAACCTGTGGAAGTGATTGACTTATCCTCCAGCTCACCTATGCAAGTGGGTGATGCTACCAAAAAGGGGAGAAAGTTATTGCAGCCACAGAACCTGGGAGTTCTTCACAGAGAATGGACATAGAGGACTCACCATCCTCACTTGCTGTTGTGCATTCTCAGCAACTTCCTCAAGTTCACATTAATGTGGACTCTATAGACTCTATCATCAGGAGTCTCTTTGAGGAAGGTATACCAAGGGCTGTCTCATCTCCACCACAAGGAACTTCAAACTACATCATAAGGTGGAGGTATGATGCTGACAGAAGAGCCCTTATCCTTCACAGAGTTCAAGGGCAACAAGAAGTTTTTGATTTTCAAAGCCTGAACTTCTATGAAAGATTGGATCTAGTCAACATGCCACTTGTCAATCCAAGCAACTCAAGACAAGCTGACAGATTGGCTCAAAGAATCCAAGATAGGATCCTTGCAGAGTTCACTCTAAGAAGGAGACTTAGGCAATCAGGCAATGTCATCGGTCAACTGGATGTTGAGGTGGACCCTAAGATTAGTTTCATAGGGGAAACCTTGACTGAAGGCCCAGTGGCAGAACCTGAGACCCCTGTCTCATCATCAACAACTGCTGCAGAGGTTCAAACTCCTTCTGAGACACCTGCTGGTGAAGGTGTTTCTCAGCCTCTCTCTGGCCAGAGCATGGAAGCTACACCAAGCAATGAAGGCCAAGCCTCTATCCACCCTGAGTCACAAAGGTCTGTGGTGACAAAGGGAAAAGGATCATGACTCCTGAGGAAATTGAGGAGGAGAGAGAGAGAGAGAGGAAAAGGAAGCTAAGGGGAGAAAGTTCCTCTGGGTCATCAAGCTTTATGCAAGCTGCAATCAGGGCTGCCCCCAGACCAAATACTCAAGATGATGAGTTAAGGGCAGTCAGGATTACTTATTTACAGACCAGGAACTATGATATTGATGAAATCATCTCCCTCCCCTTAGAAGAATTGAATGAACTGGCTGACATGGAAGTGTCAAGAGAGATGAAGGAGAAAGAGGATGCAAGGCTACTTCTCCAATTCAAAGAGGAGAGGAGACAGAAAAGACTCTACAAGCATGCTCCCACTCTCTCTCCAGTTCAAGAAAGTCCTGTACAGGAAGATGTGGCTCCACAAGAACCTCAGGTAGATAAAGAAGAAGATAGGATCAAGATGATCAACTACCTGAGTGCCACAGGCTTCTATCAGGCAGATGCACTTCTTCCCCTGTCCTATGACTTCATTGTTTGAGTACCTAAAACAACTTGAACTTGAGCTAGTCAAAGAAAGAAAGACAACCAAAAGGAAGCTAAGGGAAGAAGCTGCAAAGTCAAGAGCCATCATCCAAAAAGTATGAAGAAGTCTGCTGATAGACAAAGGATGATGAGCTTCTTGAAGCTATATGGATTCTCCGGAAGGAGACTTGGCCCTATGTCTCTATCCACAATGGATGAGCATATAAGGGTGATCAAGCAGAAGATTAAGAGTGGTGAACTGATTGACTTGCACTCTCTTCCAAGTCAAGTCCCACCTGAAGTGGAGGTTAAGTTTGAACAACCTGAGACACCTCAACCCGGACCTCCAGCTGAGCCTCAGCAAGCTTCATCTTCTGATCCAAGGCAGGGTCAAACTCCCTCTCCTTCTGAACCTGTGAGGGAGGAACACCCAACTGAGAAAGACAAGGATGATCAACAAGGTGCTGCAGACCAGTCTTCTCAGTTAAAGTCATCTAAGAGGAAGAAGAGAATGGCTTCTAAACCAAAGTCAAAGAAGAAGAAGCCTAAGTCATCTACCTCTACACCTCAGGCTGAGTCAGATCAACCTGAGGAAGTGCATGATGAGGCAGCCCAATCAACTCCATGCAAGTGGCTCCTCTGACAACTGAGACACCCATCTTGTCCTGGACTTACTCTACCAATCCAGAAAGATGGCATGTATCAGAGATCAAGGTGTTGAGAATGTCTACTCTTGGCAAGACATAATCAACTTACCTCTGCATGATCTCTTTGAGATGAGAAGATACTATGAAGGTCTTGATGATCCTGACCATCTAATGAAGAAGGGTATGGTCATGATTGTACTGAAGACCACCAACATCTGAAGATCTTCTAAGTGTTTTGGTAGCATCAGCCTAGGGGGAGTTTGTAAGGATTCCTTAAGTCTGATGCAACCCAAAACATCCAATGTGTCTCTGCAAACATGCACTAAGTACTGAAGTAAAGAATGCTTCGGAAGTTTTACACAATACACTAGAAAATACTCTAAGTGTAAAATCTTCCGAAGCCAAGACCAATATCTTCCGAAGCCAAACATGAAGTCTTCCGAAGCCTCAGAGACAAAACGAAGCTTCAACCTATGAAGACAGATTTCTTCCGAAGACTTTTAGTATACATGCTTTATCTGATGTACTGTTCCATAAAGCTGGACACCTTTCCGCTGCATCTCTGTAAAGTCACCAACTTACATGAGTTGGTGAAAAGGTCCATGCTTTTGGTAACTGTACATTGAGGTCTTGAGTCTGTAACTTTCTACTTTATGTACTTTATCCTTTTTGTAATAGATAAGGATGTGAGCTATGGCATGTCATAGTCACAAGGTCAAAAGGCAGATATGCCTTTTGATCCTACAATTGATTTTGTTAGTGTCTAGTCAATTGTATCCAGCTGGCTTTCAAAGTATAGCGGCTGTAGGTTGTAGTATAAGTATTCCAAGTCTTGTATCTTTCTTTATGCTTTGTAACACTTGTAAAAGAACTTGAGAAAGCAATATACTGCCTCCTTGAAACCCAACTCTCTTGTTCTGTCTCTTTACTTTACTTGTGTCTTTGTATCAAACTTGGTTAATCCAGTTCACTGTTTGATCAAGTTTAGTTGTTCTCCTCATTGTGTTGTTGTGTTGTATTTTGTTCAAGCCCTTAAACGGTCCTGCAATATATCGTTAGAATCACTATTTGAGAGAATCAACAATATCGAAGTTTTGGGTATAGGTAGTGTGTCTGTATGTGATTAGGCTTGAGAGATTTTGAAGGGTGGTAGGTATACACTATGTGACTGACCCCCTATTTATACATTATTTGGATGTGTTTCCAGTCGTGCGACTGGACCATAAGCATGATTCTCGTGCGACAAGAGGGAGTTCGTGTATACTTATCCAGTCATACGATTGGTTCACTCTGTGATAATCGCATGTGACTCTACTCAATTCCAATCGTGTGATTGGCTCCTATTAATCGTGGTGGCTCATACTTATGATTCAATCGTGCGATGGCTCATACTTAGAGTTTGAATCATAAATTTCCAACACTCAAAATTTAACTTTGATTATAACATTATGACAATGATTATCTAAGAACATGACCTTTCAACAGAGAATCATTGGATCACCTCAGACGTGATCTTTTAATTGAGAGCGATGGTCACCTCAGACGTGACTTTTACCTTTGTGATTCACAGAGTTTATCTAGTTATATAGTCCGACATCGACGCCAAAGAAGATACGAAAACAGAAACAACTTGAATTAAATCACAGACATATTTTTTATGTTTTTGAGGTGGATTGATAAACCTTTTTAAAAATAATCTAACCGATTTTTCGCTGAGCAGAACAACTTCAAATTTATTTTTATCATTTCTGGAACGATTCATATGGAATCATACAGGTATATACTAATCATTTGGGACCCTTTTATATGTACTTGGATACTAGATTCTTATTTGTCTGAGAGTCAATAGCACTTTTTGGAAATCATACTAGAGCTGTAAGATGCACACAATGATTTTGACTCTCGAGAGTTGCAACCACGATGATTGTCAGTATATTTGTCCACTTAAATCCATCACAGATTTTTGACTCACATGGTGATGTGTTAGGTTTATTATTTCAACGAACATTTGTGGATCCCACACTTATATGGTAATCAACATTCCTCAGGAGGATTTTGAGCGGTCTAGGGTATTTGACAAGAGAAACTATTCTAAGAGCTTCAAAGAGACGCCAAGCCTTAGGTCAGTGTCATCGCACAGCAGAGAGGCGCAAACAACAATAAATTCTAGAATATTTAGGTTATGCTTATCCTCAGGTCAGTGCCATCGCACAGCAGAGAGGCACACAACCTATCTCTGTTAGAGCACTTTTTTTTTCTTTTGCACATGACACACCAACAAAATTAGTCATTAGCTTGATTGGCTTAACAGTTTTGCCATGTGCTTTGCTCATTTTTATGGTCATCCGCACACATTTGTGACGTTTATTTTGCTTTCACCCCATATTGAAATGCAGTGATTGGTTAACCAAGGATTTGATGAGAACCACAGCAAGTGAACAATTAGTTTTAATTTGATTCACCAATGAAGTCTACTTGTCTACTGTGTTAATCTACCGACACATCATTATAATGAATAGCAACACTAGGGCTAATTCTCTATGTTAACCCTGCAGTAGCCCAGAATAGTTTACTATCATTTTTCCTTTATTTTGCTTAGACTTTTCAGACTTGTAATTTGAATATAGCATTTTGATCATTTAAATCCTTTTAATGTCCCAAACAATTAGTTCCCTGTGTACTATCATTTTCCATAATTTTTGAATCAATATCACAGATTTGATTTCTTTGCTTTCAGCTTATCTGCCCGCCCCTGTTTTTTTTAAGTAATTAAATACTAAAACTAAACTAGTCTCCCCCTAAAATTCTAAAACCAAAAATGTTTTTGTGTTTTTTGATTTTGAAAGACAGGAAAATAAAATTAAAAAATAAGAAAAATTTGTCGGACTAAGAACTCGATTCTTCTGGAATCACAACACTTTTCTTTTTCACGCCATTGACCTGCAAAAGATATAAAAACCGAGGTTTGTCAAAATCTTTTGTGTAGAGGTCGGCGCGTTGAAAATCTGTATTAATTTTAACAACATCGAATAATTTTTTTTCAAAACAGTCACGTATAAAGTGATATTTAATACCGATGTGTTTAGTTTTTGGATGTTGGACCGGATCTTTAGTGACGGCTATTGTAGCAGAATTATCAACAAATATAGGGGTGTTAGAAAATTTCAAACCGTAGTCTCGCATTTGCTGTTGAATCCAAATGATTTGTGAACATCAACTTGCAGCAGCAACATATTCAGCTTCACATGTTGACAGAGCAACAAATGTCTGCTTCTTACACTGCCAGGTGACTAAGCGTCTTCCAAAGAACTGACATCCCGCTGATGTTGACTTGTAATTCATCTTACAACCACCATAGTCCAAGTCACTTTACGCTGTAAGCTCAAAGTCATCATCATGAGGATACCACAACCCGAGTGTTGGAGTACCCTTCAGATAACGAAAGATCCTTTTTACCCCAATTAGATGATTCACTTTTGGTTTAGCCGGATATCTGGAATAGAGACACGTGGAGTACATAATATCAGTACGAGAGGCTGTGAGGTACATCAGAGATCCGATCATTCCTCGGTACATAGTGGCATCTACCAGATGACCATTTTCGTTGGGTGCCACATCGTGGTTCGTAGCAAGTGGAGTCCCAGCAACCGTTGCATTCTCCATGTCGATTTGTGTCTAATCTGAGACAAAACGACACTCTTGCTACTTCAGACATAAATGATTTCATTTTGAAGTTAAGGGAGGAAGAACTACGTGTGAAATACAAGTCAACGAAATGATCCTATGCTCAGAATCCTGCACTATACAATTCATTTCCAACTCCGCCTACTTCAGGCGCACTGCTACAAACGGCGTTTGTGTCTAGCTCTTGTACTCCTTCCCAAAGCAGTGCATCAGGAACCGTAACGTCAGGGTCATCTGGAACCCAATACATAGTTTTGAGGCAAATACTACCAAGTTGAAGACCGAGAATCTCGGAAATGTCACCGTGGAAGTTGCTAAAGAGCACATGGACCTTCTAGCTGTTGTTGTTCAATCTTATGATGGATTAGTTGCTGGTAAGATTGGAAACTGTCATCTTGCTGACGAGGACTACGAGCAAGTTCTTCGTACCACTTGTTATGACCGTTTTCGTACGGAGTACTAACGGATTCTACGTGAGACCAGATGAATCAGCCATCAAAGCAGTGTCAGACTCTTTGGTGTCTGGAGATTCTGAGTTTGTAACACTAAGCTCTTCTTTAACCAGATGATCAAGGACATCCATAGCTTCTTCAACATCTGAAAGTGTATGCTCAGCTATGATGTCTCCTTCACTTGCAGATCCATCATCCAATGTATCAACTAAAGCAATGTTTGATTCACCCTTAGAAACGAATCAGAAGGACCAGTAGTGTCCTTCATCACCTTGAGCAACCAAAGCCTTAGACTCTTTACTTGAAGATGAAGCTCCAATCTTATCCTTGTCTTGATGTAGGAAAAGGATTTCCATTTCCAGTCTTCTTTGGCTTTACGCAGTCACATTTGAAGTGCCCCTTTTCACCACAATTGAAACACGTGACTTTGGTTTTGTCAAATCCAAATGTTGTATCTTTAGTGGCAACCAAATTTTGCCCAGTCTTTTTAACAAACTTCTTGGCTCTTCTAACAGCACTAGCCAATGCCCACATAATACGCATGCGTTCTAGCTCAGTTTCATCAACTTGCTCGTAGTCCTCGTCAACAAGATGACAATTTCCTATCTTACCAGCATCCATCATAAGATTGAACAACAACAGCTAGAAGGTCCATGTGCTCTTTAGCAACTTCCACGGTGACATTTCCGAGATTCTCGGTCTTCAACTTGGTAGTATTTGCCTCAGGAACTATGTATTGGGTTCTAGATGACCCTGACGTTACGGTTCCTGATGCACTGCTTTGGGAAGGAGCATAAGAGCTAGACACAAACGCCGTTTGTAGCGGTGCGCCTGAAGTAGCTAGAGTTGGAAATGAATTGTATAATGGAGGATTCTGAGCATAGGATCCTTTCTTTGACTTGTATTTCACACATAGTTCTTCCTCCCTTAATTTCAAAATGAAATCATTTATGTCTAAAGTAGCAAGAGTGTCGTTTTGCCTCAGATTAGACACAAATGGATCCCATTTGTCTGGCTGACCATCAGCAAAACTAGAGACTTTATCTTCCATGGATGTGGTCATGCCATAAGTGTGCAACTCACTCATCAGATGATAGAATCGATCAATGATATCATCTAGGCTCTCATTCCCAATCGGAGAGAAGTTGTCAAATTCCTTCTTAAGAGCCTTTGCCTTCAGTGCTTTCAAAGTTGTATTTCCTTAGTATCTCTTTTCCAAGGCCTCCCATAATTTCTTAGACTGCTTGTTCTAAGAGAACTGATGAAATATGTCCTTAGGTATAGACTGAGTCAACAAGGCATATGCTTTTTTTTCAGCATTATGTAGAGTCTTCGGGGATTCACTCATTCCTCCCAAAGTCAATTTAAATCCATTAGCACTGACTGGTACCGTGTAACCAGTCACAATGGATGTCCAAAGGTTTGGGTCAACTCCATTTAAGTAGATTTCAAACCGCTGTTTCCACTGTGGGTATTCATCCAAAGTTAACAACTTTGGTGGTTTGTTGTGGTTTCCAATCTCATTCTCCAGAAGTAGAAGGTTCTGGATACGCGAGTCCTTTCCAACAGTGAATGCAGCAAACTGGTCTTCCATTGCTATAGACTTGGTAAACTTAGAACAGGACAGATTCACTCGTGTGAATGAGCTATGCGAATGGGTCACTCGTGCGAATGAAAGATATGAATGAAATTAATTGGTCGATTGGATTCAGTCGTGCGAATGAGCAGGGCGATTGTAATCAACCGACTGGATTTGCGTAACCGTGCGAATGAGAGATACGACTGAGTTCAGTCGTACGAATGAGAGTATACGAATGGGTTCAGTCGTACGAATGGTCCAATCGTGTGACTGAAGGCTGCTGTGTTTGAAAAATCGAATATTTGAACACTTTGACACAAAAAACGAATTTTCCAGAAACCCTAATCTTCCGTTTGATGAAAAATACTTTAACACAGGCAATCGTCAAAAACAATTTTTGAAGCAAAAAGGTGACTCTTTTGATTGAAAAAGTTTGTTTTAACACCAAAACCAATTGAATCCACGCAAAATCACAAGCCAAAGCTCTAATACCACTTGTTAGGACCGTTTTCGTACGAAGTACTAACGAATTCTGCGTGAGATCAGATCAAATAGTGCGGAATCCTATTTGATAGGCGATCCAATCAGTGAGAACGACAACCTGATCAGTCTAACGATGAAACAAATGTTAATAATTGAGTAAAAATCGACCAGGAACGAACTATGAAGTTGGATAGGCTGCTTAGGGCGCTCTGGACGGCTAGGGTTTGTGAATATTCGAAGTCTCTCGTTTTTCCATGAATTATGTGATATTTATAAGTTTTCAGTTTCATTCATACGACTGAACCATTAGCATGATTCAGTCATGCGGCTGACTCATGCGGTTGATTCATACACACGAATGAAGGTTCAGTCGTGCGACTGAATCAACCTTATGTCTCAGTCATGCGAGTGATCCAGTCTCCTGGTTTAGTCGTGCGACTGGTCCATAAGTATGATTCATTCGTGCGTATGGTTCATAAGTATGAATAACCATCCGACTAAGTTGAACACATTTCTCAATCATTATTGACTTAGAACTATGTACAACAACCTCAAACCTATATATGATGTTCATACATATGAATTATACTAAATACAATAATAAATTGAAATACTCAAAGACAAATAAACATCAAGATGCATATCATATTTCATTAAGTAGTCACATTACATATGTGTAAGAAATGAAATACTTTTACATTTAAGAACATAAACTAGGAACATGATGTATCAACATAGATTCATTGAGATACCATCATCAAAAAATATAATTTCATTTGTATGTGTTCAATGGTGCATAATATTTACATCTTTAAAAGGTTTTCAATTACCTTTTAAAGACTCAACTGCTTTTGAAAACTCATGAGAAGTTCGAGTTATATTCAATACAATAACATATATAATAATCATAATGCATTCAGATCCGAATATGTATATAACAATGATAGTATTCTCGAAAACTCACTTTACATGATTATAGCAGTTTAAATCATTTATGGAGTTTCATGTAAATTTTAGCGTCGAGTGATTCACGACATTCGTACTACGCATATCAATTCTCTTATAGTACTACCAGACTAATAAAGTGTGTAAGGGGGACACTTACAGGTGGTCATTCATCGCACATAAAACATATTTTTTCATCATCTTACATAAAAGCGTTGCAGCGGAAACTTTAAAAACAACATTTTCATTTCATCAAAATGCTTTTGCAAAATAATACAACCGTTCATTACATAATATAATTTTACATTTCATTACAAAAGCATTATAACATTGGATGCCATCCTAAAGGAACTGAGTAGTCGCCCCGTGCCATCCTCAGCAACACCTGCCAACTGGAAACACATAAAAGTCAGCGTTGCTGAGTGAGTTCTAGTTTTAAATAAAACATACTTCTCTTTCATTAAAACCATTCTTTACTTTCTTTCAAATCATACTATGCTTTCATACATGACCACACATCATACGTACATACAGATAATATAATTATTATCTTCCGTTTCATTCGCTACATTATTCATTCATTAATCATCGCACGGTACATTATCATTCGCTTCATTTGTTTATAACATCTTTTCTTCCGTTCGTTCAATTCATACATATCACACTTTTCGCACAAATCGCACCTTCGCATCTTCGTACCCAAAGTACATATCGCACAAATCGCACACATAAGGTAGCCAAAATCGCATGCTACATAGCACACAGTAAATACCACATCGCACGTATCAGAGCAGTTACCAAAACTGAATCCCCACTGTGTCTATAGTCCCTTATGATATCCATCGTACATATCGCACAAATCGCACCAAAGGAGTGGTCACCAAGACCGACTCCCCCTGTGTGTGTGAGAACTCTTGGGTTTAGCTAGAATCGCACGCCATTTGATGGGTTAGCCAAGATCGCACGCTACATAATCCACATGAGGTAGCCAAAATCGCACGCTACATAGCACACAGTAAATACCACATCGCACGTATCGGAGCAGTTACCAAAACTGAATTCCCTACTGTGTCTATGTCCCCTTATGAGTTAGCCAAGATCGCACGCTATAATACACACACAGTTGAGCTAACAACTCTCAATGAGTCGTGAACCTCCTTTCTTCTTTTGCAAGCCGTCCTTACTGTCATTTGTTCGTTCATGCTTGCATTCATTCATTACGTTCCTCTTTTCATTATCTTCAACTTTACGTTACATAATACTTCCATTACATTCATTAACGTTCAACGCAATTCACGGGAAGATAATCACACATAACAATAAGGAACATAACAACATACAATATCATACATACATAACATACATCATGCACAATCACACGACATCAAACATCACACGAATCATGCACATCACATCATATAAAACCATACGACATCACACATCATCATGCATCGCATCATCATCATCATCAGCTCATCAACATAAATCATCTTACATCATCCATTCCCATCACATCATCTACAACCCCAAAGGTCCGAGCCTACGTCCGCACTTCCCGAAAGTCCAACAATACTATGGTCATTCGGGCGTATGGACCCTATTCGGTCGCATGGTCTCTCATGCGTATGAGAACATTCAGGCGAATGGACCTCCAGTCGCATAGCCTCCAATCGCTTGCTTCCCATGCGAATGAACCTCAGTCGCATGACATCTTGGCGTATGGACCTCAGTCGCATGACCGTCATACGAATGGCCCTCAGTCGCACACCTTTCGTGCGTATGAACCTCAACACACGACTCACAGGCGTATGGACTCCAGTCGCATGACCTTTAGTCGCATGACCTTCATCCGCATTTCATTCAGTCGCATGACCTTCATCCGCATACATTCAGTCGCATTACTTTCGTGCGGATGAACCTCAGTCGCACTCCTTTCGTGCGTATGGGCCCAGTCGCATGCCATTCGGATGCATGGACCTCCAGTCGCATAACCCTAGCTGGGCGCAGAATGCAGTTCATCCCGAACTGCAGCGGCCATTTTCGGCCTCCAAACTCTTCCAAACCTCTTTTAAGCTCAAATCAACCATTTTAACCCTTAGGGAAGCATACTACGACACCATTCAAGCACAACCAAGCCCGAAATCAAGCCCCAAACGAATCATACACATACACATACATACATAAACGGGTTTACACCCAAATACCTAAAAAATGATTTTCAGATGTGTTCCAGCCCCAAAATCATTTGAAATCATGTAAAAGAGGGGTCCTAGAACTCACATAAACGATCCCGTCGAGAAGAGCTTCGATTTGACCCGCTACACTTCGATTTTCACGCTCGAATCTACCCGAACCAAGATTTTCTCCTCTTTTTCTCCTTCTTTTCTCCCTTGGCTGAGTTTTTGCAAGAATGGGGAGGGTGTGGGCTGCCCTCCCCCTTTTATACCCCCACTCATCCATGTTTCATCCCATTTTGGCAAGTTTGGTCCCTCGATTTTGGACTTTATTTTTTTTCTTCTTTCATCGGCTTCAAAGAAAATTTCCAGGTGTTACAAGTCCACCCCCCTTATATAGGTTTATCTTGAGATCACCAATCAGGTCTAATCATCTATTGTGTTGAATCTACCGACATATCATCTGTGGTCTAGCAACCTCTAGGTCTACATTCGTTGTGTTACCTTAGTAGTTACCAGTTTTTCTATCATTTTTCCTTTTATATTGCTTGGACTACACAGACTTATACTTTGAATTTGGCATCTTATCTAATTTAAACTTTTAAAGTCCCGCTTGAGTTGTTCCTGTGTACTATCATTTTCCATAGTATTTGAATCGGTATCACAGATACGATCTACTTTCTATCAGCTAGCCTCTCCTTCTCCCTCGTTTTTTTTAATGTTATTGGCTGACCTATTCTCCCCCTAAAATTCTGAAACCGTAACCGATTTACGTTTTTTAGGATTTTAATAGACAACTAAATAACATATATTTAATTTAAACAGAAAATAGAATAAATAAAGAAAATAAAAAGAAAAAATAAAAAATTAGACTAAATGCATCGGACTACACATGGTCATCATCTGGAATGACATCACTTTTCTTTTTAACGCCGTTGACCTCTAACAAATATAGAAAACGTGGTCTGTCAAAAGCCTTTGTATAGAGGTCAGTGCGTTGAAAATCAGTATTTATTTTTACCACATCGATTAAATTCTTTTCAAAATAGTCACGTATAAAATGATATTTATGCCGATGTGTTTGGTCTTAGGATGTTGTACTGGATTTTTAGTTACTGCAATTGCAGCAGAGTTATCAACAAAAATAGGAGTAGAAGAGAAATTTAAACCGTAGTCCCGCATTTGCTGTTGAATCCAAATGATTTGTGAACAGCAACTTGCAGCAGCAACGTATTCGGCTTCACAGGTTGACAATGCAACCGAGGTCTGCTTCTTACACTGCCATGTCACTAATCTCCTCCCAAAGAATTGACACCCTGCTGATGTAGACTTGTAATTCATCTTGCAGCCACCGTAATCCGAGTCACTATACGCTGTGAGCTCAAAATCATCATCATGAGGATACCACAACCCAAGTGTTGGGGTACCATTCAAATACTGAAATATCCTTTTGACCCCAATCAGATGGTTAACCTTTGGCTTAGCCTGATATCTTGAACATAGACATGTAGCATACATTATGTCAGGTCTTGAGGTAGTGAGGTAAATGAGAGATCCAATCATTCCTCGGTACATGGTTGCATCGACCAGATCACCATTTTCATCAGGTGCTATATCATGGTTTGTAGCAAGTGGAGTCCCAGCTGTAGAAGCATTCTCCATGTCAAACCGACTGAGAATGTCTCATACATACTTGGTCTGATGTAGGAAAATTCCTTTTGGTGTCTGATCCACCTGTAACCCGAGAAAGAATTTCATCTCTCCCATGGCACTCATCTCAAATTCAGCCTTCATTACTGCTTCAAACTCTTTACATAACTCTTCATTCTTTGATCCGAAGATGATATCATCAACATAGATTTGAACCATCAGCAAATCACCATCTTTCTCTTTGATAAACAGTGTGCAATCAATAACACCTCTGCGAAATCCATGTTTCACAAGGTGAGTTGAGAGTTTCTCATACCAGGCCCTTGGAGCTTGATGAAGCCCGTATAAAGCCTTGTCGAGTTTGTAAACTCTGTCCCGATGATATGGATCTTCAAATCCCTCGGGTTGACTGACATACACTGTCTCTCGGATTTCACCATGAAGGAATGCACTTTTCACATCCAATTGATAAACTTTAATCTTCATATACGATGCATAGGCAAGGAAAATGCGAATGGCTTCCATCCTTGCCACGGGTGCAAACACTTCATTGTAATCAATGCCCTCGACTTGTTGAAATCCTTGAACTACAAGTCGAGCCTTGTTCCTGATAATGACGCCTTGGTCATCCTTCTTGCATTTCAAGACCCATTTGGTGCCAATGACCTTAGCACCTTTAGGTCTATCTACCAGAGTCCATACACCTAACTTCTTCAACTGAAGAAGTTCTTCTTGCATGGCACTCACCCATGCCTTATCATTCAGTGCTTCACTGACGTATTTTGGCTCAACCTGCGAGACAAAAAAACGATAAGCACCGTCGTGAATGTATCCTTTTTCCATTACCGAGGCATAATCAACTGAGTACAACTGATTTCTAGTCTGCACTCCTGATTTGACATCCCCAATGACATTGTCTAGGGGATGATAGACATTTAGACGTGATCCTGGAGTGGTGGGAACAACTACCTCAGAGTCAATATTATGAACATTTGGTTCTGTATCTGAGGTAGTAGGAGTTTGAGGTTCTGAAGACGAAGAGGCATCACTGTTAGATGCTTGTGGACTTGCAGGAATTGGAACCTGTTCCTCCTGATTGTTCTGGTCATTTTCCTCAGCTTCATCTTCTGAGGAGGAGTCACTTGCTTCGAGTACTCCCCCTGAGTGGTGAGATGAGTCACCTTGTGAACCCGATGATCCTGAATCTAATTCAAGATATCATACATCATCCTTGTAGCTAACTCTTCGTCAGAAGTGGAGATAGGTATGTTGAAGGACTTGAAGAATCCATCATAGTCGAAAAAGTAAGCGGGTCCTTTTCCAGTAGGTGGTGTGGTGTATCTCTGAACATCAACATTACACCACACTTCTACTAAAACCGTTGAGTTGTTGTAAACTCTCTTGTTCGGTATGTTGTATCCTAGGAAAATACCTTCATCAGCCTTCTCGCTGAATTTTCCTTCTTGAGTCTTCTTCAGCAGAGTGCACGGTGCGCCAAATGGTTCGAGATACTTTAGATTAGGTTTACGTCGTTGTAGTAACTCGTAACATGTCTTGCCATGGCGTTTGACTACCAAAACTCGATTTAATGTGTAACATGCATTTGCTACTGCCTCATTCTAGAATTGGATAGGCAGTTTCGAGTCTGCTAGCATTGTCCGTGCTGTCTCTATCAAGCTGTGATTCTTTCTCTCAGCAACGCTATTCATCTGAGGCGTGTAGGCAGAAGTGAACTGGTGCACAATTCCTTTTTCCTTGCAGTAAGCCTCCATCCACTGATTCTTGAACTCGGTCCCGTTGTCTGAACGTACCTGTCTTACCTTCAGCTTGTAGAGAGATTCCAGTGTGGTTTCTAATTCCTTGAAAGACTCAAATGTTTCTGATTTGGACTTCAGAAACATTACCAAAGAGAATCTTGAGTAGTCATCGGTAACCACAAAGCAGTACAAGTCACCTGCAATGCTTTTTGTACTGACTGGACCAAACAGATCCATGTGAAGAAGTTCAAGAGGAAGCTCGATAGAATGAACTTTCTTTTCCTTATGAGACTTCTTCGTCTGTTTGCCTTTCTTGCATGCTACATAGAAATCCGGAAGTTGGAAATTTTTAACGTTAACTCCTCTCACTAGATTATTCTGGATCAAGTGATTCATCTTCCATTGATTAATGTGTCCCATTCTCCTACGCCAGGAAATGGAGTCCTTTTCAGTAGCCTTTGATAAGAAGCACTGAACTTCATGATCCGTTGTAGAAGCCGTTGAGAGATCCAAAACATAAAGATCTTTATATCTTGAAGCTGTCATCAATACTTGGTCCTCCAGAATCACATAGTCCTTTTCCAGAACATAACACTTCTTGTTGTCAAATATAACTTTAAATCCTTAGTCACATATTTGGGAAACAGAAAGTAAGTTGTTTTGAAGTTGTTGAACGTAGTTCACTTTATCAAACTTAACTTTCTGATTTCCAACTTCCCCTTGTGCTGTGATATAACCTCCTTTGTTACCAGCAAAGGAAACATGCCCTCCTTTTATTTGTTTGATGTTTGATAAGAGTGCCCTGTTTCCTGTTATGTGCCTGGATGCTCCGCTGTCTACAATCCACGTGTTGATTTCAACACTGTAGCAAACACCCTGCACATTCAATTTAAAGCATTAGTTAAGAACCCAAGCCTTTACTGGCTTGGGTTTTCCAGAGGCATCACACATCATGAATTCAACCCATTGACCCTTAGAAGGTGAGGGTAGGTCAGGTGACTTCTTGTCCTCATTATCAGATACAGAGGCTGACTTTTCTTTCCATAAGCCAGATTTGTGTAAGGCCTGTTTGTGATAAACAGACGACTGGCTAATGGGTTGAACTTTGTGTTCACTAGTTCTTCTAAGTGGAGTCAATGAGCTCCTCTTAGAAGACCTAGGTTTTGATTCCTGTAGTTCAACTTTCTTCCTAGGTGTCTGATAGTAAGGACAATAAGACGCAATGTGTCCACACTCTCCACAGTTGTAGCATGACCTGCTATCAACTTTATGATTAAGCTGTATATGTGGAGACATGTGTGACACCCTAGTGACATCATTATGTTTGGGCTTTGACTCTACTTCTTTTGATGTTTTATCTTGTTTAACAAACTTAATTGTTTTAACATTCTTAACATCTTTTCCATTTTGGTTAACTAGACTTTGACATGAAACTCGTGATAGGTTAACATTAGTAGTCTTTTTAGGTTCAGACTTGACTTTGTTTGACCCTGACTTTATATTAACCTTTTCAAATTCTTTTTCCAGATTAACACAAGGCATTTTACCCTTTGCCTTTGAAGTGGCTTCCTTTTGTTTCGTTCCAGATTCATTGGAAGTACCTGAGGAATCTGGATCACTTACAAGAGGAGTAGACACCAAATGATCCTTGATTGGATTGTTATTTATTGGTTTACTCTTAGTGTTCATCAAGGTCTCAGGTGGTGGTGGAACCACTTTATATCCCAAACCCTCCCCATTGTTACGCTCTCTCACTAATTGACTTCTACTTCTAAAACTGCTTTTTGTTTCTTAGTGTCTTCTAGGGAGTTAAGATAGTACCTAATGTCATTTTCTTGGTTAAAGGCTACTACTTCTGTTTCCCTAAGCTGTTTATTCAAAAGGTCTATCTTTTCTTTGTGACTATGCTCATTTTTTTTAAAACTCTATTTGCCTCAGTGCACAGTTGCAAATCCTTTACTAAGCTATCGTTATAATCTAATAACCTAGCAAATTTCAGATCTATGCTTTCCCTGAATTTATTACAATCAAAACAAGCATGATTTTTGAAAAGTTGGTCAGTAGTACTTACCTGAGGAGGTTCTGATGAATCAGCCATCAACGCAGCATCTGATGTTTCTGGTTCTGGTGATTCTGTCTTTGTTGTAGTAGTCCCTTCTTCAGGCTTGTAGTTGACCTCAGTTGTAGTCTATTCACTGTTTGACATTGCTAGCTCTACTGCAATATCTCCTTCACTCGTGGAATCATCATCTAAGTCTTCCACACTGGCAATATTGGATTCTCTCGGAGAGACAAACCGAAAACTCCACTCCTGTCCTTCATCATCATGAGCAGTCAAGGCTTTTGGATCCTTGCTTGATGAAGTAGTACTGCTAGCTGGCTTATCTTGACGAGTGAAGGACGAGAATGGATTCCCGTTTCCAGTCTTCTTGGGCTTCACACACTCTCGTTTGAAGTTCCCCTTTTCTCCACAGTTGAAACATGTCACCTTGCTCTTGTCAAAACCAAAAGTAGTGTCCTTAGTAGCAACCAAAAGTAGTGGTTGTCCGTTTTGTTAGGAATAGATTTGATGGTATATTCTAAGGGAGTTTGGTGAAGCATTCATTAATACTTGGAGCAAATGAGATTTTAGGCTTCGACAAAGTCTTTGTATGCTTTGCTGCTAGATATGATGTTTAGTACTTAATTCTGTTGATAGTGTTGGCTGTCATCAGTAGTCTTACAATGTTCTATTGTTACATGATATTTGAAAGTTTGACTAACATCATGTACATGCATAATATTTGAGTGTTCTACCAACATTACATACATACATAACCCACTAAAAGAACTTTATAAGTAGAACAAACCAGTTCATGAGATTTAGGTTAAAAACGTTTCCATATCTAGCTGTTTTGTAGGAATTTTTTTAAATGGGGTTTTTAGAGAGTGAAGGTTGACAAGAAGGGAAACTCTCGTCAGAATTTGACTTTAAGGGTACCTGCCTCTGGTAAGGGCGGACTCTGCAACTGATATGACATCCCTACATACGCCCAAGAGACCTCGCCCTTCCCAAGGGCGGGTTCTTCATGACTAGACTGCATGTGAATGTGTGCATGTGAATGTGTATGTGATGTGAACGCCCAAGAGACCTCGCCCATCCCTAGGGCAGGTTCTCAAAAAACCCCAACCGCAAATTTAGCCTACTCGCTCACCGTACAAAAACATCATTCCTATAAATTACTTGGGTTTTATTTTCGATGTTCATATTTTCATATTCATTCCAAATATTAAAAAAACTTAGTCATTATCATGTCTTGGCCTTATTTTTTTACAAATATATTGGGGTGGTGATATTTAATTCGAAAATAGAAATATCATATGTGATGTTTCTACTAGAAGTTCAACCATTATTCTTCGTAATAGAGTGTCATACGAAGAATTTGTTGATTTTATTTATATTCATCTTCACGTTCAAAAAATAGTATTATAAATTGAAATTAAAATTATATTACTCATATGGTGGTTTCTCTCAAAGCTCTGAAATTTTCAGTGAATCAAGTCTAGAAGTCTTGTATTATTTGAGAGAAAATGTTGAAAATTTTCGAGGAAATGTTTACGTTATCATTGAGCTGAAAATGTCTGTACAACAATCCAATTATATGGATCTCTTACGCAGTTTCTCTGTATCAGAAGCACCCGATCCGTCAAGAAATTCTCATCATCAAGGCAATGTAAGATCACATGATTGCGAAGCCGGTCCATCAACCAATTCTCATCATCAAGTTGATAAAGATAATGGAGGTTTTGATAAGTCAAATGATGGTACTTCAAACAGCAGTGAAGATACTGAACTCATTCCATCACAAGAAGGATCCAGTGATAATGACAACAACAACTATGGGGTTTCAAACAATTATAATTCTGGTGTTAATCCAAGATCTTATGGGGAGGTGAACTATTCTGAAGATCCTCAAGAGTTAAGAGATTATGAGGCTACTAACTTTGATGATGAAGACCATATGGATATATGGAATGAAGAGTCAAAAGAAACCCGTGTTGCCATGTACTTTAAATCTAAAGATGAAGTGATGCATGCAGTGCGATTATGGAATCTTACACGTAACAGAAAGGCTATAGTAGTTGAAAATAAACGTACAAGATGGAGAGCAAAGTGCTACAACACTAGCCCTCATTACAAAAATAATTTTCATAATGGTCCTCCAGTACATGGTATGTTTATGCTTCCAAGAACCATGATCATCACATGTGGAGAATTTCAAGATTGATGAATGCACACAACTGCTTTGGTACCGTTGTTGGTAATAACAACAGAAGTTTCAAATGCCGAGATATTGTTACTCGTATCATCCATTTTATTCGTCAAGATATTGCTTTTCCCATCAAGCAAATTCAAGCACATTTAAAAGACACGTTGAATGTTGCTGTTTCATATAATAAAGCCTGTCGAGCTAGAAAAGCTGCTATTGAGAATATTTATGGTAGTTGGGGCAGTAACTTTGAGCAATTAGCTACGTACATCAACGCATTACAAGAAAAGAACCATGTTATCGTGGAATGGTTAACTCATCCGGCCGGTACATCTGTTTATTACACATTTAAATATGTGTTTTGGGCATTCAGTCCAATAATTAAAGCATTCAGCTATTGTCAGCCGGTGATATCTGTTGGCGGCACTTTCTTGAAATGTTCCTACCATGGTAAAATCTTAATTGTAGTTGCAAAACTGCAAACAACTACGTAATGCCGGTAGCTTATGCAATTGTAAATGAAGAGACGGTAGAAAGTTGGAGTTGGTTTTTCCAACAATTTTGGTCACACATTGCAGCTCACCACAATTCTATTGGTTCGGGAAAAAGGTTGTGTGTTATTTCCGATAGGAACAAAGGAATTATTCGTGCAATGAATACTATTGAAGAGTGGAAATATATTGTTGTGCATCGATTTTGTCTCCGACATGTTCGAAGTAACCTCATGCAAAAGTTCAAGGTTTCTAGCTTAAAAAGGTTATGTTGGTCTATCAGAAGCACTACACAACAAAGAAAGTATAACTATTGTATAAGTCAAATGACAAGCGTCAATCCAGAAGCGTGGGAATATTTAAAAGCTATTAAAGAGAGTAAATGGACGCTTCAACATGATAAAAATCATCGTCGGTGGGTAACATGACGACAAACATTTCATAAAGCTTCAACAATACGTTGCGAGGTGTCAGGCTTATGCTAATAAAAGCTATTATTATTTGTACGTTCGAGAAAACAATCAAACAGTTCAGAAAGCATACTGACATCGTAGCCAACTGCAACACTGCATTATCCCCTCGCATATGGCGTTTGTTAGTGCACGTGATATTAACTCGCAAGAGCATATCATAAAAAAGTTTGATTATAGAGAGGTGAGGTATAGAGTTCTCTCAAAGATCCAAACAAATGAAGCTGGTGGAAATGATTATACTGTGAAATACAAAAACAGAACTTGCACGTGTGGTAAATAGCAGATGCAAAGATTCCCGTGCTCACATGCAATTGTAGTTTGCTGCTATAGAGATAAATCACCTCATAACATTGTTCATTAGGTATGTAGTACTGTTGTTTATCAAGAACAATATAACAGTCATTTTTACCCGCTTCGTCACCTTGATTATTGGACGAACCCGAGGTAGGAGACGCACGAGGAGGATACACAACGAGATGGATGTTCATCATCCAGATGCACCTGTCATACGTAGATGTTCAATATGTAAACAAACAGGTCATAACATGAACACTTGTCCAAACTCATATTCATGAGGAGATTGTTGTATATTAATTTTATTTGATGTTTACTGGTTATTATTGTTTAATATTATTATGTTAGTTTTATATTATAGAATATAAATATTAATTATTTTATTCCAAAAAAACTCCTATAAACACCACCAGCATTCTCATCAAAAATCACAACGTTTCGCAACTTCCCTTCCAAAAAAACACCACATAACCCATAAAAATGGCACACCGACCCGGTAAAGAACCAGCTCATGAACTCCAATCGACGAGTTCAATTCTACAAAGGTTGAGGCGGTCTAAGAAGCAACATGAATCATCATCGTCAGAAAACAACCCGGTGCATACATCATTTTTAGTTGCAGATGAAGAAGAATCTAAGAACTGGTCAAAAGATGTTATTGACTTCTACAACAATGGGGATGCGCCATATTCTGTTTCAGTTCTATTTGGTGGTAAGTGGCTTGGGAAGGTTTTTTGGAGTGCTTTATTAGGCTACGAACGTGATGGTTGTCTTTCTCCATTGGTATAAATCTTGTATATTTTTCAGTTATATTAATTAGTTTTATAAAATATTTATTAGATGTTCCTGCGAATGACCCAGTTTCATTCACATATGCTCCTGCGAATGACCCAGTTTCATGTGTTTACAACATATCAGGTGTATTACATTAAGCCTAGACTATTCGACAAGCGACGGACACACTATATATTACAATATATGCTCCAACAAAATGTGTGTGTCTCCGGCCTCCATCTCTCCACCAAAGCTGAGATAAGAGCACAGTCAAGTTTGCGATAACCACACTCGATCACACCCGCAAAACCAGCCAACTTTATATATCTCATAATATTTTCAGGGATAGGCACTTTATCAATGTAATCCCAAAAAGCTTTATCACCTCATCTAACACGTAAAATTCCTTCATCGCTTTCTGCATCTCGAAAATAATAAGCAGATCTATGTTGACCACTTAAAAATAACAAATCATTATTTAGTGGACCTGGTATAATTCTCCAGCTCATTTGATTTTTGAAATGAAGTATGAAATTATAGAAAAATTAGGTTCAACGATAGTGAGAAATTGGATTAATGTATGATTTGAACGAATAGTAAGAATTTTTTTGTTTAAATAGGATAAATGAGAGTAGGGTTATGAGAGAAAAATGTTCGGTGGTTTCACAAATAAAAAGTGGGGGTTGTGATATAAATAAATGGTTTGCAGGGTGTTAGGTCAGAATTTAAGCCGATCAAGTATTTGGAGAACCCGCCCCTGCCAAGGGCGTGGTCTCCTCGGTAGGTGTGGTGTAATGTGTGGTTCAGATTGTTGTGGTAAGTAAATCGGACGTTGGATGGGATTTGGAGAACCCGCCCTTGGCAAGGGCATGGTCTCTTTGACAGGTGCAGAACCCGTCTCTGCAAGGGGTGGGTACCCTTGAAGTCAACTTCCGACAAGAAAAACCCCCTTGTTAACTCTCTCTTCCAAAAAGTATCATTTTAAAAAAAATTCGTTTTGGAGGTGAGGAAAATTAACATTTAATATACATAACACCTCACCCAACTGTAACATGATTTTCATACCACATAGACAATAACATAAAAGCTTATTGCAGCATCTATTTTAGCATACAAAAGACTACAATTTTTTCTGGGTGGTGTGAAGGCTGATGTGTACATGGGTCGGGTATATATTTGTCAAGATTAATAAAACATAAAACATTAATCGTTTTCTTGTTAAACTTTCATTTAATAAACATATGTTTGATATTTTATCAATTTTAATTTTATATATTTTTCATATTAAATCAATTTTTATATAAACTATTTATTAGTCATTAAATTCTCAAAGTAGTTTTAATAAAAATGATTTGAATTGTATTTATTTGAGGACCTGGTGGATCTTGATAGTAAACTCACGCTGATAGGTAGCGATAAAAACAAAGAGATGATACTCATAAGCTTTTTTTATTTAATTCACAACTTTTATCAAGGTTTTATAACAACGTATTCTTTAACCTGACCACTTAATAAATATGAGTTTAATTGTATTAAGATATAATAATATCAAGTACAGGTTTATAATAATTATATTTAAGTTCTGCTAAAACAAACGAAGAATTTGTGTGTTTTATGAACACATGTGTATAATATCTTTTGGAAAGTGAGATATAAGTCTCAAATGATGGTCTGTACGTGGCAAAATAAGATCCAAGGAGGAACCTACCGCATTTATGGTACACAATTCTCATCTTAAATACAACTTTTTTTTATTTATATTAATCGTTTTGTTTCTTATTTTAGTAAAAACTTTTATTTAATAAACACATGTTTGAAGTTTTGTCAATTTATTTTTGTTTTGTTTTCATTTTCATATAAAATAAGTTTTCTTAATCAATAAGTTTTACTTTTTAGTTTTGATAAAAAAAAAAAAACAGTTTGAATTGTTATAATTGTAACAAGGATCTTGAGAGTAAACTCATGCTGGCAAATGAAGGATTTATGTGTTTATTTGGAGCATATATCCATAAACTTGTTTGAAAAATAAGATTTAAGTTCTAATGGTTTGCACGTGGCAAAATACGGTCCAAGTAGGAGTGTGCCTACATACATAATATATAAGTTTCGTCTTGAGCACATCATTTTCAAATTAAGTATATTGTTAATATTAATGTAATAATAATATTTTTAACTATGACCAGATAGTTCTCCCCGCGCTTGCCGCGGGCAAATTAATACAATTGGATTAAACGAAGAATTGGTTTAGGCTCAATGCATGACGCCGAATCAAGTTGGCTGCAACTTTGCCTTCCATGAGAATGCCATGCAAAAACCCAACTTCTGCCAAAGTCATCATAGTCTATACAAGTATTATTCCCCGTGGTCAGTCGTGACAATAACGGATGCAGGCGGTTTCACCAACCGAGATATGCAAACTGAATTAAAATTTAAGGCCCATCATCAGCAATTCAGGAGACATCATAAACATACCACAAATCTGTATTTCACAAAAAAAACACCAAAAAAACCAAAAAACACAATCTAAAACAGTCTTATGCTTCATAAGCTTTGCTGTTACACAAACTAACCAGGGACAATAACCCAATCTAGGGTTTTGACAAAACATCAACTATGGCTAGTTAAAGAGACAACAAAAACAATACCGATAACATGATCAAGTCTAAGACCAGGCCAGCCTAGTCATCATCGACGGAAGATATCAAGAACCCCAAAGTACACCGAGCACCAAATCATGGTCGTATAGCCCATGCTACCAAGGCACATCCTTTACCGTCGTCGCTAGAAAAGACGTGACCGACAACGATAGGCCACAAGACAGTCTCAGGCTAGCCATCATCAACAAATGCCAAAAGAACGCCCCAATAAAGCAACCAAAACCAAATCTCAAATGTTGCTAAGAAAACTAAGCAGAGACAATAACTTGATCCAGGGTTTTGACAAAAAAATCAACTATGGCTAGTTAAAAAGACAACCAAATCGATGCCGATAACATGATCAAATCTCAGACCATGCCAGCCTAGTCATCATCGACTGAAGATATCAAGAACCCCAAAGTACATCGAGCTCCAAATCGAATGGCCGTAGAGCCTATGCTACCAAGGCACAACCTTTACTGTCGTTGCTACAAAAGGCGCGGAAGGCGACGACCGGCAACGATAGGCGACGACCGGTAACGATAGGCGACAAGACAGTCTCAGGCTAGCCATCATCAACAGATGCCATAGAACACCCAAATAAAGTAACGAATGGAGATAATCGAAGAGATAGAGGCAGGGAGGCACCCGATGCAACGAGCGCAAGGTTGGACGATCGTTTATCGGTGACAAACACCGCCTGAAACGGTAGTTCCTCCTCCTATCTCTACTTTCTCTCTCTAGATAACCTTCTCTATCTAAAAATGGAGATCATCGCAGAATTATAGACGGGGAGGCACCGGTCTCGCGATCTAAGGACCAAACATTGATTAGTCGGCGACAAAGGCGGCCGGGAAACGACCGCTCATCTGCCGCCTCCGTGTAACGCCCGATTATTTCCTTTGAAGCCAAAGAGAGAAGAAAAAGAAAGAAAAGAAATAAAGTCCAAGTCGAGGGAACAATCTTGCCAAAAGAAGAAAAACTATGGAAGAATGGGTGCATAAGGGCTTGGCTGCCCATTCCCTCTCCCATACACTACTCCATTCGGTTCAAGAGAAGAAAGGGAGAGAAAGGGCAAAAAGCTTCGGGTTTTCTTGGATGCGAGCGCGAAAGTCGAAGGCAAGCGGGTTTGTAGGAAGCTTTTCTCATAGAGGTCGTTAATGTGAGTTCTAGGACCCCTCTTTTACACGTTTTCAACTGATTTGGGGCTGGAACACATCTGAAAATCGTTTTTGGAGTGTTGGGTTTTGAACCCGAAAGTATGTGTATGTGTGTGTTTCGGGTGGGGTTTGATATCGGGCTTGGTTGTGCTTGAATGGTGTTGTGGTATGTGTTTCTAAAGTTAAGGATGGTTGATTTGAGCTTAGAACAGGTTTGAGAGGGTTTGGAGGCCGAAAATTTCAGATTTGGTTCGGGGTGGACTGCATGCTACATCAGCTAGGGCTCATGCGACTGGAGGTCCATGCATCCGAATGGCATGCGACTGGAGGCCATACGGCCGAAAGGCATGCGACTAAGGTCCATGCGCATGGGTGCCATGCGACTGAGGTCCATACGCATGGAAGTCATGCGACTGAAGTTCATGTGCCTGTAAGGCATGCGATTGAAGGTTATGCGACTGAAGGCCATACGTCCGAAGGGTCATGCGACTGAAGGTCACACGACTGAAAGTCATGCGACTAAAGGCTATGCGACTGAGGGTCCATACGCCTAAGTGTTCATGCGTATGGAAGCTCTCCATTCGCATAGGTGTCCATTCGCATAGGTGTCCATTCGCCCATAGGTGTCCATTCGCCTAAGTGTCCTTATGCGCCTAGAATGGTCATGCGACCGAGTGGTGTCCATACGCCCAAATAGGGCTCGTGCACCCGGAAGAACTTAGTTTATTATCTGATTCTCGGAAGAAAAGGGTAAATGTAGGCTTTGACTTGGGAGGTTCCCGGGGGCTATGTAAGTTGACTTTTTGAAGTTAAAGATGATGTGATGGGCATGAATGATATAAGATGATGATGATGATGATGTATGATGATGATGTTATGTATGATGTTATGCATGATGGTATGTGTGATATATGTTATGTATGCATGCTGATATGTATAAAGATTTCCATGATCTTGTTGATGTTCCTGTTTATGTATGTTTATCTTCCCGTGGCTTTGCATTGAATGATAATGAATGAAATGATTAAGTATGATGTAACATAAAGTGGAAGATAATGAAAAGAGGAACGAAATAATGACTGCATGCATTAATGAACGAATGAAAGTATGAAAGGCTTGCAAGCAAATGAAAGGAGGTTCACAACTCATTAAGAGTTGTTAGCTCAACTGTGTGTATTTACAGTGTGCGATTTTGGCTAACTCATAAGGGTTCATACACACAGTAAGAGTTCAATCGCGGTGACTGCTCCAACACGTGCGATTTCCTAATTACTGTGTGTTATACAATGTGCGATCTTGGCGAACCCATAAGAGGTCACACATACAGGGGGATTCTGTCCGAGTGACCACTCCATACGTGCGATATGGGGTCCTTGTTGCTTAACCCTAGATGAAAATTGTTGGTGCTCTAGAGGGGGGTTAAGTACATGACAGGACCTAGATAGAAGTGAAAGATAATAAATGTACGAAAAGTGGGATAAGTACGAAATGTGCGAAACGTGCAAAATGTACGAAGCGAACGATGATGAAAATAATAATTATTACCTTGATGTACGTATGATGTGTGATCACGTGCGATAGTAATGAAAATGCTTTAATGAATGAAAGGTAATGTAATGTTTTTATAAAACTAGAATTCAATCAGCAACGCTGACTTTTATTTGTTTCCAGTTGGCAGGTGAGCATTGCTGAGGATGGAGCGAGGCAGCTACTCGACTCATTTTGGATGACATCCATATTTATAATGCTTTTTATGATGTAATGCAGCAAGTATTTTGTAATTAGAAAACGATGTATTATTTTGCAAAAGCTTTTATGATGAAATGGAATGTTGTTTTAATGTTTCCCATGCGATGTTTCTTCAAGTTAATGAAATTATATGTTTTATGTGCAATGATTTACCAGCTGTAAGCGTCTCGGGAATGGGGCCTTACAAGTTAGTATCAGAGCCAAAGTTTAAGTGAAATTGTTGGAGCTGTAAAAGATAGTCTATATTATCAAGACAGTGAAAGTCAACAAATGTCAACGTCACGGTCAAAGTCAACAAAAGTCAAACCCGACACGTGCGAGACGAGAAACCGAGACGAGACGTTGAAGATTTAAATGACTAGGAGTTTTATTGTAATAAATATATTTTGTGTGAACAAAATATATTTTATATTGTTTTTAGTCATTATTATGCTTAATATGTAATTTTGTATTAATTAGCCTAAGTCTAGGGGGTTAAGTGCAATTAGTGAATATTAGTCTAGACTATAAATAGGTTAATTGTCATTAGGTTTTGGTTAATGGTTGTATGACCAATTGATTGAGGGATTTATTTGTAAACAATATTATTAACAATCAATAGCGATCAAAGGGGTTTTGATTGTGATTATCATATTTTGATCTAATTCTTCATGATTTGATTCAAGTTTGATCATCCTGGATTTACAATTTGGTATCAGCGCTATTTTTGATCAAATTCACTGAAGATTTGAAGATTTTTAAAGAGAGAAGTTGAGATTTTGGTTGTTTTTGTTTAATATCATGTTTTCATCAATTTCGGATCAAATTTGAGTGTCATTGATATGGAAATTGATTGAAGTTTGCTTGTTATTGGTTGGAAAAGCTCTGTTAATCATCAGGTTTCAAATCCATTGAGATATGGGCGATTTCAGATTGATTTCGTGTTGAAAAAGCTTTTCAGCTTCGTCCAGCGAAATTACCAATTCATCCAGCGAAACTGCATGTTCTTCCAGCGAAACTACAAGTGTTTTACACTTTGTAGTTAATTTCAGCATCTCAGCGAAAGTAGTGATCTTGAACGAAAGTTCAACAGTGCTTGTGTGCATATTACAAGCGAAATTACTGTCGAAAGTATCTTTGAACAAAAGTTCAAGCTTGTTTTGTGCGAAATTTTCGACGAAACTAAGCAGTCTAAAGCATTTTGCTAGTGTAACTGCTGTCGAAATTTCCAGCGAAACTACTGTCGGCTCAGCGAAACGAGATTTTTCAGCGAAACTAGCTCTGCGAAACTATAATTTCAACGAAACTAAAATTTTGGCAAAACTATCATTTCTTCGGCGAAATTCGAATGTTAAAGATGACTTTTCCCTTTAGTTGGGATTAATTGAGTTCATCTCGATAAAGAAATTTTCATCGATTTTGCAAGATTTATAATTAAAGATGACTTTGACCCCAGTTGCTAAGATTTTCTAGCGTGACATTTACAATTAATATTTTTCCCGGGGGAGAATTAGTTTACAATATTTGGGAAAACTATTTTTGGGGCGTTTAATTGTTTAATTGTTTTAATAAAATGTCATCTTCGGAAGATTTTAACTCAGATAATCTCACAATGGCACAAAGCCGGTTGACTCTTTTGCAGGTACAAAGAAAGAAAAATTATCAGATTTAATTGATCGATTTTTAAAAGTGGCAAATAATCTAAAGAAGCATGTTCCAGATCTCAGTAATCATGAACAAATTCAAAAGCTTCTTGACTCTCTTCCGTCTGTATGGAATCATCAAGTTAAAATGCTAAAGCAAGAAAGAGGTTATGTCGACACAAAACTTATGGATATGATCAACAGACTAAAATCTCTCGAGCTGGATATCCAAAGAAACGAATTTCAGCAAGCCGTGTTCCCACATCTAACCCACACGCTTAGTACTGATCTTGTTTCTTCTGTAATAAGCATACTTGATTACAAAACATAGATGATTGAAAAGTTGAAGTTATTGAGGACTGATTCGGATTTAAACTAAATTCAGAGAAACTGTTGAAGAGAATCGTGAAGCTTTAAGAGTCGACAATGACAGTAAACCAGAGTCTATGAGAACCGATGATGATAAGGCTGGAAAAGCTGATAAAAGAGAGAAAGAGTCTGAGGCTGACAAGATGCTAAAGGTCAAAGAAGAGGAACAACAAGAAATCACATGGGTTTGCAACTGTGAAAAGAGCTTAGCTACAGAACGAACTATCATCGGTCTTCCTTATGAGACTGTTCAGAATATGTGTTCTTCGTCATGCAAAATCCGGTTATTTGGGATTTATAAGGCAAACAGATTGTTATTGGAAAATGAAAAAGATTTAAAAACAATCAATCAGCAATTAAAGAAAAATGAAATTGCTTTTTCAAAAAAACTTAATGAAGCATTGGCTGAAAATAATCTTTTAAGAAGAACCATTTTGGAGCGTAACGTTGAAATTAATATTCTGAGAGAAAGGGCTGTTTTAGCTCAATTTGAAACGACAAAGCTTCAAACAAAGCTTGATAAATGGACCCTTTCACACATGAAAAAGGATGAGCTTATTGCTAAACAACAAGGGGCGCGGGTGAAACATGGTGTTAGATATAAATCTGATAGTGAAACTGTATTTAATTCAGTTCCACCCCCTTCTACTTTATGTTATTCACCAATTCCCAAACCTCATCCTAAAAATGATTTGTTTGAATAATCTAATAGTAGTTTGTATGCAGGTTTGAGCGGTGTGAATCTTAAAGAGGTGCGAGATGATTATGATTCTACAACTGGTATGGGATACAATAAATCGAATGCTGACAGTCAAGCTAACGATTGTTCAGTCCCCGATTGTTTGTAAATCTATATCTACTATTTCTTCTAACTTCTTTGAGAAGATTAAAGCAGGTGAAATTCCTACTTTTGATCCTGTCAGGGTTGTGAAAGAAGAGATAAATCCGAAATCACCTAATCATCAAGTTCCAACAACAACACATCCTATTCCTGTCAATCAAGATCCATTGGAAGCAGATCTGTGTATACGAGACTGGTCAAGCTCAGATGATGAATCAAACACAAAAGACCGTGTCAGTTCATCAAAGATCAAGACATCACCTGAAATTGTCAAGTCTAAAACGCTTCCAAAAGCTGAATCAAGACCAATACAGATCTCTTCTCCAACTGCAAAACAAGCTAGACAACCAGTGAAGATCTCATTCCCTGTTTTGCATAGGAAACTTCAGAACAAGCAAGAATCTGCTACAAGCTCACAACAATTCTCTTCACCACCTGCACAACACGGGACTACAAAGAATCAAAAGCCTTTCAAGGCTTATTTTGAATGTGGAAAAGAAGGTCATGTGGTAAAGAAGTGCCCTCAAAGACTTGTTTCGGATGGTAAAGGCAAACCGAATTGCTTCTCCGGATCACAGTCTACAAAGAATTTCCAGTTGGTAAAGGAAACACGGGTTGCTTGTTTGGTTCAAAAGGTAAAAAGCAAACATCTTTGAATGGTTGGATGAAAAACCCTCCATCCAAACCTTTTCATGTGAAGCCGGTTTCACATGATACAAAGATAAAAATGACTAAAGGTTCAAAATCAAATTCTTTTCCTTCCAGTCTTAAACAGAAAATGATTTCCAAATTTAATTCATTCAAATCGAAATTAATTGAACCGAAACAAATTTGGCAAATTAAAAAGAAGGATACTGCAATCCCCGATTGTTTAAACGGTTGTCTGCAGAAGCAAGTTACTTATATTGATGAAAAAGAAACATCCAGGACTACAATGGCCTGGATTCCCCTTTCTAACTAATTTGTTAATGAGTGCAGGAACAATTAAGGAGGAGTGTTAGTAATCCGGTTTACTGATAGAGATTGTTTCTAATTCAAATTTAAGGCAGAACAAATAGGTTAAGGTCATGGTATTTTATCCACAATCTGGATTTTTATCTGTACAATCACAGTTCTCAATTCACAGTCACTATATATTTCTTGATCATTCATTTCTTATCTTGTTATCAGTGTAATTTGGAAGATCTTCTTTGGTAAATTTCTATATTTGCATAGTTTTATAAAAAAATAATATATATATATATATATATATATATATATATATATATATATATATATATATATATATATATATATATATATATATATATATATATATATATATAAGAAAAAAATATATAAAAAATATACAAAAAAAAAACAAGGGGTTTGCTGAAATAAAATTTAGGGGGAGAGTATAATAAGACTCAATAAAAATAAAAAAAAAACTAGGAACTTGATTCGAGATGACTGAGAAATGATTGTATATCATCTTGAAATGGTTGTTTTTGCATGACTTGCGTTTTAAAATAAGAAATGATAGTAACTGATGCTGTTATCTAATTTACATCTTATTTTTAATTGCAAATAAAAGAAAAACAATCAGATTCTTTAATGATATGCTTGGTAGACTCAGCCTGAAGAATAAAGTAGACAACAGTATGATGATTTTAGTTAAAATATATGCTTAAAGATGTCTGGATTTACGCGATCATTTTGGCCTGCACGAAAACTGAGTCCCGACAAAAATTGGATTGAGAATTGATCTTTCACCCACCATGATCCAAATCATATAAGCCATATCTTTGAGCCATGATTGGTGTATTTATTTGTCTTGTGTTTGTGCTAATCTCCTCTGCTGTACGGTAGTACTGACCTGGAGTGATGATCTCCTTTGCTGTACGGTAGTACCGACCTAAAGCTCTCATCGGCACATGATTAAATGGTCATCTCCTTTGTTATACATGAGTATAGACCTGGAGCTCTCATCATTTTGGTCTAAGTAGTGTCAAATCATCTAAACGATGAATTCATCACAGAATGTAATATTCTGTCAATAATTACTTGCACACTAATGCACAAGCCTTGCTCTGTAAAGAGTTACAAAATTCAAGAAATCCTGAGGTTGGGTGAGGGTTTTTGCCAAATGATTGTGGGGTCCTAGCATTCTAAAGCATTTAATCGAACCTTAACGAATCATCTTCTGCTTGTTGGAAAAAGATAGGGCATGGGTTTAAGTCGACAAACATATCAGCAATCGTTATTGATCTGTTTTTAGAATTTCAAAATCATTCAAAAACTGTGATTAGATTCAGTTATCAGTGTGATCTCATTGCTTGTCGATGTATAAATTCATCTTTGTGCTAAAGTATATCTTGAGGATATGATCTCATGATCGATTCAGTTCTCAGTTAAAAAAAAGAAACAAAAAAAAATAATAATGATAGATAAAAAAATGATGATATAATAAAAAAATTATAATATGTTTTCATTTCAAAAATTCTTTTAGATCTTCCATATTATACTGTTACAATTTTATCATTTTTCATGCATTTCACAGAAATTGCGCACAAACGAACACGGGTTCGCTTGTTTTTCACACACAGATAAACACGGGTTTATTATGTTAAAATGAAATGATCTAATTAGAAATGTCGAGATTGTGTTTGAGAATGTGTTTCAGATTTTTGCTTTAAGTGATGGCCGATCATCAGTTGAGCAGTGTACCTGATCAGAGAACCTGTTCCTCAAGTTTGCAGAAGATACCGAGCTAGGAATCCTCCTCCTACATCTTCTAAAGCACTCAAGATTAGAGATTTGGAAAACCTGTTCCAATATCCTTGTAAAGCTTGCACTCGAAACGAGAGAGCATATAAATAGGGGGAGCTTATGCGATGAAAAATCTTTCACATCAGATTCAGAAAGATTCAAATTGAAGATCTTTCTATTGTTGACTTCTCGATGCTGATTTCATTTGAAGACGTTGATAATGATAGACTAAGGGGGAGTATTGTTGGAGCTGTAAAAGATAATCTATATTATCAACACAGTAAAAGTCAACAAAAGTCAACGTCATGGTCAAAGTCAACAAAAGTCAAACCCGACACGTTCGAGACGAGGAACCAAGACGAGATGTTGAAATTTAAATGACTAGGAGTTTTATTGTAATAAATATATTTTCTGTGAACAAAATATATTTTATGTTGTTTATAGTCATTATTATGCTTAATATGTAATTTTGTATTAATTAGCCTAAGTCTAGGGGGTTAAGTGCAATTAGTGAATATTAGTCTAGACTATAAATAGGTTAATTGTCATTAGGTTTTGGTTAATAGTTGTATGACCAATTGATTGAAGGATTTACTTGTAAACAATATTATTAGTAATCAATAGAGATCAAAGGGGTTTTGATTTTGATTATCATATTTTGATCTAATTCTTCATGATTTGATTCAAGTTTGATCATCTTGGATTTACAGAAACGGGTAAATTTTCAAAATAAACCTCAACTTAAACTAAAAATGGGACGGAAAGGGAAGGGATAACAATCTGAGTAGCTGCGTGCCATTAGGTATTTTCTTAATGTTAATTGATACTACCTGCGCATGTTATGTGGTTTATGTGCTGCTTGTAGATTTAGATACTGATGTAGTCAGGATAGGTAATGCTCGGGGTATGAAGAGTTAAGTAAGTGGCTAATCACAACTGGCCACTTTAATTAGGGACTTACTATACTTGACATAAACTAAGCTGTTCCCTTGAATGACCGTGTTGGTGTTTGAATCTTTCAGTGTGTTAAAGGATGGCCGGTGGTAGATCGTCTAAAGCTTCGCGTGGTGGAGGTCATGGTGGAAGTGGTGTTAAACCGCGACCGAAAAGAGGAAGACTTAGAGTCGAAAGAGTGGTTCCTGAAGAACCCGAGACCCCTCATCCGGAGGGCGGAGATGATAGCGCCAATTTGAGAGCCTCAGTAAAGGAGGCTGTTGTGGAAGAAGTTCATCAGGTCATGCAAACGATCTTACCGTCTGTGGTGACTGAAGTAATTAAGGCTGTAAGGGAAGGAGAAATGAAAGAAAGGAACAGGTCCGCGGGAGGACAGGAGGGGCCGGATACCGAAACGGTTCTCTCCGATGATGAAAAAGAGGAAGAAGAGCCTACGTCGGAGGCGGCACGAGGCTGTAACTACGGGGCATTTTAAAGGTGTAAGCCCCCTACTTTTGATGGAAATGGCATTGCTGCCGCTGCTCACCGACGGGTGAGGGAAATGGAAGCTGTTCTGAATATCAGCGAGTGTCAAGAAGACCAGAAGGTGAAGTTTGCTGCCCACTCGTTTGTGGACTCGGCTCTGTGTTGGTGGGACAATATTGTTCAAGCCGAGAGCAGTCGGGCAATTAGGAGAATGAGATGGTCTGAATTTAAGAAGCTGGTAATTGAGGAGTTTTGTCCTCATAGAGAAATGGATAAGGTAGAAAGGGAATTCCTGTAGCTGGAGGCGGGAACAATGACACATCAACAATACACCACCAAGTTTAATGAGATGCCACGGCTGGTGCCGTATCAAGTGACGCCTCTGTCACGAAAGATTAAGAGGTATATTTAGGGCTTGCCGGCGGATATTCGCAGGCACATGATCGCTGCCCGACCGAGCACGTTTAGGTCGGCGGTTGATCTGGCAGGAAGGTTGTATGACGAGCGAGAGGTGGTGGTGGCCGAGGTTAACAAAAAGGGTGGTGGCGACCAGAATTGGAATGGGAAAAGATTTGGTCAGGGAGGTGCCCCGACGAGTAACAAGAGTGCAAGTGTGGATGACCGTCATGTGGTCACACCTGGGGCAGGATCGAAGAGGTGTGGCAAATGCGGGAAAGAGCATTCGGGAGAATGCAAATAGGGATCAAACATCTGCTTCAAGTGTGGGAAGTCTGGTCATATAGCAAGGGATTGTCGTGCGACCAAATGTTTTAACTATGGGGAAAGTGGTCACATGCGTAGGGATTGCAAGAAGCCGAGGGCTGAAGGTTCGGGGGTGAAGAAGACTGTAGGAGAAGGACAGAGGGCGAGTGCCAGAGCGTTCAGGATGACGCAGGAGGAGGCTAGGACGGACCCTGATGTTGTGTTAGGTACGTTTCTAGTAAACCAAACTCTATCCTCAGTTTTATTTGATTCTGGTGCTAGTAAAAGTTTTATTTCTGCTGCTTTTTGTGCTAAACTGCCTGTTAGTAGTAGAAGTGTTGAGGCGCTCTTTGATGTAGAAACTACCATAGGTAAGTCTATCAGGATTTCTGAGATGATAGAAGGTTATGATGTTGAATTAGAAGGTCATAAGTTTCCTGTTAGACCATTCGTGATGACTTTAGGTGGTTTTGATGTAGTTCTTGGGATGGATTGGTAGCGGACTACGAGGCGAACATTGTGTGTCGCAAGAAGATGATTTGTTTGACAGCGCCTGACAGGAGTTCGGTGACGGTTTATGGTGATCGGGTCACTACATTCCGAAAGTGATTTCAATGGCGGTGGCGGGAAAGTGTATGAGGCGTGGATGTAGTGCCTACTTGGCCTATGTAAAGGATGTGGATACGCCAACACCACAACTATCCGATGTACCGGTTGTGTGTGACTTTCCAGATGTATTTCCCGAAGACTTACCAGGAATGCCACCTGACCGTGAGATCGAGTTTCAGATTAATTTGATACCAGGTGCTCAACCTGTTGCCAAGGCACCGTATCGGTTGGCTCCGACGGAGATGAAGGTGTTGATGGAGCAATTACAAGAGCTGCTTGATAAGGGGTTCATTAGACCGAGTATCTCTCCTTGGGGTGCTCCGGTCTTGTTCGTGAAGAAGAAAGACGGTAGCATGAGGATGTGTATCGACTACCGTGAGTTGAATAAGCTGACAATGAAGAACCGATACCTCTTACAGAGAATTGATGATTTGTTTGATCAGCTTTAAGGTGCCAGTTGGTTCTTAAGGATAGATCTTCGATCGGGCTACATCAGCTGAAGGTGAAAGAGCAGGATATTTCAAAAACAGCTTTTCGCACGCGTTATGGTCACTACGAGTTTCTCGTTATGTCTTTTGGTTTGACCAACGCGCCAGCTCCTTTTATGGACTTGATGAATCGAGTGTGTCGGCCGATGTTGGATAAATCAATGATTGTGTTTATTGATGATATCCTGATCTATTCGAGAAGCGAGAATGAGCATGCTGGTCACATTCGAGAGGTATTGGAAACATTGAGAAGGGAGAAGTTGTATGCTAAGTTCTCCAAGTGTGCATTCTGTCTACGTGAAGTTCAGTTCTTGGGTCATATGGTGAATCCCGAAGGTATTATGGTGGACCCGGCAAAGGTGGAGGCGGTGATGCAACGAAAGTCTCCAAAGACGCAATCCGAGATTCGTAGTTTCTTGGGTTTGGCGGGTTATTACCGAAGATTCATTCAAGACTTCTCTAAGATAGCTTCTCCGTTGACTAAATTGACCCGGAAGGATGTACAGTTTATATGGGGTCATGCTCAAGAGAAGGCGTTTGAGGAGTTAAAGGCGAGATTGACTCAAGCTCCTGTTTTGTCGTTACCCGATGGAAGTGAAGATTTGGTGTTTTATTCAGATACTTCCTACTCGGGGTTGGGGTGTGTGTTAATGCAGAGAGGAAAGGTTATAGCCTATGCATCCCGATAGTTGAAGGTTCATGAGGTTAACTATCCTACTGATGATTTGGAGCTAGCAGCCGTGGTCTTTGCGTTAAAGATTTGGAGGCACTACCTGTATGGGACGAAGTGCACCATATTCACTGACCACAAGAGCTTGAAGTACTTCTTCGAGCAGAAAGATTTGAACATAAGGCAAAGGAGATGGTTGGAGCTCATAAAAGACTATGATTGTGAGATCCATTACCATCCGGGCAAAGCCAACGTGGTGGCGGATGCCCTTAGCTGAAAAGAGAGACCCGAGCCAATTCGGGTTAAAGCGTACCAGTTGATCATAACCACAGATTTGATGAAGCAGGTTAAGAGTTTCAGGATGAGGCATTGAAAGAAGATCATCTTAACTCTGAAAGAATGAGAGGTCTGGTTGCGGAATTGGGTGAAAACACACTCGGTGTTAGAACCCGATTCGGGGGAATGTGGATTCCTCGTTTTGGGGATCTACGTGTGAAGATCATGGATGAATCTCATAAAACTCGGTACTCTATTCATCCCGGTACTACAAAGATGTATCAAGACATGAAGAAAGATTATTGGTGGTTGGGTATGAAGCGTGATGTGGTGGAGTATGTGAGTAAATGCCTTACTTGTCTACAAGTGAAGGCCGAGCACCAAAATCCGTATGGGAAGATCCAACCTTTGGATATACCGGAGTGGAAGTGGGAACACATCACCATGGATTTTATTACGAAGCTGCTGCGTACCGCGCGAGGGTAAGATGCTATATGGGTGATTGTTGATCGTTTGACAAAGAGTGCTCACTTCCTACCGATCTGCGAGACATATTCATCTGAGAGGTTGGCGGATCTGTTCATTAAGGAGATCGTGACTCGTCATGGTGTGCCGGTGTCTATTGTGTCTGATCGTGACACCCGGTTTCCATCTAAATTTTGAAAGAAATTCCACGATGTGATGGGGACAAGGTTACATAATAGCACGACTTATCATCCTCAGACTGATGGTCAATCCGAAAGGACGATTCAGACGCTGGAGGATATGCTTCGGGCATGTGTCATTGATTTTGGAGGAAGTTGGGATGACCACTTACCGTTAGCCGAGTTCTCATATAACAACAGTTATCATGCCAGTATTGGTATGCCTCCTTATGAGATGCTATACGATAGGAGATGTAGAACTCCTGTTTGTTGGAGTGACATTGGTCAGAAGGAGTTAGGGAGCGTCAAGGTGATCGAGACTACGACCGAGAAGCTAGAAAGGATCAAAGCCTTTATGAAGGCAGCCAAAGATAGACAGAAGTCGTATGCTGATAAACGACGTAGACCGATTGAGTTCTAGGTGGGTGATAAAGTTATGTTGATAGTCTCACCTTGGAAGGGTATCATTCGGTTCAGAAAGCGGGGCAAGTTGAGCCCGAGATACATAGGGCCTTTCCGAATCATTGCTAGAGTATGAGAGGTGGCCTATAGATTGGAGTTACCAGATGAGTTAAGTGAAGTTCATCCTACGTTCCATGTATCTCATCTGAGGAAATGTTTGACAAACGAGGATATGGTTGTACCACTGGAGGATATCGAGGTGGATGAATGACTCAATTATGTGGAGCAACCAGTGGCGATCATTGATCAGAAAGAGAAGAGGTTGAGGAATAAAGTGGTTCTACTGGTGCGCGTACAGTGGAAGCACAGGAAGGGATCTGAGTCTATGTGGGAGACTGAAGAGGAGATGAGACATAATTACCCACATTTGTTCGAGGAATAACAGGTTTCGGGGATGAAACCTATATAAGGGGGGTGAACTTGTAACGCCCGGTTATTTCCTTTGAAGCCAAAAAAAGAAGAAAAAGAAAGAAAAGAAATAAAGTCCAAGTCAAGGGACCAATCATGCCAAAAGAAGAAAAACTATGGAAGAATGGGTGCATAAGGGCTTGGCTGCCCATTCCCTCTCCCATACACTACTCCATTCGGTTCAAGAGAAGAAAGGGAGAGAAAGGGCAAAAAGCTTGGGGTTTTCTTGGACTCGAGCGCGAAAGTTGAAGGCAAGCAGGTTTGTAGGAAGCTTTTCTCGTAAAGGTCGTAAATATGAGTTCAAGGACCCCTCTTTTACACGTTTTCAACTGATTTGGGGCTGGAACACATATGAAAATCGTTTTTGGAGTTTTGGGTGTTGAATCCGAAAGTAAGTGTATGTGTGTGTTTCGAGTGGGGTTTGATTTCAGGCTTGGTTGTGCTTGAATGGTGTTATGGTATGTGTTTCAAAGGTTTAGGATGGTTGATTTGAGCTTAGAACAGGTTATTTCAGATTTGGTTCGGGGTGGACTTCATTCTGCATCAGCTAGGGCTCATGCGACTGGAGGTCCATGCGTTCGAATGGCATGCGACTGGAGGCCATACGGCCAAAAGGCATGCGACTGAGGTCCATGCACATGGGTGCCATGCGACTGAGGTCCATACGCATAAAAGTCATGCGACTGAAGTTCATGTGCCTGTAAGGCATGCGATTGAAGGTTATGCGACTGAAGGCCATACATCCGAAGGGTCATGCGACTGAAGGTCACACGACTGAAAGTCATGCGATTGAAGGCGATGCGACTGAGGGTCCATACGCGTAAGTGTTCATGCATATGGAAGCTCTCCATTCGCATAGGTGTCCATTCGCATAGGTGTCCATTCGCATAGGTGTCCATTTGCCCATAGGTGTCCATTCGCCTAAGTGTCCTCATGCGCCTGGAATGGTCATGCGACTGAGTGGTGTCCATACGCCCAAATACGGCTCGTGCACCCGGAAGAACTTAGTTTATTATCTAATTATCGGAGAAAAGGGTAAATGTAGGCTTTGACTTGGGAGGTTCCCGGGGGCTATGTATGTTGACTTTTTGAAGTCAAAGATGATGTGATGGGCATGAATGATATAAGATGATGATGATGTTATGTATGATGTTATGCATGATGGTATGTGTGATATATGTTATGTATGCATGCTGATATGTATGAAGATTTGCATGATCTTGTTGATGTTCCTGTTTATGTATGTTTATCTTCCCGTGGCTTTGCGTTGAATGATACTGAATGAAATGATTAAGTATGATGTAACGTAAAGTGGAAGATAATGAGAAGAGGAATGAAATAATGAATGCATGCATTAATGAACGAATCAAAGTATGAAAGGCTTGCAAGCAAATGGAAGGAGGTTCACAACTCATTGAGAGTTGTTAGCTCAACTGTGTGTGTATTTACAGCGTGCGATTTTGGCTAACTCATAAGGGTTCATACACACAGTAAGAGTTCAGTCTCGGTGACTGCTCAAACGCATGCGATTTTCTAATTACTGTGTGTTATACAGTGTGCGATCTTGGAGAACCCATAAGAGTTCACACACACAAAGGGAGTCTGTCCTAGTGACCACTCCATACGTGCGATATGGGGTCCTTGTCGCTTAACCCTAGATGAAATTGCTTGGTGCTCTAGAAGGGGGTTAAGTACATGACAGGACCTAGATAGAAGTGAAAAATAATAAATGTACGAAAAGCGCGATAAGTATGAAATGTGCGAAACGTGCAAAATGTACAAAGCTAACGATGATGAAGATAATAATTATTACCCTTGATGTATGTATGATGTGTGATCACGTGCGATAGTAATGAAAATGCTTTAATGAATGAAAGGTAATGTAATGTTTTTATAAAACTAGAACTCACTCAGCAACGCTGACTTTTATGTGTTTCTAGTTGGCAGGTGAGCATTGCTGAGGATGGCGCAAAGCAGCTACTCGGCTCATTTTGGATGACATCCATATTTATAATGCTTTTGTGATGTAATCCAGCAAGTATTTTGTAATTGGACAATGATGTATTGTTAGGATCTGGTATTTGAACGAAATACCGAGTGATTAGCGTGTAAACCAGATCAAATAGTGCGGAATCCTATTTGATTGGCGATCCAATCAGTGAGAACACACGAAGATTCAATAAAGTATTGAAACTAACGTTAGAAATCGATTGCGAATCGATCTAATGTGTTCTATGAACTTGGAGAACGAAATGGGAGGCTTCTGGACGGCTAGGGTACGTCTGGAGTCGAAATAGAATGATTGCTTACGTTTTTCTACGAATTGGGTTGTATTTATAGGTTAGTATTGTTCATTCGTGCGACTGGACCATAAGTATGGTTCAGTCGTGCGATTGAACCATGCGGTTGATTCATCCGCACGACTGAGTGTTCAGTCGTGCGACTGAGTCAATCTTATATGTCAATCATACGACTGATCCAGTCTCCTGGTTCAGTCGTGCGACTGAGTCAATCGTATGAAGTTATTCATGCGTGTGGTCCATTCGCATGGGCCATTCGCATGGGCCATTCGCATGAGAACTTCATTATGTTAAGTTTGAATGTATTAATTTATATAACATGATGTGTAACCATTCAAACAACCATAAACCTAATTAACCAATTCAACATCGACTCATTAATGAAATATTAAACATTATCAATCACAAACAATCAATATCATTTCATTAATCATTTCACATTACATCAGAATCAGACAAACAAGATCTATTACATTCAAATCCTGATCTAGGGACATACATGTATCAACAAACTCCCCCTTGGACCTAGCTCTCTCTAATGTCTTGTTTTCTGCATCACCTCCTCATATTTCTTGTACTTGTCCTCTTTTGTGACTCCCGCGTGAATCTCAAATGCGAAGCAGAGTCTTATGACGTTCTGGAACTGGAGGGCTTGTACAATATCCTGCGTATCATAGAACAATGGCCACTTGTATAAAGTATAGACATCATTAGCTGACAAGTTGGTAAGTCACATTGGGTCGAATACCCTGATAGTATCCATTTGGCCCTCCTTGTTTAGGACTATGACCGCTTCTGTTGTTCTCCAATCGTAGTACCACCACTTAAAGTGTGGAGTGAAGTCCTGTGGCATTTCCTTGAGTGGGATTCTTGACATTGTGCGCGGAGGACTCCACTTCAACACTATCTTTGGCTTTCAAGTAATGGCATCAACCTCAGACCTTCTGATATACCTTGTAGGCTGTTGGGGTCTGAAGTTAACCCACCTGGTGTGGTACTCCTTCCTAAGGGCAGCCTCAAACCAGCCTGACATCTTTCTTGGGTCAGCATACAAAAGCTTTAGTTTGGCCAGCTGGTTGAGCTCAAAACCTGGTAGAGTCTTCAGATCATGTGGGAATCTGAAGTACTCTATGCCCTTTTCTCTCTTAACTGCATATACGTTAAGGTCCTCAAAATATGCCCACGCTATGATCCTGCCAGACACCTTATGATGTTTCTTGACTCGGTAGAGTTTGGTGCAGGCATCCTGTTTAGGTGCAGCGTGTTGGGCTCTAACTTCTTCAAAACACGCAACCCACTCAGCCTTTCGGATATCGACATCATCATTTGAGGCTTGGGCCGTTCCCTCTGCTTTCTCTGACTCTTGCTCCATTTTGTCTAACACCTCGAATGTATCGCTAACAAGGGATTCACCCAGATTGGGGACCACATTTCCCTCATTGTTAGCATACTGAGGGTAGTGCTCGGCAGTGACATCTTCAATCTCTATTTCATCAACATCGTTGAGCTCTTCGTCACTGGTCGAGTCGCATGTCGGAGCATCCTTCACAATCTCATCTGGATTGAGCTTGAAGATCCCTGCTAGTTGCTCGTTTGATAGGTCGTGAATTATTTCCCCTTCTTCAGGGGTATAACTCACCGACCTCCTTACGATCCCTTGCAGATCAAGAATCATAGTCAACTGAGTCTTGGCCTGCTGAAGGGGAGCAACATCAAACTCATCCCTTTGGTAATTTGGATCTGTTTGATTTACACATTCAACATATCAACCATTAGTAATTAATCAAACCAGAAATGCATTAAACTTAATATAAACATTGAATACATAGGTTTAAATACATGATTCAAATACAAAAGTAATTAAATACATAAACATCTAATCTTTACTTTTGTCCTGGATCATCGGCTCGTCACTTGGTGGAGCAGAGGAGGAAACTGGTTGGTCTTGTCTATTCTTTGATCTCCTCTCCTGACCTTGAGCAGAGGCCGATGCAGCTGCATCTCCTCCTTCTGCATCATCATCTTCATCCTTCTCCTCTGTCCTTTCTTCTTCAGTCCCCTCATCCTCCTCCGTCTCATCCTCATCATCCTCATCATTATCTTCATCTTCATCATCACCATCATCTCCGTCTCCCTCTTTGATCTTCAAGGGCTCCTCCTTAGATCCCTTTAGCTTTAACATGATCGTTTTCTTCGCCTCCTCCAACTCCTCTATCTTTTTGTTTGATGTGACACTATGTGCTTGGAGTTGGGCTATCTCATGGCTCTGAGCAGCCATCTGTTGGGCCTGCTCCTCTATCACTCGAGCCTGCTTTGAGATCTGCTGAGCCTGTGCAGCAGTAAGGTCAGCAAGCTGGCGGATCTGAGCCGACTTATCCTCGTCAGCAGCTAATAAGCGCATCACCATCCTGTTGAGCGCAGAAAGCTGTTCCTCTACCCCAATTGGAGGTAGAGGTGATCCATAAGTATGAGAGGGATGGGCTGAGGGTCCAGCTTGGTGGGAAGTGGTGGTAGTGGTGGCTGTAATGAAGATGGGGCTGGGTCTGTGAAATGGTGGAGGTGATGTGGGAGTGAACGATATGGTGGTAGATGGCATCTGTACAGTGGTGGGAGGTGTGGAGGTAGTAGTAGTAGCTGTGGTGGCTGTGGTGGTGGATGGTGTGGCTGTGGAGGTGGTAGTGGTGGTGGTAGATGTGGTGGCTGTGGTGGTAACGAAGGTGAGTCGTCTTTTCTTCTTCTTCTGACCATGGGGCTGAGCCATCCTTTTCCTCCTCGTTCCCGTCGAGGTGGATGCTCCCCCTACAACCCGGCTAGCTGATTCCGGTGCATAACTAGGATCAGCAGCTGTCTCTCCTGAATCTCTTGGGCGTTCACCAACCGCCCTTAGCCCATACTCTGTGGGAACAACCTTACTCCCCACAGTTCTTGTCAAGGGCTCCTCATCCGACTCCTCTTCCTCCTCACCAGGAACAAAGTCCTGATGGAAACCAGCAGACTCGGCTACGTCTCCAGCTGGGGCAGACACTGGAGGTATAACATCAGAAGCTGTGCCTCTCGGTGGAGTAGGCATATCATCCCCAGCGTCCCCACTATCGTCATCATCGGAATCATGCTCTGGGAGCAGTAGCCTATCGTCATCTGAATCTCTATCATCATGACGCCACTTGCGTCTCCCTGGCGCCACATATCTCTCATTGGCCAAATGGCCAATCAACCTCTTAACCTAGGGCTTTACCTGCTTGCCCCTATACACTCTCATACGACCCAAGGTCGTGTCATCCATAATATCCAGTGCCACAACATCATGGCTCTCCTTGGGAAGTAAAGGCAGCTTCTCGTTGAAGATCAGCTGTAGAAACCTAGGGTACATACAAAAACCCTCCTTCCCCTTAGCCTCCAGGTTCTCCACCAAATAAGAAAAGATCATGCTCGAGAAGCTGAAGGGGTGGTTCAGCACCAGTGCCACGTAGGCATTCTGAATCTGGTCTGATAGGTCATCGAACCCACCCCTCCTCGAAGCAATACACTTCAGGATCACATGCGCCAAGTACTTGTACTGGGGGCACAAGTTGCTCTTGTTGAGCACACCTGAGTTTATGTCCCCAGCGTACTTGATCCTGAGAAAGCAGCCTCTCACAGTAAGTGGATGTAATCTGGTGGGGTGATCAGCATCGTCCCCAAACTCAAGAACTCTCTGGATATCAGCAGCTGTAACCTCAATATCATGACCAAGAATAGAGCTCCGTATACTGTAGGGCTCACGAGAACGATCCACGAAGGCATTCTCCCAGAATGCCTGGTGTAATGATCTGTAAGGCGTGCACGGTGTAGATATAGCCTTATGTATCCGGGACCGTCTAAGGAAAGCTATAATCTCTGTAAACTCGGCCCCGTTCCGAGTCGTATGATCCAAGTGAGCACATATGTTGTGCTTTGGATTAATGGACCATCTATCAGCCATTTTCCTGAAACACAAGACACATAACATTAGTACATAATACATCAAAATTCAGTTCTAAGTGTAATGTTTAAATTCATTCTGATTCATTCGTGCGAATGAATCATGCGACTGAAGTCAGTCGGTTGTCCTTTCATGCGACTGAGCTCATTCGGGTGAATGTGACATGCGACTGAGTTCAATCTGCTGACTGAGTCTGCGATTGGTTCAGTCGGCGGACTGAGCTCATTCGCATGGTTCATTCGGCCGATTGACCCAATCGCAAGATTCAATCGTGCGATAGGAGTTCATCCGGACGACCAGTCGCCTGTCCCACTATTCAATCGCATGTGGTTCGAATCTTGATCAAAACAAGTGATTTAACATGGGTTACCGGTTCAATAGACTCGCCATCTAATCACTAATAACCTATTAAACTTAATTTTAACATTTTGCTTAGTTTAGGTTGGTTATTAGGTCATTTTCAGTCCGGTTCTTGTTTTTATTCGAAAATCGGGAAATTAGGGTTCCATTCTTCCGTTTTCGGTGAGATTTCACTGCCATCTACCTGTATAAACGTCAACGAAAGTCATAGAATCAACAACAAGATGAAAACAAGGTCTAGAGGAATTTTGGCAGAGTAACGGTAAGGCGTGCGATTTAGTAGCGATTGAGGGTGATGAGTGAAATGCGATCGACTGTGGCCCTTTAAATACAGAAGCTGAGTTCAATCGGCCGACTGGCCTCATTCGCTCAGTTCATTCGGGCGACTGAGGCTTAATCGTGAGATTGGCCCAGTCAGTCGCATGCAGTTGGCCGACTGAGGTCCAGTCGGTCGACTGACTCATTCGTACCCTTTCATTCGTATCTTCAGTTAACCGACTGAGTCTCAGTCGGTCGACTGACTCATTCGCCCCCTTTCATTCGGTCGAATGGATCATTCTGATAAGCCATTCGGGTGAATGGCTCAATCTCATGTCCAGTCGTGCGAATGGGAGCCATTCGCATGGTTGGTCCATACTCATGGTCCAATCGTGCGAATGGGTCATACTTAGTAAATTTTTTGCCATTTTGAACATTTTACATTTAAAACCCTTTTAAATTTTGAGATTAACATTATGAGCATTTGATCATCTCAGACATGATCATTTTAACTTGAAAACTTTTTGATCACCTCAGACGTGATCCTTTTAAACAATTTAGTCACCTCAGACGTGACCCTTTTAAACACTTTGTCACCTCAGACGTGACTCTTTTAAACTTTAAAAACTCATGTGGTCATCTCAGACAAGACCCTTTTAGTGAATTTATCCCTTACTGATTTTCATAATGTAGTCCGACTAACAAACAAACTAAAATGACTAAATAAATTAGAAGATTTAAACTAAAGTACAAAAATGAAACTTGTTTTTGGCTTTTTGTGAGAGATAAATCCTAAGATACAAATCTACTGGATTTGGTTCCGGAATAGACAGCTTCAACTTAGATTGACCACACCTGGACCAATTCAATTTTGGAATCATACAGGCAAGTCAAATCATTTGGGCTTGTTATCAAAATCTTTTGATGCTCAATTCTTGGTTTTCATCCAGAGTCGTTAGAAAGTTTAGGAAATCATACTGGAACTATTAGATTCCCACATTGATTTGAACTTTCAAGAATTGCAGCCACAATGATTGTCAATATGTTTGTCCACTTAAATCCATACACAGACTTTTGACACAGACTGGTGACAGTTTTAGGTTTAATTATTTCAACTAACATTTTTGGATCCCACACTTATATGGTAATCAACATTCCTCAGGAGCTTTTGAGCGGTCTACGGGTATTATTACAGAAGAGACTATTGTTAGAGCTTTCAAAGAGAAGGCAATCCTCAGGTCAGTGCCATCGCACAGCAGAGAGACGGCAAACAACAATGAATTCTAGAATATCTAGGTTATGCTTATCCTCAGGTTAGTGCCATCGCACAGCAGAGTGGCACACAACCTATCTCCTTGTTAGAGCAGCTTAATTTTATTTTGCACAAAATGCACCAACAACATAAGTCATTAGTTTGATAGCATTTGTCTTTCATTTTTTTTCGTGCTTTGCTCTATTTATGATCATCCGCACACCTTTGTGGCGTTTACATGCTCATTACCCCTTATTGGAATATTGTTGATTGTGTTAACCAGTGATAAGATAGAAGCCCACAGTCAGTTGAACCACTTAGTTTGATCTAGAAATCACCAGTCAGGTCTAATCTACGGACTTAGTTTGATCTACTCTCTTTGTGTTACCTAGTAGTTACCAGTTTTTCTATCATCTTCCCTTTTATATTGCTAAGACTACACAGACTTATACTTTGAATTTTTGCATCTTTTCTAAATTAAATTTTAAAGTCCCTTTTGATTTGTTCCTGTGTACTATCATTTTACAAAGGGTTTGAATCGGTATCACAGATACGATCTTCCGTATATTAGCTATCCACTCCTTCTCTCTCGTTTTTTTTAATGTTGTTGGCTGACTTATTCTCCCCCTAAAATACTAAAATCATAACTGGTTTAATTATTTTAGGATTTTAATAAACAGCTAAATAACATGATTTTAATTTAAACAGACGAAACTAAATAAAGACAATAAAAATAAAATAAAATAAATAAAAAATTTAACGAAAAAACGCATCGGACTACACATGATCATCATCAGGAATAACATCACTTTTCTTTTTAACGCCGTTGACCTCTAGCAAATATTGAAAATGTGGTTTATCAAAGGCTTTAGTATAGAGGTCAGCGCGTTGAAAATCAGTATTAATTTTACCACATCAATTAAGTTCTTTTCAAAACAGTCTCTTATGAAATGGTATTTAATACCGATATGTTTGGTCTTTGGATGTTGGACCGGATTTTTAGTTACTGCAATTGAAGTAGAGTTATCAACAAAAATAGGAGTAGAAGAAAACTTTAAACCGTAATCCCGCATTTGCTATTGAATCCAGATGATTTGTGAACAGCAACTTGCAGCAGCAACGTATTCGGCTTCACAAGTTGACAGTGCAACCGATGTCTGCTTCTTACACTGCCAGGTAACTAATCTTCTCCCAAAGAATTGACACCCTGCTGATGTAGACTTGTAGTTCATCTTGTAGCCCTCGTAATCCCAGTCACTATACGCCGTGAGCTCAAAGTCATCATCATGAGGATACCACAACCCAAGTGTGGGTGTACCCTTCAGATAACAAAATATCCTCTTGACCCTGATCAAATGGTTGACCTTAGGCTTAGCCTGATATCTAAAACATAAACATGTAGCATACATGATATCAGGTCTTGAGGCAGTGAGATACATGAGGGATCCAATCATTCCTCGGTACATTGTGGCGTCTACCAGATCTCCATTTTCATCAGGTGCTATATCATGATTAGTAGCAAGTGGAGTCCCAACAACAGAAGCATTCTCCATGTCAAAGCGACTTAGAATGTCTCCCACATACTTGGTCTAACGTAGAAATATCCCATTTGGTGTCTGATCCACCTGTAACCCGAGAAAGAACTTCATCTCCCCCATAGCACTCATCTCAAACTCTTTCTTCATAACTGCTTCAAACTCTTTGCATAATTCTTCGTTCTTTGAACCGAAGATTATGTCATCGACATATATCTGTACGAGCAGTAGGTCTCCATCTTTTTCTTTGATGAACAGCGTGCAGTCAATGACTCCCCTGCGAAAGCCGTGTTTCACAAGATGAGTCGAGAGTTTCTCATACCAGGCTCTTGGAGCTTGATGAAGCCCGTATAAAGCCTTGTCGAGTTTGTAAACTCTATCCCGATGATAAGGATTTTCAAATCCCTCGGGTTGACTGACATAGACTGTTTCTCTGATTTCCCCATGAAGGAATGCACTCTTCACATCTAATTGGTAGACTTTAATCTTCATGTACGATGCATAGGCAAGGAAGATACAAATGGCTTCCATCCTTGCCACGGGTGCAAACACTTCATTGTAGTCAATTCCCTCGACTTGGCGAAATCCCTGAACCACCAGTCGAGCCTTGTTCCTGATAATGACCCCTTGGTCATCCTTCTTGCATTTCAAGACCCATTTGGTGCCAATGACCTTAGCACCTTTAGGTCTATCAACCAGAGTCCATACACCTAACTTCTTGAACTGAAGAAGTTCTTCTTGCATGGCACTCACCCACGCCTCATCATTTAGTGCATCACTGACATATTTTGGCTCAAACTGCGAGACAAAACACCGATAAGCACCATCATGAATATATCCTTTCTCCATAAGCGAGGCGTAGTCAGCTGAGTATAGCTGATTTCGGGTTGTACTCCTGATCTGACATCCCCAATGACATTGTCTAGGGGATGATAGACGTTTAGTCGTGATCCTAGAGTAGTAGGAACAGCTACCTAAAAGCTAAGATTATGAACATTTGGTTCTGCATCAGAGGTAGTTGGAGTTTGAGGTTCCGAAGTCGAAGGTGCATCACTGTTTGATGCTTGTGGACTTTCAGGAACTGGAACCTGTTCCTCCTGACTGTTCTTGTCATCTTCTTCAGCTTCATCTTCAGAGGAGGAGTCACTGTCATCGACTACTCCCCTTGACTGAGTAGATGATTCTCCCTGTGAGCTAGATGATGTTGAATCATGAGATGGTGTATTCAAGATATCATACATCATCCGAGTAGCTAACTCATCATCCGAAGGAGAGATAGGGATGTTGAAGGACTTGAAGAATCCATCATAGTCGAAAAAGTAGGCGGGTCTTTTGCCAGTAGGTGGTGTGGTATATCTCTGAACGTCAACATTACACCACACTTCTACTAGACCCATTAAGTTGTTGTAAAACCCGTTGATGCATGTATGTCCCTAGATCTTGTTTATCTGATTCTGATGTAATTTGAAATGATTAATGAAATGAGATTGATTGTTTGTGATTTGTAATGTCAAATATTTCATTAATGAGTCGATATTGAATTGGTTTATTAGGTTTGTGATTGTTTGAATGGTTACACATAATGTTATATTAATTAATACATTTAAACTTAACATAATGAAGTTCTCATGCGAATGGCCCATGCGAATGGACCACGCGCATGAATAACTTCATACGATTGACTCAGTCACACGACTGAACCAGGAGACTGGATCAGTCGTATGATTGACACATAAGATTAGCTTAGTCGCACGACTGAACACTCAGTCGAGCGGACGAATCAACCGCTCAATCGCACGACTGAACCATACTTATGGTCTAGTCTCCCGAATGAACAATACTAACCTATAAATACAACCCAATTCGTGTAAAAACGTAAGCATTCATTCTATTTCGACTGCAGACGTACCCTAGCCGTCCAGAAGCCTCCCAATTCGTTCTCCAAGTTCACAAAACACATTAGATCGATTCCCAATCGACTTCTAACGTTAGTTTCAATTCTTGATTGATTCTTCGTGTGTTCTCACTGATTGGATCGCCAATCAAATAGGATTCCGCACTATTTGATCTGGTTTACACGATAATCACTAGGTATTTCGTTCAAATACCAGGTCCTAACAAGTGGTATCAGAGCTTTGGCTCTTGATTACGTGTGATTCAATCAAGATTGATAAAAAGTTTGTTTTTTGCACTAAAAACGCAGTCTTTTGTGTCAAAAGTGATCTTGGACGTTTCCTGCTCATCAAAGTTTGGTTTAAACGGACTTAGGCGATTAGACATTGCGAAAATTCGAATTTTTACGGCTAAAACATGTTTAACCTAGAAATTTTCGCAAAACAGCAGCTTCAGTCGCACGAATGAGCCATTCGCACGACTGGACTCCATTCGCATTGCCCATACGCACGATTGGACCTAGTCGCATCTTCATTTGTACGATTGAATCATTCGTTCGCAGTGTTCATACGCACCAGCTTCATTCGCACGACTGGACCAATCGCTTAGTTCAGCCGCACGATTGAACCAATCGCATAGTTCATACGCACGGATAGACCATTCGCATCCTTCAGTCGCACCAGTGACAGTTTGTTTTATTAGATTTAATTATTTGCCATGGAAGATCAAATGTCAGCCTTTACTGCTGGAAAGGACTCTAGGATCCAGAACCTGCTGTTGCTTGAGAGTGAGGTAGGTAATCATAATAAACCACCAAAGCTCTTAACGTTAGATGAGTTTCCCCACTGGAAACAACGTTTTGAGATCTACCTTAATGGAGTGGATCCGAATCTGTGGGAAGCCATCGAGATTGGGTATAGTACACCGGTGGGAGCTAATGGAGTAAAGCTTACGTTAGGAGGGATGACAAACGCACAGAAGGTTAAGTACAATGCAGAGAAGAGAGTTTATGCATTGATTACACAATTGATCCCTAAAGACATTTTCCACCAGTACTCAGAGAATAAGCAGTCCACGAAACTATGGGATGAGCTGGAAAAGAGGTACGATGGGAATGCTTCATTGAAGGCAATCAAGGCTAAGGAGTTAAAGAAGGAATTCGATAACTTCTCATCAATGGGAAACAAGAGTTTGGATGATGTTATAGATAGATTCTACCATCTGATGAGCGAACTGCATACACATGGGGTGGCTACTACCATGGAAGAGAAAGTTAATAACTTTGCAGACGGATTGCCTGAAAAGTGGGCTTCATTCGTGTCTAACCTGAGACAGAATGGAATGCTGGCAAAGCTAGATATAAATGACTTCATTCTAAAGTTGTGAGAAGAAGCACTTAGGATGAAGTACAGAGCTCAGAAGTCTTCGTACACTCAGAATCCAGCTTTGTAAAATGCCACGCCTCAAGCTAAGACATCTGGAGCACCTCTCCAGACTGCATTTGTGTCTAGCTCATCGGGTCCTTCATATTCTTCTCCTTCATGATCAGACACGTCGAGGTCTTCTAGTACCCACTATATTGGATCTGAAGCGAATGCTACTAAACTGAAGACCGAGAACCTCGGTAATGTGACTGTGGAAGTAGCTCGAGAGCACATGGATCTTTTGGCTGCAGTGGTTCATTCATATGATGGACTTGTTGCTGGGAAGATTGGAAACTGCCATCTGGCAGACGAGGACTACGAGCAGGTGGATGAAATGGAGCTTGAGAGGATGGACATAATGTGGGCCTTAGCTAGTGCTGTCCGGAGGGCGAAGAAGTTTGTTAAAAAGACCGGACAGAACTTGGTAGCTACTAAGGATACCACATTTGGCTTTGACAAGAGTAAAGTGACCTGCTTCAACTGTGGAGAGAAGGGGCACTTCAAGAGAGAATGTGTCAAGCCAAAGAAGACGGGTAACGGGAACCCATTCTCGTCCTTCACTCGCCAAGACAAGCAAGCTACCAGTTCTACTTCATCAAGCAAGGATCCAAAAGCCTTGACTGCTCATGATGATGAAGGACAGGATTGGAGCTTTAGGTTTGTGTCACCAAGGGAATCAAACATTGCAAGTGTAGAAGACATTGACAATTATTCCGCGAGTGAAGGAGATCTATCAGTTGAAATAGCGATGCCAAATATTGAAGAGACAACTGCAATGGATGTCAGTTACAAGCCTAAGAAGGAGACTACCACAGCAAAGATAGATAAGACAGAATCACCAGAACCAGAGACATCTGATGCTGCGTTGATGGCTAACTCTTCTGAACCAACTCAGGTAAGTACCACTGACCAAATATTTAATAATCATGCTTGTTCTGATTGTGATACTTTTAGAAATAGCATATATGAAAAATTTGCTAGGTTATTAGATCATAACGATAACTTAGTAAAAGATTTGCAACTGTGCACTGAGGCTAATAGAGTATTAAAACAAAATGAGCATAGTTACAAAGAAAAGATAGACCTTTTGACTAAACAGCTTAGGGAAACCGAAGTTGTTGCATTTAACCAAGCTAATGACATTAGGTACTATCTAAACTCCCTAGAAGACACTAAGAAACAAAAGGCAGTTCTAGAAGTAGAAGTAAATTCATTAAAACAGAAACTACATAGTTGGACAAGTTCATCACACATTGTCCAACACTTAGTGAGAGAAAGAAACAACGGGGAGGGATTAGGTTATAAAGTGGTTCCACCACCACCTGAGACCTTGATGAACACTAAGACTAGACCAATCAATAATAACCCCATCAAGGATCATGTGGTGTCTACTCCTCTTGTTAGTGATCCAGATTCCACATGTTCATCTATTGAATTTGGAAACAAACAAAAGGAGGCCACTTCAAAGGCAAAGGGAAAATTGCCTTGTGTTAATCTGGAAAAAGAATTTGAAAAGGTTAACTTAAAGTCAGGGTCAAACAGAGTAAAATCAGAACCTAAAAAGACTTCAAATGTTAATCTTTCACATGTTTCAAGTCAAAAACCAGTTAACCAAAAGGAAAAAGATGTTAAACATGTTAAAACAGTTAACTTTGTTAAACAAGAGAAAACATCAAAAGAACCAGAGTCAAAACCTAAAGTGAGTGATGTTACTAGAGTGTCACACACTTCTCCACAAAGAAAGTTTAATCATAAAGTTGATAGCAGGTCGTGCTACAACTTTGGAGAGTGTGGACACATTGCTTCCTATTATCCTTATTATCAGACACCTAGGAAGAAGATTGAACTTCAGGAATCAAAACCTAGGTCTTCTAAGAGGAGTTCTTTAACTCCACCTAGAAGATCTAGTGAACCTAAAGTTCAACCTGTTAGCCAGTCGACTGTTTATCACAAACAGGCATTGCACAAATCTGGCTTATGGAAAGAGAAGTCATCCTGCGTGTCTGATAATGATGACAATAAGGAACCTGAGCTACCCTTACCCTCTAAGGGTCAATGGGTTGAATTCATGATGTGTGATGCCTCCGGGAAACCCAAGCCTGTAAAGGCTTGGGTTCCTAACCTAAACTAATTCTTTACATTATATGTGCAGGGTGTTCGCTACAGTGCTGAAACTAACACGTGGATTGTAGACAGCGGAGCATCCAGGCACATGACAGGAAACAGGGCCCTTTTATCAAACGTCAAGCAAATAAAAGGAGGGCATGTTTCGTTTGCTGGAAACAAGGGAGGCTATATCACAGCTCAGGGAGAAGTGGGAAATCAGAAAGTTAAGTTTGATAAGGTGAACTACGTTCAACAACTTCAAAATAACTTACTTTCTGTTTCCCAAATCTGTGATAAGGGATTTAAAGTTATATTTGACAACAAGAAGTGTTATGTGCTCAAGAAAGACTACGTGATCCCAGAGGACCAAGTTCTGATGAGTGCTTCAAGATATAAAGATCTTTATGTTTTAGATCTGTCAACAGCTTCTACAACGGATCATGAGGTTCAGTGCTTTCTATCTAAAGCTACTGAAAAGGATTCCATCTCCTGGCATAGGAGAATGGGACACATTTGTCAAAGGAAGATGAATCACTTGATTCAGAAGGATCTTGTGAGAGGCGTTAATGTCAAGAACATGCTCGGATGTTTACCGATCCAATGAATTCACAATTGGTATCAGAGTTTCCTGATTTTTGTGTAGCTTGCAAGAAAGGCAAACAGACGAAGAAGTCTCATAAGGAAAAGAAAGTTCATACAATAGAGCTTCCTCTTGAACTTCTTCACATGGATCTGTTTGGTCCAGTCAGTACAAAGAGCATTGTAGGTGACTTGTACTGTTTTGTGGTTACTGATGACTACTCAAGGTTCTCTTGGGTAATGTTTCTGAAGTCCAAATCAGAAACATTTGAGTCATTCAAGGAGTTAGTAACCACACTGGAATCTCTCTACAAGCTGAAGGTTAGACAAGTACGCTCAGACAGCGGGACAGAATTCAAGAACCAGTGGATGGAGGCTTACAGAAGGAAAAGGGAATTGTGCATCAATTCACTTATGCTTACACGCCTCAAATGAATGGCGTTGCTGAGAGAAAGAACAGAAGGTTGATAGAGACAGCACAGACTATGCTGGCAGACTCGAAACTGCCTATCCAATTCTAGAATGAGGCAGTGGCAAATGCATGTTATACACTGAATCGAGTTCTGATTGTCAAGCGCCATGGAAAGACATGTTACGAGCTACTACAAAGATGCAAACCGAATTTGGAGTATCTCGAACCATTTGGCGCGCCGTGCACACTTCTGAAGAACACACAAGAGGGTAAATTCAGTGTGAAGGCAGATGAAGGAATCTTTCTAGGATACAACATACCGAACAAGCGAGTTTACAACAACTCAACGGGTCTAGTAGAAGTGTGGTGTAATGTTGACGTTCAGAGATACACCACACCACCTACTAGCAAAGGACCCGCCTACTTTTTCGACTATGATGGATTCTTCAAGTCCTTCAACATCCCTCTCTCTCCCTCGGATGACGAGTTAGCTACTAGAATGATGTATGATATCTTGAATACACCATCTAGCTCACAGGGAGAATCATCTACTCAGTCAGGGGGAGTAGTCGACGACAGTGACTCCTCCTCTGAAGATGAAGCTGAAGAAGATGACCTATACAGTCAGGAGGAACATGTTCCAGTTCCAGAAAGTCCACAAGCATCTACCAGTGATGCACCTTCGACTTCGAAACCTCAAACTCCAACTACCTCAGATGCAGAACCAAATGTTCATAATCTTGGCTCTGAGGTAGCTGTTCCTACTACTCCAGGATCACGACTAAACGTCTATCATCCCCTAGACAATGTCATTGGGGATGTCAGATCAGGAGTACAAACCCGAAATCAGCTATACTCAGCTGATTACGCCACGGTTATGGAGAAGGGATATATTCATGATGGTGCTTATCGGTTTTTTGTCTCGCAGTTTGAGCCAAAATATGTCAGTGATGCACTAAATGATGAGGCGTGGGTGAGTGCCATGCAAGAAGAACTTCTTTAGTTCAAGAAGTTAGGTGTATGGACTCTGGTTGATAGACCTAAAGGTGCTAAAGTCATTAGCACCAAATGGGTCTTGAAATGCAAGAAGGATGACCAAGGGGTCATTATCAGGAACAAAGCTCGATTGGTGGTTCAGGGTTTTCGCCAAGTCGAGGGAATTGACTACAATGAGGTGTTTGCACCCGTGGCAAGGATGGAAGCCATTCGTATCTTCCTTGCCTATGCATCGTACATGAAGATTAATGTCTACCAATTAGATGTGAAGAGTGCATTCCTTCATGGAGAAATCAGAGAAACAGTCTACGTCAGTCAACCCGAGGGATTTGAAGATCCTTATCATCGGGATAGAGTTTACAAGCTCGACAAGGCTTTATACGGGCTTCATCAAGCTCCAAGAGCCTGGTATGAGAAACTCTCGACTCATCTTATGAAACACGGCTTTCGTAGGGGAGTCATTGACTGCACGCTGTTCATCAAAGAAAAAGATGGCGACCTACTGCTCGTACAGATCTATGTCGATGACATAATCTTCGGTTCAAAGAACGAAGAGTTATGCAAAGAGTTTGAAGCAATTATGAAGAAAGAGTTTGAGATGAGTGCTATGGGGGAGATGAAGCTCTTTCGCGGGTTACAGGTGGATCAGACATCAAATGGGAACTTTCTACACCAGACCAAGTATGTGGGAGACATTCTCAGTCGTTTTGACATGGAGAATGCTTCTGCTGCTGGGACTCCACTTGCTACCAATCACGATATAGCACTTGATGAAAATGGAGATCTTGTAGATGCCACAATGTACCAAGGAATGATTGGATCCATCATGTATCTCACTGCCTCAAGACCTGATATCATGTATGCTACATGTTTATGTTCTAGATATCAGGCTAAGCCTAAGGTCAACCATCTGATTGGGGTCAAGAGGATTTTTCGTTATCTGAAGGGTACACCCACACTTGGGTTGTGGTATCCTCATGATGATGACTTTGAGCTCACAGCGTATAGTGACTCGGATTACGGGGGCTGCAAGATGAACTACAAGTCTACATCAGCAGGGTGTCAATTCTTTGAGAGAAGATTAGTTACCTGGCAGTGTAAGAAGCAGACATCGGTTGCATTGTCAACCTGTGAAGCCGAATACGTTGCTGCTGCAAGTTGCTGTTCACAAATCATCTGAATTCAACAGCAAATGCGGGATTACGGTTTAAAGTTCTCTTCTACTCCTATTTTTGTTGATAACTCTGCTGCAATTGCAGTAACTAAAAATCCGGTCCAACATCCAAAGACCAAACATATCGGTATTAAATACCATTTCATAAGAGACTGTTTTGAAAAGAACTTAATTGATGTGGTAAAAATTAATACTGATTTTCAATGCGCTGACCTCTATGCTAAAGCCTTTGATAAACCACGTTTTCAATGTTGCTAGAGGTCAACGGCGTTAAAAAGAAAAGTGAGGTTATTCCTGATGATGATCATGTGTAGTCCGATGTTGGTTAGTTAATTTTCCTTTTATTTTATTTTATTTGTTTATTTTAGTCTGTTTAAATTAAACTCATGTTATTTTGCTGTTTATTAAAATCCTAAAATAATTAAACCAGTTATGATTTTACTATTTTAGGGGGAGAATAAGTCAGCAAGTAACATTAAAAAAAAAACGAGGGAGAAGGAGTGGGAAGCTGATATAAGGTAGATCGTATCTGTGATACCGATTCAAACCCTTTGGAAAATGATAGTACACAGGAACAAATCAAGAGGGACTTTAAAAATTTAATTTAGAAAAGATGCAAAAATTCAAAGTATAAGTCTGTGTAGTGTAAGCAATATAAAAGGGAAGATGATAGAAAAACTGGTAACTACTAAGGTAACACAAAGAAAGTACACCTAGAGGTTGCTAGAACACAAATGGTATGTCGGTAGATTCAACACAATAGATGATTAGACCTGACTGGTGATCTCAAGATCAAACTAAGTTGTTCAACTAACTGTAGGCTTCCATCTTATCACTGGTTAACACAATCAACAATATTCCAATAAGGGGTAATGAGCATGTAAACGCCACGAATGTGTGCGGATGACCATAAATAGAGCAAAGCAAAGAAAAATGAAAGACAAATGCTATAAAGCTAATGACTTATGTTGTTGGTGCATTTTGTGCAAAATAAAAATAAGATGCTCTAACAAGGAGATAAGTTGTGTGCCTATCTGCTGTGCGATGGCACTGACCTGAGGATAAGCATAACCTAGATATTCTAGAATTCATTGTTGTTTGCTGCCTCTCTGCTGTGCGATGGCACTGACCTGAGGACTAGCTTCTCTTTGAAACCTCTAAGAATAGTCTCTTCTTGTAATAATACCCATAGACCGCTCAAAAGCTCCTGAGGAATGTTGATTACCATATAAGTGTGGGATCCACAAATGTTAGTTGAAATAATTAAACCTAAAACTATCATCAATTTGTGTCAAAAGTCTGTGTATGGATTTAAGTGGACAAACATATTGACAATCATTGTGGCTGCAATTCTTGAAAGTTCAAATCAATGTGGTAATCTAATAGTTCCAGTATGATTTCCTAAACTTGCTAACGACTCTGGACGAAAACCAAGAATTGAGCATCAAAAGATTTTGATAACAAGTCCCAAATGATTGACTTGCCTGTATGATTCCAAAATTGAATTGGTCCAGGTGTGGTCAATCTAAGTTGAATCTGCCTATTCCGGAACCAAATCCCGTAGATTTCCATCTTAGGATTTATCTCTCACAAAAAGCCAAAACAAGTCTTATTTTGATTCTTTAGCTTAATTTTCTAATTCAGTTAGTTATTTCAGTTTGTTTTGTCTGTCGGACTACATCATGAAAATCAGTAAGTGATCAACTCACTAAAAGGGTCATGTCTGAGATGACCACATGTGTTTTCAAAAGTTTAAAACAGTCACGTCTGAGGTGACTAAATTGATTAAAAGGATCACGTCTGAGGTGATCAAAAAGTTTTCAAGTTAAAATGATCATGTCTGAGATGATCAAATGCTCATAATGTTGATCTCAAAAGTTAAAAGAGTTTTAAATGTAAATTGTTCAAAATGGCAGAAAATTTACTAAGTGTGACCCATTCGCACGATTGGACCATGAGTATGGACCAACCATGCGAATGGCTCCCATTCGCACGACTGGACATGAGATTGAGCCATTCACACGAATGGCTTATCAGAATGACCCATTCGACCGAATGGAAGGGGGCGAATGAGTCAGTCGACCGACTGAGACTCATTCAGTCAACTGAAGATGCGAATGAAAGGGTACGAATGAGTCAGTCGACCGACTGAACCTCAGTCGGCCAACTACATGCGACCGACTGGGTCAATCGCACGATTGAGCCTCAGTCGCCCGAATGGACTGAGCGAATGAGGCCAGTCGGCTGATTGATCTCAGACTCAGTATTTAAAGGGGCACAGTCGATCGCATTTTACTCATCACTCCCAATCGCTCCCAATCGCTCCCAAATCGCACTTCTTCCCGTTACTCTGCCAAAATTTCATTAGACCTTGTTTTTCACATGTTGTTGATCTTCTGACGTTCGTTGACTTATATCAGGTAGATGGCATTGATATCGCACCAAAAACAGAAGGAATGGAACCCTAATTTGGTGATATTCGAATGAAAACAAGAAACTGACTGAACATGACCTAATAACCTACCTAAACAATGCAAAATGTTAAAATTAAGTTTAATGGGTAATTAGTAATTAGATGGCGAGTCTCTTGAACCGGTAATCCATGTTAAATCATGTGTTTTGATCAAGATTCGAACTACAGGCGACTGAGCTGGGTGGACATGCGACTGGTCGTCCGGATGAACTCCAATCGCACGATTGAATCTTGCGATTGGGTCAATCGGCCGAATGAACCATGCGAATAAGCTCAGTCGGCCGACTGAACCAATCGCAGACTCAGTCAGCAGATTGAACTCAGTCGCATGTCACATTCAACCGAATGAGCTCAGTCGTCCATAAAAGGACAACCGACTGACTTCAGTCGCATGATTCATTCGCACGAATGAATCAGAATGAATTTAAACATTACACTTAGAACTGAATTTTGATGTATTATGTACTAATGGTTCTGTGTCTTGTGTTTCAAGGAAAATGGCTGACAGATGGTCCATTAATCCAAAGCACAACATCTGTGCTCACTTGGATCATACTACTCGGAACGGGGCCGAGTTCACAGAGATTATAGCTTTCCTTAGACGTTCCCTGATACATAAGGCTATATCTACACCGTGCACGCCCTACAGATCATTACACCAGGCATTCTGGGAGAATGCCTCCGTGGATCGTTCTCGTGAGCCCTACAGTATTCGGAGCTCTATT